>CM052657.1:115783853-115796091 GCA_028533165.1 Leontopithecus rosalia | reverse complement strand
ATTGACAGTGGAGTGTTGAAGTCTCCCACTATTATTGTGTGGGAGTCTAAGTCTCTTTGTAAGTCATTAAGAACTTGCCTTATATATCTGGGTGCTCCTGTATTGGGTCCATAAATATTTAGGATCGTGAACTCTTCTTGTTGTATCGATCCTTTTACCATCATGTAATGTCCTTCTTTGTCTCTTTTGATCTTTGTTGCTTTAAAGTCTATTTTATCAGAGATGAGAATTGCAACTCCTGCTTTTTTTTCCTCTCCATTTGCTTGGTAAATCTTCCTCCATCCCTTTATTTTGAGCCTTTGTGTATCCTTGCGTGTGAGATGGGTTTCCTGGATACAACACACCTATGGGATTTGGCTTTTTATCCAATTTGCCAGTCTGTGTCTTTTGATTGGTGCATTTAGCCCATTTACATTTAGGGTTTATATGGTTATGTGTGAATTTGATACTGCCATTTTGATGCTAGCTGGCTGTTTTGCCCGTTAGTTGATGCAGATTCTTCATTTTGTTGATGCTCTTTAGCATTTGGTATGTTTTTTGGAGTGGCTGGTACTGGTTGTTCCCTTCTATGTGTAGTGCCTCTTTCAGGAGCCCTTGTAAGCAGGCCTGGTGGTGACAAAATCTCTGGGTAGTTGCTTGTTCGTGAAGGATTTTATTTTCCCCTCACTTATGAAGCTTAGTTTGGCTGGATATGAAACTCTGGGTTGAAAGTTCTTTTCTCTAAGGATGTTAAATATTGACCCCCACTCTCTTCTGGCTTGTAGGGTTTCTGCCGAGAGATCTGCTGTGAGTCTGATGGGCTTCCCTTTGTGGGTAACCCGACCTTTCTCTCTGGCTGCCCTTAGCATTTTCTCCTTCACTTCAACCCTGGTGAATCTGACAATTATGTGCCTTGGGGTTGCTCTTCTTGAGGAATGTCTTTGTGGTGTTCTTTGTATTTCCTGGACTTGAATATTGGCCTGCCTTGCTAGGTTGAGAAAGTTTTCCTGGATAATATCCTGAAGAGTATTTTCCAGCTTGGATTCATACTCTTCGTCACATTCAGGTACACCTATCAAATGTAGGTTAGGTCTCTTCACATAGTCCCGCATTTCTTAGAGACTTTGTTCATTCCTTTTTGTGCTTTTTTCTCTAATCTTGCCTTCTAATTTTATTTCCTTCAGTTGATCTTCAACCTCTGATATCCTTTCTTCTGCTTGGTCAATTTGGCTGTTGAAACTTGTGCATGCTTCATGAGTTGTGCAAGTTCTCATGTTGCGTTTTTCAGCTCCATCAATTCAGTCATATTCCTCTCTAAGTTGTCCATTCTTGTTATCATTTCCTCAAATCTTTTTTCAAGGTTATTAGTTTCTTTGCATTGAGTTAGAACATGTTCTTTTAGCTCATGGAAGTTTCTCATTACCCACCTTCTGAAGTCTGATTCTGTTATTTCATCACACTCATTCTCCATCCAGCTTTGTTCTCTTGCTGGTGAGGAGTTGTGATCCCTTGTAGGAGGAGAGGTGTTCTGGTTTCGGGTGTTTTCCTCCTTTTTGCGCTGGTTTCTTCCCATCTTTGTGGATTTATCCACCTGTTGTCTGTGTAGTTGCTGATTTTCAGATTGGGTCTCTGAGTGGACGTCCAGACTGTTGATGATGAAGTATTTCTGTTTCTTAGTTTTCCTTCTAACAGTCTGGCCCCTCTGCTGTAGGACTGCTGAGGTCCACTCCAGGCCCTGCTTGCCTGGGGATTACCTGCAGCAGCTACAGAACAGTTAGGGTTGCTACCAGTTTCTTATTCTGCTATCTTTGTCCCAGAATGATGCCCGCCAAATGTCAGTCTGATCAGTCCTTTGTGGGGTTACTCTTTGAATATACAGGGGTCAGGGAGCTGCTTGAGGAGACAGTCTGTTCTTCGTAGGAGCTCAAGTACTGAGCTGTGAGCTCCATTGTTCATTCAGAGCTGCTAGGCAGTATGTTTAAGTCTGCTGTAGCAGAACTCATAAACCCTCTTTTTTTTCCCCAGGTGCTCTGTCCCGGGGAGTTAGGGCTTTATTTATGAGTATCCATTGTGCTGCTGCCTTTTTTTTTAGGGCTGCCCTGCCCAGCAAGGAGGCGGCCTAGTCACTGTCTGCCTGTGGAGGCTTTACTGAGCTGCTGTGGGCTCTGCCCTGCTGCTATGTGAGCTTCCCTGCAGTCCTGTTTATATGGGTGTGGTTAGAACTGCCTCGGCAATGGTGGCCCACCTCTGTAATGGCAGACTCTCTCTGTTATGGTGGGTTGCCTTGGCAATGGCAGGCTGCCTCAGCAATGGCAGACTACCCCTGTAGGGATGGAGTGCCTCAGTAATGGCAGACGCCCCTCCCCCACAGAGCTGGACCATCTCAGGGTCAGCTGTGCTTGCTGTGAAACTCTCAACCCTGAGCACTTCCAATTGCTGTTTTTTTTGTTTTTGTTTTTGTGGGGTGGAACCCACCGAGCCTGATCACCTGTCTTCCTGCCTCAGAGCCTCTTTTTTCTTTAAGTTGAACGGTTGACTCTCTCCCAGGTGTTCCAGTCACCTGCTGAAAGGGCGCCAGGATCTGTGTGATTTCCCATGTGGCGACCCACTGCGCTGGCTGAAACAACGGTGCTGCCCGGAAATCTCCTGGCCTGGCTCTCTGTTTCAGTCCCATTTAATCAGATGATTGGGCTAATCTGCCTTCCCGGAGCTCCAACTGCCGGCTTAAAAGGACAATGAGACCAATGTATTTTGTATGGAGAGCTGCTGTGTCGAGGCGCCGGCAAAACAGCCACGCTGGCTGGAACAGTGGTGCTGGCCAAAACAGCCGCGCTGGTGACCCATGGGGCTCCTCCCCCTGGGAATCTCCTGGTCTGTGGGCAATAAAGATCCATCTCGAAATTTGGTGTCCACTCACCCTCTGTGCTTTCACTGGGAGCTGCAATCCTGAGTGCTCCTAAAGGGCCATCTTGGATCTCTCTCTGCTCTGTATTTTATACTTTATTTTCATTCTCATTTCTTCTTACTCCATTCCTCAGTCTTCATATACATAATCTATTCTTTTCTCCATTATTCATTCTACATACTCTACTCTCCATTCTCTGTTTCCCATACAGCATTGTCTAATCTTTATTCTTTATGTTTCATTCTCCATACTCCATATTGTATATACTGTTTCTTATTCATATTTTCTATACCTTTTCTTTCTCCATTTATTATTCTTCATACACCATTTTAAATTCTCCATGCTTCATGCTATATTTTTCATTATTCTTTCTCCATTCTTTTTCTCTATACACCATTTTTCATTCCCTATACTCTATTCTTTTGCTCCTTTCTTCATTTGTCATTCTCCGTACATTATATTCCACTCTGTTCTCTCCACATTCTATTCTCTATAAAGCATTCTTTGTATTCCATCCCCCTCCTTTCTTCATACTGCATTCTGCATTCACAACACTCCATTCTCCACACTGTAATCTCCAGTCTCCGTTCTTGTTTATTCATACTCTATTTTCCATACGCCATTCTCACACGACATTCTGTCGTTCTCAGTAATTCATTCTTCATGCCTTCTTCTTCATTCCTTATCCTTCATTCTCAATTCTCATTTCTCCATATTCTATATAACATTCTCCATACTTCATATACTCCATCTTGTTTCTTTTTACTTTGCTCTCCATAAACTATTCTCCATTTATTTATATTCCATTTGCCATTCCTCTTTTTTCACACTACATTCCTCATACTCCGTGTTTTATTTTCCATACTCCATTCTTTATCTTTTTTCTCCATAAATCATTCTCCAGACACACTTCTCTATTTTTCGTTTTATGCGATATTTCCCAGAGTCCATACTTTATACACTAGTCTTTATTCTCATTTCTCCCATCATCCATTCTTCATGCCCTGTTTTCCATTTTTCATATACCGTTCTCCATACTCCATTTTTATACTTCGTACTCCAACCTCTATTCTCCTTTTTCCATACTTCCTCATACACTTTTTCCATTTGTATTTTCTGTTCTCCTTTCTTTGTCTCCATACTCTATATAATAATACTCCGTATTTCATTCTCCTTTCTTCATACTTCATTTTCAATACACCATTCCTTTCTCCATTTTCTATTCTCAATACTTCATTCTGAAAACTTTATTCTCTATATTCCCTGCTCTGTTTTTCTTTCTTCGTGCTCCGTTCTTCATACTTTATCCTTCCTTCTTCACACCCCATTCTCCACACAGCATTCTCCATTTTTCTTATCTCCACGCTCCCATACTATTTCGTTTACATACTCCACCCGTCATACGTCGTTCTTCATTGTCCGTGCTGCACACTCCGTTCCGTTTTCTCTTTAAGGAATTTTATATACACCCATCTTTATTCTGCACACTGCAGTGTCTACTTTGTTCCCACTGCGCTTGTCATGCAGCAGTCTCCGTTCTCTTTTCTCCATACTTGGTTGTCCGTACACCATTTCTAGTCTACATTTTCATTCTTTATACTCCATTTCTATACATTATTCTCCATGGCTCATTTTCACACACCATCCTCATTCTCTTTTCCTCGTATTTCATACTACACACTTTATGCAGCATTCTCTCTTCTTTCTTTCTTCTTCATTCTGCCTACAACGTTGTGTATCCCAGTGGGCATTCTTCGTATTCTGTTCTCCATTCTTCTCTCTCCGTAGCTTCTCCTTCATACTATTGTTCATTCTGCACTTTTTATTTCTCATCCTCCAAACTCCGTAATCATACTTCATACCCCCTCTTCCATTCTTCATTCTCCGTACTCCGTAATACACACTTCTCTCTCCTTTCTCCGCACTTCCATCTCCTTACATTACTCAGCTTTTAAAATCCCACGTGCTCCGTTCTCCAACAGTGTCTCTATACTTCGTTCTCTTGCCTTATTTTTTCACACTCTATTTCCTATACTTCATTCTCCTTTCTGCTTTCTCGTGCTCTATTCTTTTACACACCGTTTTCCATGTTCCTGTCTTCACACTCGGGTCTACCTACTCCATGCTTTGTTCTTAATTCTTCAGACTCCATGTTCTTTCTCCTTTCACTCCACACCCTTCTCCATGCACCACCCCGTTTCTTCTTCTCTCGCCTCCTTTCAGCCTATTTCATCTCCATACTCCATTCATCATACACGAACTCCGTTCTCCATTCTTAGTACTTCTTTCTACATTCTCCGTTTTTTCTCTTCTCCACATTCTATTCTCCATTCTCCTTTCTTAATACTTTATTCTCCGCATGCCAATGTTCATTCTCCGCTTTCCATCCTCCATTCTCCTTTGTCCAGATGACATTATCCATATTCAATTTTTTCTCTGTTCTCCGTGCTCCTTTTCCATACTCTATTTGTTATATTCCATTACTCATCCTCCTCTCCTCACGGTTTATTCTCTATGCTTCATTCTCAGTTCTTCATGCACCATTCTCCGTACTCCTCTTCTTTCTTCATAGTATTTTTCTTTTCTTTTTTTAAAACAGAGTCGCACTCTGTAACTCAGGCTGGAGTGCAGTGGCATGATCTTGGCCCACTGCAACCTCTGCCTCTCGGATTCAAGAGAGTCTCCTACCTCAGCCTTCTGAGTAGCTGGACTTACAGGCGTGTGCCTCCACTGTCGGCTAATTTTTTTATTTTTAGTGGAGATGGGGTTTTGCCACGTTGGCCAGGCTGATCTCGAACTCCTGACCTCAAGTTATCTGCCCACCTAAGCCTCCTAAAGTGCTGGGATTATAGGCATGAGCTGCCACACCAAGCCTCCATGCTTGTTTTCCATGCTCCACCCTCCTTTCTCCTCTCGTTATACTTCATTTTCCCTACTACCTCCTCCATACTCTGTTCTCTATACATAATTCCCAATTCTCCATTTTCCGTTTTCTATACTTGATACTTTGTTCTCTGTCTGCCATGGCCTACGATTCTCCATTTTCAGTCCTCACACCCCATTCTCCAAAGTTTATTCTCTATATTTACTCTCTGTTCTCCTTTTGCCCTGCTTAGCTCTCCATACTTCACTCTTTTTCTCTATATTCCATTCTCCATACACCATTCCCACTCTTCAGTTGTCCATGTTTGAATCTCCACAGTTTCCCTCACTCTATGCCCATAGTTCAATCTTCATTCTTCTTTCTCCACAATCTGTTTGCCACACACCATTTCTCATTCTCCATTTGTTACTTATTTATTCATTTAACTGAGAAAGGATCTCACTTGGTCACCCAGACTGGAGTGCAGTGGTACAATCTCGGCCCACCGCAACTTTCACCTCCTGGGCTCAAGCGATCTTCCTACCTCAGTCTCCTGCGTAGCTGGGACTACAGGCGTGTGCCACCAGGCCCAGCTAATTTTTGTATTTTTTGTAGAGACAAGGTTTTGCCATACTGCCCACACTGGTCTCAAACTCTAGGGCTCAAGGGATTCATCTGCCTTGGCCTCCCAAAGTCCTGGGATTACAGGCATCAGCCACCACGCCCAATGTCTCCATTCTTTATACTTTATGCTCCATGCTTGTCTTGTCTATACTTCCTTCCCCAGATACCCTCCCCCGTTCTCCATTTCCCTGTCTTCATTATCCATGCATTGCACACCATTTCCCGCTCTCTCTTCCTCATACTCCACACTTCATTCTCCACTTTTGTCTCCGTATTTCCCTATCCACACCTTAGTCTCTACCCTCCATCCTCCACCCTCCATTCTGTTTTCACCATACTCCACGGACCGTTCTCCACTCTCTGTTCCTCACACAGCATTCTACAGTCTCCGTTTCAAATCCTGCACATCCCACACTCTATCCTGCATTCTCTTCTCTCAGTACTTGCCTCTCCACACATCATTCTCTGTTCTGTGTTTTCCATTCTTCGTATTTCCGCACTCCACACGCCTTTCATCCGTCTCCATACAATTTCTTTGTACCCTTCTCCATTTTTCATGCCCATCCTCCATTCTCCACACCTTATGCTGTATACTCCATTCTCTCTTGTCTTTTTTCCCCACTTCACTTTCCGTAGTCCATTCTCCTTTCTTCGTGCTTCACGATTTACACAGCAGCCTCCATATCTCAGTCTTCATACTGCGTTCTTTATACTGTGTGCTCCATGCTTGGTTCTTAGTTCTTCACACTCACTCTCCATACTGCGTTTCCTTTTCTGCTCTCAGACACACCACTTTCCACACACCATTCTCCGTTTTCATAGCCTCTTCTTCATTTACTTTCTCCTTTCTCCATACTTTTTTCTCCTTTCTTTGTTTTTCATTTTTTATATCCCATCCTTTCTTTTTTGAAATGGAGTCTCACTCTGTCACCCAGGGAGTGCAGTGGTGCGATCTCGGCTCACTGCAACCGCCGTCTCCCAGATTCAAGTGATTTTCCTGCCTCTGCCTCCCAAGTAGCTGTGATTACTGGAATGCACCACACGCCCAGCTAATTTTTGTGTTTTTAGTAGAGAGGGGGCTTCACCATGTTGGCCAGGCTGGTCCTGAACTCCTGACCTCAACTGATCTGCCTGCCTCAGCCTCCAAAAGTACTAGGATTACAAGCACGAGCCACTATGCCTGGCCTATATTCCGTTATTTTATTATTTTATTCTCAACTCTCCATTCTTCATTATTTATACAGCATTCTCCACTCAGCACTCCCCATTCCTGATTTTTTCTTGCATTCTCCGTACTCTGCGAGCCGTGTAGACTTTCCCACCCTTCACTCTACATACTTTATTCTCCACGCACTGTTCTTTTTCTCCATTCTCTGTACTGTATTCCTTATTCTCCCTTCTCTAGTCTCTGAACAGCAGACTCCGTTTTCCGTAGTTCATATTTCTTTCTCCAGAGGCCATTCTGCATACAGCATGCTCCATACTCCAGACCCACGTCTTCCTTTTCCATACTTGATACGTGACACCTTCCCATTTCATTCTCCTTTCTGCATCCTCCATTCTCCGCACGTCATTTTCCTTTGTTCATTCTCTGCATGCCATCCCCCTTCCGCATTCTCCGTTCTCCACATTCCATTCTCCACTCTCGTTTCTCCGTACTCTGTTCTCCGTATTTTATGCCCCATTCTTAATTCTCAGTTCTTCCTACGCCATGCTCCATTCTCCTTTTTCTGTTCTCCGTGCTCCATACTTATTTAACGACTCATTCTCATGCTCCTTTCTCACACCTCATTCTCTATGCACCATTCTCCATTCTCCATAGTCCACATTTCATTCTCCACATTCTGGTCTCCATGCTCCTGCTCCATTCCTTATGCTCTCCATGCTCACTCCATATGCAGTTCTCCAGTCTTTTGCATACTTCATTCTGTACACACAATGGTCTGTTCTTCATTCTCTGTACTGTATTCCTGAGCCTCCGTTCTCCGTTTTTCTTTCTTCTCACTCCATTCTGCATAAGCCATACTCAGCTTTTCGTTCTCCATGCTTCATACTCCTGGCCCCAATCTCCTCTCTCAATTCCCCACGACATAATTGACACATGATTTCCATTCTGCTTTCTCCGCTCTCCTCTCTCCGTCATCACTTTGCTGCATTTGATGCTGTGTTCTTTTTCCGCACTTCGTTCTCTGCACGTTGTCATCCATTCTCCATTTTCCTTACTCCTTCCTCATCCTCCATCCATTTTCCATTTCACACACTCTATTCTTCTTCATTTTCCACTTGTGTACTTTGTATTCCCATCTGATTTTTTCATTTTCAATTCTCCATAAACCATTCTGTATTTTTCATATTCCTTTCCCTATTTCTCTTTCTTCATACACAATACTTTATTTTATACACACCTTTCTTCATTCTCTGTTTTCCATACTGCATACTTACTTATTTGTTTCTCTGTGCACTGCTCTCCACTCCCCATTTTTGATTCTCTATACTCTGTTCTTTATTCTTTTTCTCCATACTTCATTTTCTTTTCTTTCTTTTTTTTTCTTTTTTTTTTTTTTTTTGTTTTTTGAGATGGAGTTTCGCTCTTGTTACCCAGGCTGGAGTGCAATGACGCGATCGCGGCTCACCGCAAACTCTGCCTCCTGGGTTCAGGCAATTCTGCCTCAGCCTCCTGAGTAGCTGGGACTACAGGCGCGCACCACCAGCTAACTTTTGTATTTTTAGTAGAGACGAGGTTTCACCATGTTGACCAGGATGGTCTCGATCTCTTGACCTCGTGATCCACCCGCCTCGGCCTCCCAAAGTGCTGGGATGACAGGCACGTGCCACCACACCCAGCTAATTTTTTGTATTTTTAGTAGAGACGGGGTTTCACCATGTTGGTCAGGCTGGTCTTGAACTCCTGACCTCAGGTGATCCACCCGCCTCAGCCTCCCAAAGTGCTGGGATTACAGGCGTGAGCCACTGCGCCCGGCTCCACACTTCATTTTCCACACACCATGCTCCACTCTCCGTTCTCTACACTCCTTTCTCTGTTTTCATTTCTTCATGCTCCTCCTCATCCCTTATTCTCCATACTCCCTTCCCCATTTTTAATCCTTCATACAGGATTTCACGGTTCATTCTCGATGCTCCAGTCTCCATTTTGCATTTGCCACGTTCTGTTCCTCATACACCTTTCCATTATAGCTTTTTAAGTTCTCCATGCTCTATGCTCATGCTCCTTTCTCCGTAGTCCATTTTACACATGGCATTCTCTATTCCTCATTCTCCCTTTTCCACACTACGTTCTTTATACTCATATTCCATAGCCCATTCTCCATTTTTCTCCATACTCCATTTTTCCTTCAACTTTTCTTTTAAGTTCTAGGGCCGATGTGCAGGATGTGCAGGCTTGTTACATAGGTAAGCATGTGCCATGGTGGTTTGCTGCAAAGACCAACCCATCACCTAAGTATTAAGCCCAGAACCCATTATCTATTCTTCCTGATGCTCTCCCTCCCCTGCCCCAACAAGCCCCAGTGTGTGTTTTTCCCCCTACCCCATATGTCCATGTGTTCTCATCATTCGGCTCCCACTTATAAGTGAGAACAGGTGGTGTTTGGTTTTCTGTTCCTGCATTAGTTTGCTGAGGATAACAGCTTTCAGCTCCATCCGTGTATCTGCAAATGACATGATTTCACTTTTTTATGGCTGCATAGTATTCCGTGCTGTATATGTACCACATTTTCTTTATCCAGCCTACCACGGGGGGGCATTGGGTTGATTCCATTGCTTTGCTATTGTGAGCAGTGCTGCAATGAACATACACTTGCATGTATCTTTATGATTTATACTCCTTTGGGTATATACCCAGTAAGGGGGTTGCTGCGTCAAGTGGTTTTTCTGTGTCTAGATCTTTGAGGAATCTCCATACTCTCTTCCACAATGGTTGAACTAATTTACATTCCCACCGACAGTGTAAAAGTGTTACTTTTCCTCTGCAACCTCAGCAGCATCTGTTGTTTCTTGACTTTTTGATAACTGCCATTCTTACTGGCATGCTCCGTATTCCGTTCTTTCCACACCGTTCGCCATCCTCCACAGCTGTTCTTCACTTTCCGTTCTCCAATTCCGTTCCCCGTACATCACCGCCTGTGCCCCACTCTCCTTGCTTCGTACTCTGCTCTCATGTATCATGCTTCATTCTCCATTTTCTATTTCCACGCGTCGCTCTCCATACTCCATTCACTGGACTGCATTTTTCACTCTTCTCTCAAACTGCATTCTCTCTACTGCGTTCTGAATTCTCTTCCTTCCCACTTTATTCTTCATTGCACGTTCCCCGTTCTCCATTTGTTACACTGCACTCTGCATTCTCCTCCATCCATACATTCATACATCTCCGTTTTCCAATCTCCATAACTGATTCCTTTTCCTCTATATTCCATTCTCCGTGCTCCGTTCGTTGTAGTCCATGCTGTATTAACCCTTCTCTCCTCATCCTCCGTCCTCCGTACACCATTTGCTTTCTGCACACTGCGTATCCCATTCTTTCTCCGAACTGCCTCCTCTGCGCGCCGTTTGCACTCTCCGTTCTGTGTGCTTCACACTCGCACTGGCCTCCATGCTCCTTTGTTCATACACCACTCTCCCTCCCCCCTTTTCCAACTCCGTCCTGTATTCTCCAAACTCTATACTCAGTTTTCTTTCTTCACACTTTATTCTTCATACACCAATTTCCATTCTATATTTTCCATTCTCCATACACCATTCTCAGTCTTCCATAGCGTATGCCTCATTACCCCGTTCGATATTTCGTTCTCCATTCTCCATACGTGATTCTCCATTCTCTTCTCCATTCCGCATTCTCCACGATCCATTCTCCTTAGTTTGTAATCCACTGTATTCTTTTCTCCATACTTCATTCTCCATGTCTCTTTCTCTGTTTTCCATTTTCCATGCTCCGTTCTCCTTTCTTCATTTTCCATTCTCCATGCGCCATTATATGTTGTCCATTCTTCATTCTGTATTCTCTGTAGTCTGTAGTCCATAAATGATCCGTCATTTTCCTTTCTCCATAGTCCATGCGCCGTATACCTACCGCTCTCTATTCAGCATGCTGCACACCCATACACTGTCCTCCCTTCTCTTTCCTCCTTCCACCAAAACTGTACACTTGACACTGCATTTTATACACCGTAGCCCGTACTTCATACCCACTGTCCTTAATCTGTTCTCTGTGGACTGTTCTCTATCTACTTCACTCCATTCTCCATTCTTATTCTTTATTTTTATACTTCACTGTGCATGCATTTCTCATCCTGTATATGCCGTTCCTCATACTCCACGTTCTATTCTACACATTCCATTCTTCATATTTCATACTCCGCATTTACTGTTCATACTCCACTCTCCATTCTCCATACACCATTTTCCATCCTCTATAACCCACTTCACACTCTACTCCATTCTGCATTTCTCAGACTCCACATTCGTAGTCGTGGGTTATGGGTCAGACTCCACATTCCTAGTTATGGATTATACTCCACATTTGTAGTCATGGGTTATGGGTCAGACTCCACATTCATAGTCATGGGTTATGGATTATACTCCACATTTGCAGTCATGGGTTATGGATTATACTCCACATTCGTAGTCATGGGTTATGGGTCATACTCCACATTCCTAGTTATGGGTTATGGATTATACTCCACATTTGTAGTCATGGGTTATGGGTCAGACTCCACATTCCTAGTTATGGGTTATGGATTATACTCCACATTTGTAGTCATGGGTTATGGGTCAGACTCCACATTCATAGTCATGGGTTATGGATTATACTCCACATTTGCAGTCATGGGTTATGGATTATACTCCAC
>CM052657.1:115745520-115776068 GCA_028533165.1 Leontopithecus rosalia | reverse complement strand
GTTTATTCATCCATCCATCCATCCATCCATCCATCCATCCATCCATTTATTCATCCATCCATCCATCCATCCATCCCAGCCTCCATCCATTCCCCCACCTACCCATCCATCCATCCATCCATCCATCCATCCACCCATCCATCCATCCACCCATCTATCGGCCACGCTTTCCACCGCAATTCTACAGCATCTGGTTTGCTAATTGGAAGCCCATTGCTAAGAAAACTTCTTGAACAAGTTTTTTGCTAACACACAGGAGGTTGCTTCATTTCACCCACTGCATCTGTGGCTTATAGATTTGAGATCATCATAAGTCACATCTAAGACCAGGACCAGGATCTGAGACTGTCCTTTCAGGACCTTTTGTTTCCCATAATGACAGTGACAGAAACGCCCAGGGCGCACAAAGGCTGGGGTCCCAGTGGCTGCAGTGTGGGGAAGAGTCTGTCCTGGCTCTGCGTGGCCTTCGAAAGGTGCCTCGTTCCTTTGGTCTAGCCTCCTCTGTAAAATAGGCTGCCAAGATGGCGGTGCAGGTCTATGGAGAGAGGTATCGGCTTGTCTTTGATGCATTGCCCCCCGGTGAAGGTCACCCCTCTTTCTGACTCTAATCTAAACACCCATGAGGCTGAAACCCTCAAGCCCCAAGCGACACCCGTAAAATGACCCAAAGGAAGTGTGCCATGAGGCAGCAGGAACAGAGGGAGGTAACAGAGGTGAAAGAGAGGCCCTGACCTTTGGGGACCCAGCAGGGAGTTTGGCCTGGAATGGCAGGTGGCTGGTGAGGAAGCAGGGGCCAGCCCGAAGGATTGGACCTCCCTGGGAACACATGAGCTGTGGGTTGGGCCAGGTGGGGCTCCTGGTGGAGGGGCACTGGTGGGCTGGTTGGCCAGGAGAAGCCTGCCTCCGCAAGGTGGCGAGTAGAAAGGGGAGCTAGCCCACCTGCCTTGCTGCCGAGGGTCCAGTGCAGGAAGGACCTGAGTCCAAGGCCCAGCTTCAAGCACCACATGGGCCCTGCTTGGCCATGCCGATATGAAGGGTTCTCTGGTGTACCATGTCTGGAGGCCCTGGATCTTCCTCCCTTGGCCTCTAGGGCACCTGAGCCTGGCATGATGGTCCCTCCTGCTGTGCTGGTCTTGATCCCTTGTCTTGGGTCCAGCCCTGCCCAGCCTCCCCAGGCATCCGGTCCCTCCTGCCCTACCCCATCAAGACTGCAGACCCAACACCCTCAGCTTCTCCCTGCCTCCAGCTCCTGTCCTTCTGCCCATGCCAGGGGCCTGCTGGGGAGGTCCCTTATCACCAGCCCCAGTTGCCTGTCTCCCAGCCCCCGACTCAGCAACCGTGGAGCACTGGGAAGCACCTGTGAAATAAACCCCTGGCCCCTGGCCCAAGTCCACTCCCCCAAAACCTGGACTCAGAGAGCTGAGCAGAGCATATAGGACCGCGGCTGGCCTTGGGTGGCCACTTGTCCTGCAGGTTTCTGGCGTGGGAAAGGGCTTACGGAGGGGCAGGGCTGGGCCAGCCCAGGAGGCCCTGGGGTACAGAGTACGACTGCTGCATCAGGGAACCCAGGGGCCCCAGCTCCCTAGCCCAGCAGGCTTGAGATGGGCCTGTGCCCCTCCCTCCCTGCACTGGGCAGGCTTCCTGCCTGGCCCCGGGAAGCGGCCCCCCTGCGCCCCCCCTGCAGACAGCTGACGTCAGTGTCTGAGATAGCAAGGCGGCCCCGCAGGCGTCTGCGCCAGCGTGTGCCCACTGTAATCTGGGCCGTCTGGGCACAGGGGCCACCTTGGCTTGGTGAAAAGCTGCCCTCGCAGTGGGCCGGGGAAAACACGTCTGCAGGCCTAGGCGGGGCATGCCCAGGGGCGGCCCTGCCTCACTAGCCCTTAGATCCGTGTCAGGACTGAGCTGCTCTTACCGGGGCACAGGGGACCTGAAGCTCGGCAGGGCGTGCAGCCCGTGGGTGCCCAATAAATGTGTGGACGAGCAGAGGAACACCGCACAAATTAGTGAGGCTGAAAAGCAAGGTTACTTTGAGACAGGAGAGGCAGGATGGGTTGCTGGGCCCCTGGGCACACACAGCCCAGCCCCCGCCCTGCCCCCACCCATGCCAGCTTGGGGCAGCCCGTCCTCGAGGCCCTGTCACTACAGTGGCCTCTCTTGTGACCTGGCTCTCCCTGACTTGGCCCAGCCTGGGCACTTGGGCACAGGAGTGCTGAAGAGGGCGGGACCTCCCTTCCTGGTAGCACCCTCCAGCCTCCTCCACTGGCCGGGGCGGGCAAGGGAGCAGCTGCTGGAGCTGCGGCTGAGCGGGTGATAGGCAGTGTCCTCAGGCAAGGTGGGGGTGTGGCTCCCACTTGGCATCCTCCACTAGGGCTGTGGTGAGAGGCGTGGCCAGCAGGTGAGCTGGCAGAGGAGCGTGTGGGTGCACTCGGCCCAGCAGCCTGTCCCTGAGGGCATTCTGGCACCCAGGTGCTGCTCTTCGTCAGAGGGTGCCCTGTGCCAGCTGGCAGGGCCAGCATAGGGATGTTTCACTTACACACACTTCCCAAGGGATGTGGCAGGCTGAGGAGCCATCGCCAAGGGCCAAGACCTGGGGACTCACCAGAAGTGTGGGCCAGCACACAGTCCCCTGGTGGGAAGGGGTCACGGGGAAGGTTCCAGAGAGCAGTGCTGGGCACAGTGCTGTGTCTGGGCCAGCACTGACCCTAAGGAAGGTGGTCTGGGGTCAGCCAAGCCACTTCTTACGGTCTGGGGATATCAAAGAGAACATAGCTGGCCTGCTGTGCCCAGTGCCACCCAGAACAGGAGACAGCAGGGGTGGGCCAGTGGCCCCTCACCTGCCCAGGGCTGCAGGTGGGGGCAGGCAGCAGCCACCAGGAAAGAAGCGGGAGTGAGCAAGGGAGATGGGCTGAGACCGGCGGAAGTTCTGGGTTCGGGATAAGCTCGGCCACATCCTCGAGGAGGGTGAGGAATCCCTGCCCCAGCTGGGCCTGGGTTTCTGGCCATGTTCAGATACCCTGCAGTCCAGCCTCCCCTCCAAGTGCCCTCCCTAGGCAGGAGGCTCTGACTCAACCTCATGCTCACGGGCATTCAGGGAGCAGGCTCCTGCCTCCAAGGAGCTCCTTCTAGAAGGGGAAAGATTCCGAAGCAGACAGGGATGGGCAGGCCGTGTGGGGTGAGGAGGAGGCACCCCCACTGGGAGGATGGGGAGCTTCCTGGAGGGCCAACTCAATGTGAATGCTCGTCCGTCAGACGGCCGTGGAGGGGCAGAATCCAGGATCGATGCTGGTGGGGCCAGGGCCGGTGAGGACTGGGCAGGACGCTCCTGAGCTTGCTGCTGAACCTGGAAGCCTTGCTCCCAGGAGGTCTTATGCCCCTGCCTCCTGCTCCTGTCCTTGGTAAGATGTCCATGGTCCTGGGGTGCCCCTGCTCACCATCCGTCAGGGACCCCCGTGTGCACCTGCCATAAGAGACAGAGGGTCTCCCCTCCCCACCTGGCAGTCAGTCTGCCTCTGCGAGGTTGGGTTTTCAGCTTTCAGTTTCCCCAGGTCCCCTGACACCTAAGGAAGGCCCTGTCCTGCTTCCTGCCCCTCCGATCTGGGCCTGCACCCGTGGCCCTGCCGGAGCCGAGAGGCTTCTCTGGGGCTTCTGGCAGCATATGAGGGGTTTGCGTCCTTGGTTTGGGGGTGCACGGGAGGGCAAAGGGGCCTCCACTGCTGACCCTCAGAGGTCCCTTCTGGGTGAGCGTTTCTCTTTCTCCAGGGGCCCTTCCTGGACTGGACACTCCTTTGGTTTCAGAAATGAAGGGACATTTTGGAAGGCACTGGCACAGGGGACTGGAGGAGGAGTGGTCACCAGGGAACAGCATTGCTGAAGGCTGGAACAGCATGCATGCAAGGACAAGGGGAGGGAGGGGCCCGGGGCTGAGGCTGGCGGGTATCAGAACCATAGGGGAGGGTGAGGGCCTCCCCTAAGATCCCCTGGCAGCCTTGCTGGATGGCGATTCTCCCACGTTTCAGACCAGCCCCCAACTCCGGGGCCTTCTTTGCTGAGGTCACAGAGCTCAGCCTAGCAGCTGGGCCGCCGGACCTGAGGCAGCCTCTGTGGACAAAGGGAGGCAGGGATGCTGGAGGCCTGTTCCGGGTTTGTGCTGCTCTCTCACTCTGGGCCCTCTTCCAGAGCCTCCTCCATCCCCATCACCAGCTTCTGGTGCAGAGCTCGCCCAGGGAAGCGTTGCACAAGCTGACCTCCTTCTGCCCTGGCCTGGACCAGCGCGGGCCAGAGTGGGGAGGGCCAGGGGAGCCATCCAGGCCAGAACCTCCAGCCCCCACCGGTGCAGCTTGCCTGGCCGTAGAGTAGCGGCTGCATCCTCTACTCTATAAAGGCACATTCCTGAGGCTGCGGGTTAGCGGACCCCCTCGGTGGGGCATTAATGAAGAAATGGAGGCTGGCCTTGTGTAACCGTGACAGCAGGCTCAGAGCAGCCAGGGAGGGCGCGGGCTCTGGGTGGGGAGGGCTGGGACGTGGCCCTGCCCTTGGTCCCCACCCGCCTGACCCCCAAACTCACGGTCTGTGGCCGCGGCAGGCCTGAACCCTCCCAGCCTCCCCCGCAGTGGGAAGCCCTGGGCTAGGCCTGCACTCAATTTGTCCTGAGTGAGTGTGTGTGTTTATTCTTCATCACTGAGCCCGTGCGTAGTGCGTTAGTTCCTGCTGTAGTAAACACTTTGGAAGGCCAAGATCCTCTCCTTCCTGTCACTGTGCCAGCGAAATTCCTCAAGACCAGCTTGTCCTTGGTGGAGCGCTGGAGTTCATCTTCCCGAGGGGAGATCGGGAGGGGGGCTCCTAGGCCCTCCCATTGGCGCCCCCAAGGCCTCCCCATCAGGGCTGCTCTCCTCTGGGCCAAGCAGTGCCTCCCGATGCCTCTTGGGGACCGGGGCGTGCACTGCGGGCAGGAGGGCTGAGGAGTGCTCGTGCCCCAGGCTCGGAGCCTCAGGCCAGCAGTTGCAGCAGGAAGTCCCTGCATTCGAATCCCAACTTGGTTTCTTAAAGCTGCTTATTCTGGGCCAAGGAATCTGCCTCTCCAGGGGAGGCCCGTAGGCAGTGGAGACTGCCAGTCGCCTGTGAGCTAGGCAGCTTCCTGTGGAGAGGGCAGTTCACGGAGGACCTTGAGGGGCATGCTGTCTTGGTGGGACAGCCCGGGGTGGCACAGCTTTGGGGGTGCAGACTTGGAGCTGTAGCCTTGGGGTGCAGGGGTAGGTCTAAGGGGTAGGCCAGGGCAGGGTTGCTATGGCCAAAAGTCACCCGCTGTGCCCTGAAGCAGGCCCTGGCTGCAAGGCCCTCTGCGGGACGTAGGCTGGCGTCCCACATGACATGGCTATGTGCGCTGACATGCAGGGCCTGTCACCCCCATCTCACTGATCCTCCAAAGACTGGGAGATGTGAGGGGTGGAGAAGGGGAAACTGAGGCAGGGAGAAACCAAACAGTGCTAGTCAGGACAGTGGGGGCCTGGAGCCAGCAGCCGGCCCCCACCCTGAGCGGCTTCTGCAGCATTGCAGCCTGGCCTGGGGACAAGGTCACCCAGACGCTGTGTGTGGTGTGCACGCGGCGTGCATGTGCAAGTACAAGCATGTGTGTGCAGGTGCGTGTATGCATGCCTCGGCCCAGGCGCCCGGCTGTGCTCCTCACCCAGCTCCATCTGCACAGCTCTATTTTCTTCTACATGTCTGGCATTTTTGCTGCTGAGTTGGGGGCCGTGGTTTGGGGGGGCTGGGCAGCGGGGAGGGGTGTTTATGCCAGCTGTTCACTCGGGCTGCACATTCTTGTGGTTATCTCTTTAACTTGGTAAAAATTCGGGAAATTTCTAAATAAAACAAAACAAAGGAAAAACATTTGCAAAACGATTTCAAAATCGGTGATGCCACTTCCCCCAGTCACCAGACCTGCAGGGCCCAGGAGAGGCTTGTGTGAGGAGGGGTCTGGAGGTGGAACTTTCTAGCAAACAGCGCCTTTGAACGGCAGAGGGCTGAGCTTGCTGTCGGGGGAAACATGAACCCCTTGGGGAGCTGTTGGGCCTTCTGGCTGGGACCTGGCCTTCTCTAGAAGGAATCCCAAACGTCAGTTGTTAGAGGAGGGTCTTGGCAACAGCTTTGGGTTCTGGTGGCCAGGTAAGGGTGCTGGACCCCACTCTCTGAGACACATGGGTGGACGGGGTCTGAGGGAGCTGGGTCAGGGCTGCTGGGAGGGGAAGTGCAGGTGAGAGGAGAAAGGGGCTCTTGGCCGCTGGGGACCCATGGGCAGGTGTGTACCTGGTGAGGGCAGGTCTGGGGCTGACTGTCGACTGCTGTGTTCTTGGTGTCTGGCCTGGGCTGGCCAAAGAAGGCTCTGGAAGGTCTTTGTTGACCTGGGAGCTGTAAGAGGGTGTTGGAGGTGGTTCTGTGGGAATGACCAGCAGTCATCAGTCCAGTGCAGTCTGGAGAGCCAGGCCAGGGACTGGGCCAGGGGTCCTTGCGGGATGAAGAAGTGTGGGCTGCTGGGATACGGGCTGGAGAGGGAGGCTAAGGTGGGCCTTGGCCTCCCACAGGGTGATGTGGCGTCCCCGCGGGGCGATCTGGGGTCCAAGCAGCCCTTTGGCTCCCAGGCTTTGTCCTGTCCCATCCTGACTGCACCTCTGAAATGTGGGGAGCAAGGAAGGGGGCCCCCATATGTGCCCAGGTGGCCTGGGCAGACGGCCCCACTAGACACCGGTCCCTGGGTGCATGGAGTGTCCCTGTGTGCCTGGGTACTGGGGAGGGGCTGGGCATGGAGCCCAGAGAAGCTGCTCCCTGGCCATCAGTTTTCCACTCTGTGCAGTGCCCAGCGGGACTCCAGCCCCATTCCAGCCTGTCTTTAGACCAGCAGGCCCTGGGGCTTGAGGCTGGGGAGAGACAGCTGCGGGAATAGAGAAGCTCTGCCTCCTCTTGACATGGGGTCCCCTACTTAGTGACGTGCTCTGGTCTGGTCCCTGGGGTCCTAGGATCAGCTGACCAGTCAGGCACCACGTCCCTTTGAGGATGTCCATCCACACCAGGGTCCCCAGGGCACAGGTGGCCCTGCAGTATCCCAGGCTGTGCAGATGGCATGTTCTCAGGGACTGTGCCCGTGACCAGGCCCTAGGGTGTGCAGGCACCCTTCCTGTCCTTGCCTCCTGCTCCCGGGACCTCACACCCTCAGCCAACTCCAAAGCCCCGAGTCAGCCCGATTATCTCAGAAGAGCCCAGGAACCCCATGAAGTATGCAGGAGCTCCTTTGGGGTTTCACCTTTCCATGTCACAATCAAACCCTCTGTTTTGTTTGCCAGCAGAGTTTTTAGCTTGTGACGGCTCCCAGCTTCCCTCCAGGATCCACATGCAAGCGTTGGCACGGAGCCAGTAGCTGCTGGGAACTCCTGGGCCATCCGGCTCAGGGCTGTGCCGCCCAGCATCCAAGCTAGCCTCAGGCACCGCTGCCATCCTCCTCCATGCCTGGCAGCTCGGTGCCCGGGCTTAGAGAGGCTACAGACAACGACCATAATCCCAGGAGAGTGCCTGGGGCCAGGCGTGGGAAGCTCTCTGGGCCAGGTGCCACAGGAACGCCACGAGTTTCCAGCCAGCGGTGTGCCAGGCCCGGCGGATGATTTCTGACGATTTCTGACCTCAGCTTCTGACATGGAGCTTCTTGTACAGGGTTCCTCCTTGTCCTGGGCACGCGCCCTGCATGTTCCTGTCTCTGCCTTTTGTCCACACCCTGAATTCCCCTCTCTGCCATGTGACCTCCCTCAGAGCCCTCACCTCCCTTGTGGAGCCACATGCCAGCCCATGGGCACTGCCAGCTTTTGGAGACAGAGTGTCATCACTGTGGCTGGCAGGGACCTCTTCCTGGGTGCATGCAATTCTTATCACTGTGGCCGGCAGGGAGCTCCTCTTGGGTGAGTGCATGGGGAGTCCTGCTGGTTGTTCAGTCATGGCCAGGCTGGCAACTGGGGTGCTGCTCCAGGCCCCCCGGGGGTCCCCAGCACCTTCGGTCCCAGTCCAAGCTCTGTGGGCTGCTTCTCTGGATCCTCGCCATACTGCCCGCTCCCTTGGCCCTCCTGTGTGACATCCACACACCCAGGCTCCTGCATGCTGCAAGGCACAGCACCTGGCCACACCTTGCCTTTGCTGGGCTGGCCTCTCTGCGAGAAGTGCCACCTCCATTCCTCCCTGCTGCATTTCCATACCCAGCTCAAATGTCAGCTCTTCTGCATGACTTTCAGACCTTCCCAGGGACTCATTTTTTTTCTTCCTCCATGGTTTCAGTCCATCTCAGGGGACCTAATTCAGCAGCCACCATGCTAGGCCCCTCCCACACACCACCTCCTTAATCCCCACCAGAGGTGGGGCTGTCACCACCAAGTCAGGGGACTGGGCTAGGGTTCAGCCTCTTTCCTTATTGTCCAGTCAGTAAAAGCAGGAGCTGGTGCAGGGCCCGGCCCTGGGAGGGGCCAGGTGGGACCTGCTGCAGTCACAGCCTCACCGCCCACTGGGGAGGAAGCCAGCCTGGAAGCCAAAGCCTCAAACCGCAGGCAGCAGCTCGCACTGGGAGGCTGGCAGCCACCACCTGGCGGGGCCCCAAGCTGCTGCCTGGCTGAGCCAGGGGCTGCTCCAGGCACACTCTGGCCTTGGCTCCCATCCATCCTGCCGGCAACCTCCTCCCCCGGGACCCGGTTGGGAGTTCCACTGGCCCGGCCCTCCTCGGAAGTGCAGTTACCACCTGCACCCGGCGGCCTCCTGCTGACCAGGAGCCTCCCCAGAAGCTTCCCTTGTTTGCACCTTCATCCGTAAACTTGTGCAGCCGTGGCTGAAAGCTCCTGCTTGCTTAGGGCCAAGGTGGCTGCATAGGGGATGGATAGCCTTGCCTTGGCCCCAGGAGCTCCCTGGGCAGCTGGCAAGGGCTCAGAGTGCCAGTCAGCATGGCACTGGAAGGCAGGACCCCAGGCAAGGGGTCAGGGTGGAGGAAAGAGGGTTGACGGAGCAGAGGCTTGCAGGAGGGACTGGATGGGCTGATGTGGGCAGCAAGGGGGCATGAGCCAGTCCCAGGCTGAGAAGTCCCCAGGCAGGGGCTGGGACAAGGCTGGGGCCGCTGGAAGGAGATAGTGGGGGCTTGTCAAAGTGGCCTGGCCTCCCACCTCCCCTGGACCCCCCAGGAAAGCCTCAGCTCCTGCCATCAGGCTGGTCTTCCAGGGACCCCAAGGCTTGGCATGGGCCAGACTCTTGGCTTTTGCTGCTTCTGCTGCCTTCCAGGAACTGTCTCCCCTCTGCCCCAGGCAGGCCGACTGCCTGTGCAGCGCTGCTGGAAGGCATTCCTCAGTACTCCAGCATGAGCCTCAGTTTCCCCTTCTAAATTATGAGCATCTTGGAGTTGCTAGGAGGGTGAAGGGCCTCATGTGTGGACCCCTGGCATCATACCCAGCACACGATGGAGCCCTGGCAGCTCTCAGCAACCGTCCCACATATCACCTGGGTGCTTGGCAGGCAGAGTGCAGACCCTGGGCCTGAGAGCGTCCGCTAGTCAGCCTGCAGCAAGGCCAGTTGCTCCAGGTTCTCACGCTCCACGAGGAGTGCAAGGTACTCCCATCGTGCACTGTTCTACCCATCCCCAAAGGACGTGGGCCCAAAGAGCACTCTGCCTGCCCTTCCTGAGCTGCTGGCCCCCCGCGCACAACGCGTCACTGTCTCCCTCTGCTGTCTCGGGCTCTGCGGCCATCTCTGTGCAGCTGATGTGCCCCAGGCCTGAGCTGCTGGCTGGGGTGCAGCCAGGAGAAGACACAGATCCTGGCTGTCCCATCCTGGAGGCCATATACCCGTGAGCTGACAGGAATGAACAAAGTAAGATGGCAGAGTGCCAGCTGTGACGACACAGACACGAGTGATACACCCGCCAGCCCAGGAGCTCCAGCAGCCCCAGAAGCTGGGGGAGGCAGGAAGGAGCCTCCCTGAGCCTCTAGAGTAAGCCCAGCCCTGCATTTCTAAATTCTGGCCTCCAGAATCGGGACAGAACCCATTTCTGTTGCTTTAAAACACCCACTTTGTGGCGCTGTGTGATACCCGCAGGGCAGGCAGATGCAGAGGATGCAGGTGAGGTGGAGGGTGGGTGGGAGCAGAGGGGGCTCCAGCCCCTGCTCATCCTTTCAGGGTTCCTCCGGCTGCTGTCAGAGCATTGACACAGGGGTGGGCAGTGCTGACCTAGCTGCCAGGTGACCTGGAGGCCACCTACTGGTTCTGGGGTGGCCAGGCCAGCAGAGGGGAAGCCAGCTGGGCAAAGGGCTGGCGAGCCGGTCAGAGGCAGGCCCTGTTTTCCTGCCCGGGGCTGTGCCACTCGGCTTTGCTCTGTAATTTGGGGCTGGGGCCAGCACGCCCCGCTTCAGATGGGGGTGCTCTTGGTAATTACAGCCCGGGGGCCAGCTCCCAGAATCCAAGCCCCTTGTCCCACCTCCACCCACATGTGAGGCCTGCAGGTCACCCTGTGGCCCCTCCAGAGTGTCACTCCGTTCACCTTTCTCAAGCCCCCCAGGGTATCAGATGTAAAATAACAATAATAATAATTCAGCAAAAATTCAAGTAATTCATCATAGGTAAAAAAATTAATGAACCAAGCCCCTCCAGAGGTCATGCTGTGGGCTGTGCTGGGGTCCAAAAGCTGACCAGAAGATGTGACAAGTCACAGCTTCCAGGAGTGTGGGGGCAGCCTAAGGGCTCTGGGGCCTGGAGGATGGGAGGGGCTTTCCTGGTGTGGGAAGACCAGGTGCAAGGGGAGAAGGTGTGGGACAAGGTTTGGCTGAGGGTCCTGGAGGCTCTGGCTGCCCCCCGCTAGCCCACCACACCCCCATATCCAGTGTTAGCAGGAAATTCCAGGCTACAGTGGTCTCAGAGGGACCCTGGGAGGTGGTGGCACTCTGAGCCCAGCCCCAGAATCCGATATCTTCAAAGCCACCATGGCCCTCGTCCTGCCCCAGCCCTGGACAGCCAGGCCCTGGGCGTGCACGTGTGTGCGTATACATGGCCCGGCTTGCCTCTGTGTGCACTTGCATGTTGGTGGGGGGCAGATGTTGGAGGCTGCACAGCCAGATGGGCAAACCTGTGGAGGGAGCTGGGCAGCCGGGCAGGGGGTATGGGAGCCAGGCTGAGGCAGAGACCCCGTAACTTCACAAGGCTGAACAGGAGTTTTGCGGCCCGGCTTCTTTTGGAAGTGATGTGCAAAGCCTAGTTAATCCAGAGGACAGGTCTTGGTGACTCCTGGATGAGTTGAGAGGGGCCAGGGGTCAGGAGGGTACTGGGCGGCCAGCAGGACGGGGGTACCTACTGAGCAGACCCCATGCCCGCCCTCCCCATGGCCTTTGTGAGGACTGGAGCCCCCTTTAAACCCAGGCAGCTGCTGACCACAGGCCTGCCTGGCCCTGGCATGTGGGGGTAGGGAGTCCAGGCACTGCGCATCCTTACAACAGGGTCTCCTTGGCCCAGTGTCAAAAAGGGGCAGAGGGCAGCGAGGCTGGTGCTGCATGTGACTGTGCCCTAATTTATAACTTAGCCCTCACCTTCCTCCCCTAACTAAATTATTTTTGGCTTTCTCGGTGGCCTCGGGGTCTTCATGCTGACTTTATGAGCCAGATGGGGCTCAGCTTCCAGGTGGCACTAAGCAGTAGAATCAGGGGAGCTGGAGGAGGGGCATGAGGGTGGCAGGCTCAGCCAGTCAGGCCCAGGGGGCTCCGGGTGAGCCACTGCCCAGCTTCCAGGACCCAGCCTGCCTCTGCCTTTATATTTGCCCCTCATCCCCTGGTAGCATCCCGTGGACTGTGGAGTCAGAACACTTTTCAGTTTGATTCCCAGATATGAGGGTCCTAAGCTGTCAGCTGGGGACATGAGGATCCTATAAACCCATTTGCCCGTTTTAGCAATGAATCTGCTAGCACAGAAGCCACACCCTCTCTAAGGCCACACCCCCCTTAGAGGCCACACCTCCTCTAAGCCACACCCTCAGTAGAGGCCACACCTCCTCTAAGGCCACACCCTCACTTGAGGCCACACCTCCTCTAAGGCCACACCCTCTCTTGAGGCCACACCTCCTCTAAGGCCACAACATCAGTAGAGGCCACACCCCCTCTAAGCCACACCCTCACTAGAGTTTACACCCTCTCTTGAGGCCACACCTCCTCTAAGGCCACACCCTCACTAGAGGCCACACCCCTCTAAACCACACCCTCACTACAGGCCACACCCCTCTAAGCCACACCCTCACTAGAGTTTACACCCTCTTGAGGCCACACCTCCTCTCTAGAGGCCACACCCTCTTGAGGCCAGACCATCTCTAAGGGCAGCTCTCTCTGAGGCTCGTGGGGGCCCCAGTAGTTCCATGCTATGTGCTCCTCTCCTCTCTGCCTCTGTCTTCACACGGCCTCCTCTGCCTGTCTGTCTGTCATTAAATCTCCCGCTGCCTCCCTCTTACAACCATCTGTGTTGGCGTTTAGGGTGTTGAGAAAGCCCAGGAGCGGACGGCCATCTCAAAGGGCGTCACCTCCTCACCCCTGCACAGACCCTTCTTCCTCATTAGGTCACATTCAGGGATGAGGACCAGACACCTTTGGGCCGTGATTCCACCGGCTGGCTCCCTTCACAGCAGGGCTCCCAAGACAGGGGCTTCTGCTCTGGGCTCTGCTCCTCCCCAGCGTCCTCTGCTCCTCCCCAGCGTCCTCTTCTCCTCCCCAGCCTCCTCTGCTCCTCCCCAGCCTCCTCTGCTCCTCCCCAGCCTCCTCTGCTCCTCCCCAGACTCCTCTGCTCCTCCCCAGCCTCCTCTGCTCCTCCCCAGCCTCCTCTGCTCCTCCCCAGCCTCCTCTCAACCGCATCCATGGGGTTGGCCTACCTTCCTGAAGCAGTGCTCCTCAAGGCCACTGGTGGCCTCTGTGTCCACAAACCCACGAGCCCTTTCTTGACTGTTTTTCCCACACAGGGTAGGGCCTGATGCAGGGAAACGCTGTTATCTGAACCGCACCGCTCCCTGGGCCCCTGGCTCTGACTGCCCACTCAGCCCCCTTCTTCCCTTTCTTTACCGTCCCATTTTCAGAGCTGGTCTCCACACCTTCCGTGTCTGGGTGGTCCCTGCCCCACCCTCTGGGCCAACTGCCCAGCTTCCTGAGGCCTCCTGGGACTCCAGAAACAGCTCAGCCCTGGCCCACCAGCCCTGCCCTCACCCCACAGCCCCTCCATGCACAGCCAGGCTTTCTGCTCAAAGGCCCACATCCTGGGGCCACATTTTTTTTGAACAAGCATTGGGATTTGTAAAATGAATTTTATTGTGCTTTATTACAATTGGTTTTAGTTGAGGAAAAATGTGCAGAGCTCCAAGTGGATATTTGGCCACAGGGTGTTCCCCGTGCGGATCTGACCTGGCAGCTTAGGGTTTGCGGTGTCCAGGTCTGTTGTGATGACTCAGTCCTACCACTAGAAGCAACCTTAGACCATACATAAAGAATGAAGGGGGCTGAGTGTCAATAAAACTTTATTAACAGAGCAGATGACGGCCCGGTGCCCAATGCCAGTCTGGTGTGCACGAAGCAGCAGAATCACCTGAGTGGAGCCTGAAGGAGGTGTGTGGGTGGGGTGGTTCTCCAGGTTAAGCTGTACCAGCAAACCTCAGACGGAAGAGTTTCAGAGGCACGAGGGTATTTTGTCACAGCTAGACAAGACAAATGGCTTTCCTGTTTGCTTAAACACTGACGTTCCCTAACTGCACCCAACTGAGTAATCTGATCACTGCCAAATCTCCACGTGACAGCCGACACGGATTACTCTTTATTGTGGCAAAATAGACATACCGTGAGTCATGTTCACCGTTTTTAAGTGCACAGTTCCATGGCACTAAGTACATTCATGATGTCGTGCAGCGGTCGCCAGCATCCACCTGCAGAACTTCCTCACCTTCCCAAACCGAAACCCCACTCATCACACACACACTCCGCATCCCCTCCCCCAGCTCCTGCTCCCCCTGGAACTTTCTGTTTCTGTTACTTTGGCCGCTCTAGAAAGCTCGTGTGAGTGGAATCATGGCGTTTGTTCTTTGGTGACTGACTTCTTCAGTTTTAATTTTTTTGAGACAGAGTCTCTTTCTGAAGCCTAGGCTGGAGTGCAGTGGTGCGATCTCGGTTCATTGCAACCTCTGCCTCCTGGGTTCAAGCGATTCTCCTGTCTCAGCCTCCCAAGTAGCTGGGACTACAGTTACCCACCACCATGCCTGGCTAAGTTTTGTATTTTTAATAGAGACGAGGTTTCACCATGTTGGCCAGGCTGCTCTCAATCTCCTGACCTCAGGTGATCCACTCGCCTCAGCCTCCCAAAGTGCTGGGATGACAGGCGTGAGCCACCGCGCCTGGCTGTTGGCTGGCTTGTTTCACAGAGCTCATCCACGTCACATGTGCCAGCATTTCTCCGTGTTATTCTGCTCTTGTGCTGCCATGAGGAAGTGCCTGAGACTGGGTAAATCATAAAGAAGAGGTTTACTTGGCTCACAGTTCCACAGGCTGTATGCGAACAAGGCCAGGCATCTGTTCGGCTTCTGCAGAGGCCTCAGGAAGCTTCTGATCATGATGGAAGGTGAAGGGGGAGCTGGTGTCTCACATGGTGGGATCACAGAGAGGCAGCAGGGGAGATGCCACATGCTTTTACACAACCAGATCTTGGGAGAACTCAGTATTGCAAGGACAGCACCGAGAGGATGGTGCTAAGCCATTCATGAGAAATCCACTCCCGTGATCCAGTCACCTCCCAGCAGGCCCCGGTGCCAACACTGGGGGTGCAATTCAACATGAGATTTGGGCGGGGACACAGAGCCAAACCGTGTCACCTTCCTTTTTACGGCTGAGTCGTGTTCCCTGATATGGATGGACCCTGTTTGCTTAATCCTGTCGTCAGAGGTAGACATTTGGGCCGCTGGCACTTCTTGGCCACAGTAGAGGGAGCACTATGGATACTCACACCCACGTTTGCGTGTGGACACAGGTTTTCAGTTCCAGCAGGCACATTCCCAGAGCGGGCTCACTGGGTGGAATGGCAACTGTGGGTTTAAATGTGTGAGGCGCTCACAGTCCCACAGCATTGGCGCCACGGCCCATCCCCAGCCACACAGGCAGCTCCGACTCCCCGACACCCAGTGCTGGCTGTGGTCTGGCTTTTGATGGCAGCGTCCTGGTGGTCCTGACTGGCATTTTCCAGTGAGTAGCGCAAAGCCCCCATCCTGCACCCCTGGTGCTGAGCTGGGGGAACTCAGGCACTCTCTGGTCACCCACGGGGACCCCTTGCTGTCACCCTTCCTGGGCATAGGGAAGCCTCATCTCTCCGGCCTCATAGGGGCCCTGATTGCCCATCCGTCCCTGGGGGCAGGCTCCGCTCTGAGGCGCAGGGAATCTCCCGCCTGCTCTCTGCTTTGCCCCAGCCCCTTGGAACAGTCCTGGGCACAGAGTGGAAACTCAGCAAATACTGTGGGAAGAGTAAAGTTGTTGTTAGTATTTTTAATGTAAACATGATGTTTTCTTGAACAATCTACGCTATTTGTTTCCGTCGGTCTGGAAATGGATCTCTCAGCAGAGTAATCTGGGTGAGCCTCATAAGGGTGGCGCACCTGGTCCTGGGTCAGACTCCCTCCCTGACCACCCCATCTCCAGGAGGACAGGAGGGTGCAGTGGTTGCCCCTCTGAGCACAGGCCCTGAGAGCTGGAGAGGCCCACAGAGCACTGGGAGCAGATGGGTCGGTGAGATGACCCCGCTGTGCCCTGTACATCTGTGCCCCACGCCCACCCCGCTGGGCTGCCCCCCTCTTGGCCCTGTACCTGGGCAGGTGAACCTGCTCTTTATGTCAGGAATAGCGTCACCCACCTCCAAGGCTGTCACTGGGGAAACACAGAGCACAGGTCGCCCTTGGCACGCTCCAGGGCCACCAGCGTGCCCTCACCGTGTTTGCGACGGATCCGGGAGCTGGGGGGACCTGAGGTCCTTGGATGGCTGCTGAGACCACCTTGAGGAAGGACACAGCCTTGTCCCGTTGCATCTGAGTGGGGCCAGGCCAGAGCCAGAGGCAGGGTCAGATGGCGGCTGATTAGATCTTGTCTGACCTAAAATTGGTCCTAATTTAATTTATCCTTCAAACAAATACAAGATTGAAAGCTGCTCCCTGGCCAGGAGGCTGCTGAGCCTCAGGGTGCTCCGTGTTTTTTTATCAGGGACCAGGATGGCCTCCTTTCTGGATTGGATACCCCATTACCCCACATGGCTGGGTCCGCCATGATAGCATCACCTTGAGGAGCTAAGGGGTCCCGCCTTCCAGCTGCATTCAGCAGCCGACCGTTCCTCGGTCCCCTGCCCCTCTCTTTCACCCTAAGCTGACAGAGGGGAGAGGTAGGGAGGTGGGGACAGGGTGGCAGCAGGCAGACCAGCCCTGGCAGCCTCCTTGTCTGGATTGCAGCGTGAGGAGGGAGGCGGGAGAGGCCTTCCATCTGCCCGAGGTCTATCCCTTCCCTCCTGGGTCCCTGAAGCCCTGATCCTGCACCCCCGATGCTGAGCGGCCCTGCGGCTGGAGGCTCTGAACCTGGCTGCAGTCTCAGCTATTGGGTTGGGGTTGGGTGGGGACTGGCCCCCGAGGACCCCGCGCTGTGAGCTGCTCACTGTCCGAAGCTATGGCACTCTGCAGTATGTCTGCCCCCTGCCCGCCACCAGCGCAGAATCGGGCGGGTTCACAAAAGGTGTCCAAGCTCGGAAATCCCAGCTTTCCGAGGGGTGTCTGCTTTGGGAGAAAAATTTAACCCCAGTGCGGGTAGAGCTTGGAGCCCTCCTCACTTCCAGCGAGGCGGAGTCCACACAGTCTCGTGCCTCGGGGCCGAAGATGTCTGTCCAGCCAAGCGCCACCCAGCGGTCCATCAGCAGACCCTGTCTGGGCCCTGTCGGTGGTCAGGGAAGCCTTTTGCAAGCAAGGACCCGGTGGGGCCAAGCAAAGCTCAGAACAGCCCGTCCACGTGCAGCTGGATTTCAGGATCAGCAGGTGTCCAACCCCAGCACTGCTGACCATGTCTGTCCTGGTCCTCAGAACTCCCTGAGGCACTTCTGCTGGTCTCTGCTTGATCTCCTCCAGCCACGGGGAGCTCGCTACCCTGCTTCCAGCACATCCCTGAGCCAAGGAGCCACAGCCCTTGGTGGGCCTTTTCATCCGTGAAGCTTCTGAATGCTGCTGCCCCGTGGCGCCTGCCCTGCCCCAGCCCTCCCATGATGGGAGCCGACAGACTTCTGCCTCCCCTTCATCCAGGCAAACCCCCAGTGGCTGCTGTGCCAGACTCCAGACTCCCATGTGGAACAGGCCCATGGAGACGGGGGCTGACTCCATCCTCCCCTGAACCTCAGGGAACAGCCAGGGTGTCCTAGGATGCACCCTTACCCCAGCTCTTGTCCACCTTCTCTGTCCCCGCTCCTTGGCCTGGAGTTGGCCTGCTGTGGACCAGCTTGGTCCTGTCAAGGGAATCGGACCTGTGAGAGCCCCTGCCCCTGCTGTGCTGGGCTCCCAGGTCAACATCTCTCTAGGGCCTTGCCTGGGGGAAGGTGCAGGGCAGGCAGTTGTCCCTGAAGGACACATAGGACACTGAGCGCAGCTGGATGGACAGCAGTGGCCAGCCCTAAAGTCAGCAGGTCCAGCTCCTCACTAAGGCTACTCCTGGTCACAGGACCCAGCTCCCACGGCTGTGTCTGCTGATGCCCTGACCCAGCCTCAGACTCTTAAGATGGACACCTGTCCTGATGCCTTGGTGCCAACCCAAGGCAGAGGGGCAGATAAACCAGAGCCAGATGTGAGGTGTGGGCATTGGGGGCCTGACAGGCCACTCAGCTCGCCATGTCCCTGCTTGGGGACTGGCTAGCAGCCAGCCATAGTTAATGCAGTGGCTCCCAAAACACACACACACAGCATGCGGGCACACACACACACACACACACACAGCATGCGGGCACACACACACACAGCACACGGGCACATGCACACACAGCATGCGGGCACACACAGCATGCGGGCACACACACAGCACGTGGGCACACACAGCACGCAGGCACACACAGACACAGCACACGGGCACACACACAGCACGCAGACACACACACAGCACGCGGGCACATACACACAGCACGCAGGCACACACACACAGCACGCGGGCACACACACAGCACATGGTCACACACACAGCACGTAGACACACACACAGCACGCGGGCACACACACAGCACGTGGGCACACACAGCACGCAGGCACACACAGACACAGCACACGGGCACACACACAGCACGCAGACACACACACACAGCATGTGGGCACATACACACAGCATGCAGGCACACACACACAGCACGCGGGCACACACACAGCACATGGTCACACACACACAGCACATAGACACACACACACAGCACGTGGGCACACACACAATGTGTGTGCACACGCACACACAGCATGCGGGCACACACACAGCAGGCAGGCACACACACACAGCACGCGGGCACACACACACAGAGCATGCGGGCACACACACACACACACACACACAGAGCATAGCTCACAGTAGCATCTCCCAGAGCTGGTTTAGCACAGTATTTGCTCCAAACCCAGACCCCTGTGACCACAGCTGGCCTCATCTCCTTCCTGTCCTGCTCTGGGCAAAGACAGTCACAGAGCGACTCCTTCCCTCCTCACTATGCACACATGAAGACCCGGCCCCAAACCACCAGTGTGCAGATGCCACGGCGGACAGACCCTGCACTTAGAGCTCCGGGATGTGGACCAGGAGCAAGACCCTGGTCATCTGATGCGTGAAGAGGAGGTGCCGGTTCCATTCTGGAAGATTCCATCCCATTTCCATGCCTATCAGTCCTCCCTGAGGACACCCAGCAGGGAGGATGCCACCTGTCCATGGTTAGGGTCACTCATTCACTGATTCACTCGCTTGTTCATATTGTCACTCAGTCACTCACTCATTCACTCTCACTCAAACATTAACTCATGTATTCACCACTCACTCATTCACTCGCTCACTAACTCATGCTCTGCCTCAGAATGTGTGAGACGTTCTAGAGGCTGAGATAGAGCTGTGATCTAAATAAGTTCCAGCTTTGGAGGAGCTTGAGCTGTAGCAGCTCAGATACCCTAACTATGGACAGGGGCTGTGGTGTGGGTGGGTGTGATGTGTGTGATGTATGTGTGTGTGCATGGGTGTGATGTGTGTGAGTGGGTGTGATGTGTGATGTATTTGTGTGCATAGGTGTGATGTGTGTGTGACTGAGGGGTGTGTTTATGTGTGTGGGTGTGAGGTGTGTCTGTCATGCGTGTGTGAGTGGGTGTAATGTATGAATGTGTGCATGGGTGTGTGTGTGAGGGGGTGTGATGTGTGAGTGTATGTGTGTGCATGGGTGTGATGTGAGTGTGCAGCTGTGATGTGTGCATGTGTGGGTGTGATGTCTGAGTGCATGGGTGAGATGTGAGTGTGCAGCTGTGATGTGTGAGTGGGTGTGATGTGTGATGTATGAGTGGGTGTGATGTGAGTGTATGTGTTGGTGTGATGTATGAGTGTATCCATGGGTGTGATGCATGGGTATGTGGGTGTGATGTGTGTGAGTGGGTGTGATGTGAGTGTGCAGCTGTGATGTGTGCATGTGTGGGTGTGATGTGTGAGTGTGTGTGCATGGGTGTGATATGAGTTTGTAGCTGTGATGTGTGCATGCGTGGGTGTGATGTCTGTATGTGTGTGCATGGGTGAGATGTGAGTGTGCAGCTGTGATGTGAGTGGGTGTGATGTGTGTGTGTGCATGGGTGTGATGTGAGTGTGCAGCTGTGATGTGTGTGTGGGTGTGATGTGTGAGTGTGTGCATGAATGTGATGTGTGTGTGCAGCTGTGATGTGTGTGAGTGGGTGTGATGTGTGTGTGCATGAGTGTGATGTGTGTGTGCCTGGGTGAGATGTGAGTGTGCAGCTGTGATGTGAGTGGCTGTGATGTGTGAGTGTGTGCATGGGTGTGATGTGTAAGTGTGTGTGCATGGGTGTGATGTGAGTGTGCAGCTGTGATGTGTGTGAGTGGGTGTGATGTGTGAGTGTGTGCATGAGTGTGATGTGTGTGCATGGGTGTGATGTGAGTGTGCAGCTGTGATGTGTGCATGAGTGGGTGTGATGTGAGTGTGTGCATGAGTGTGATGTGTGTGCATGGGTGTGATGTGAGTGTGCATGGGTGTGATGTGAGTGTGCAGCTGTGATGTGTGTGAGTGGGTGTGATGTGTGTGTGCATGAGTGTGATGTGTGTGTGCGTGGGTGTGATGTGAGTGTGCAGCTGTGATGTGTGTGAATGGGTGTGATGTGTGTGATGTGTATGTGAGTGGGTGTCGTGTATGTATGAGTGTGATGTGTGTATGAGTGGGTGTGATGTATGTGTGTGCAAGGGTATGGTGCATGGGTATGTGGCTGAGGTGTGTGTGAGGTGTGATGTGAGTGTGTGGGTGTGATGTGTGTGATGTATGAGTGTGTGATGTGATTGGGTGTGATGTGTGAGTGGGCGTGATATGAGTGTATGTGCATGGGTGTGATGTGGGTGTGATGTATGAGTGTATGCATGGGTGTGATCTGTGGGTATGTGGGTGTGATGTGTGAGTGGGCGTGATATGAGTGTATGTGCATGGGTGTGATGTGGGTGTGATGTATGAGTGTATGCATGGGTGTGATCTGTGGGTATGTGGGTGTGATGTGTGTGAGCGGGTGTGATGTGTGTGAGTACATGCGTGTGTGTGATGTGCAGGGTGTTGTGATGTGTGTGTGTGCACGTGTGGGTGTGTTGGGTGGCGTGGCACAGGTGCCTCCTGCTCGGTCCGGTGGACACTTTCCTGCCACTGCGAGTGCTTTCTGAGCAGTGCCTATGGTTGAGGCAGCTGCCTCTGCTTTGTGTTCTCCTGGGGGGCCCCACCTCTCCGGCCTCCCCCGCTCAGGTTCAGGCCTCTCCTGGGTGACAGGCCCACTTGTGCGTTTTCCTGGTGCACCCTGGAGTGCACTGACTCTCACCGTCACTGTCGTTGGAATACTAGCCTCCTCCCAGTTCTCACCCTGATGTCTGTTGAGACGCCCCCACCCCAGGAAGGTGCAGCAGGACGCTGGGTAGAGCGTGTTCAACCCTCTCCATCTCTCACCATCCCTGAGGGTGCCTGCCTGGTTCATCAAACAGTCACGGAGTGAAGCCTGAAAGGATCAGCCTGGTTCCAAGTCACTGACTGCAGTCCAGAGCAAAGTTCAAAACAAATTCACAGGAGTACAAAGTACCCACCGCACACAAAGGTCAAATTCACACCGTGCAGCAACCAATGAAACATTACCAGCTGGGCACGGTGGCTCACGCCTGTAATTCCAGCACTTTGGGAGGCCGAGGCGGGTGGATCACGAGGTCAGGAGATTGAGACCATCCTGGTCAACATGATGAAACCCCGTTTCTACTAAAGACAAAAAACAAATAGCCAGGTGTGGTGGTGCATGTCTGCAATGCCAGCTACTCAGGAGGCTGAGGCAGGGGAGTCACTTGAACCCGGGTGGTGGAGGTTGTAGTGAGCCACGATTGCGCCACTGCACTCCAGCCTGGGCAACAGAGCAAGACGCCGTCTCACAAAAAATGCCCCACAATGAGGAAAATCAGTCAACTGAAACTGACACAGATGAATACCTTTGTTCGAATTATCAGAAAAAGACACCGAAACAGCTTCATAACCGTGTTCCAGAGCTGCAAAAAGGTAGAGACATGAAGTACATTGTAAAAGGCTCAAATACAACTTCTACAGATAAAAAATACAGTTTCTGGCCGGGCGCGGTGGCTCACGCCTGTAATCCCAGCACTTTGGGAGGCCGAGGCGGGTGGATCACGAGGTCAGGAGATCGAGACCATCCTGGTCAACATGGTGAAACCCCGTCTCTACTAAAAATACAAAAACTTAGCTGGGCATGGTGGCGCATGCGTGTAATCCCAGCTACTCGGGAGGCTGAGGCAGGAGAATTGCCTGAACCCAGGAGGCGGAGGTTGTGGGTTGCACTCCAGCCTGGGTAACAAGAGCGAAACTCCATCTCAAAGAAAAAGAATAATACAGTTTCTGAGATGAAAAATACCCTGCATGAGATTAACAGCGAGAGAATAGTGAATCTGACGACAGAGAAGCGGAAGCCATTCAAAATAAAACACACAGGCCGGGCGCGGTGGCTCAAGCCTGTAATCCCAGCACTTTGGGAGGCCGAGGCGGGTGGATCACGAGGTCAACAGATCGAGACCATCCTGGTCAACATAGTGAAACCCCGTCTCTACTAAAGATAAAAAAATTAGCTGGGCACAGTGGCGCGTGCCTGTAATCCCAGCTACTCGGGAGGCTGAGGCGGGAGAATTGCCTGAACCCAGGAGGCGGAGGTTGCGGTGAGCCGAGATCGCGCCATTGCACTCCAGCCTGGGTAACAAGAGTGAAACTCCGTCTCAAAAAATAATAATAATAATTATAATAAAACACCCAGAGACAGGAGAGACGCTTTAAGTGAAAACTGGATGGATGAGTTCTGATGTGACTTCAGGCGGCCCAGTGTATAGATAATTGGCTTCACCAGAGGAGAGACGTGTATGCGTTTGGGGAAGGAGGGAGAAAGGAAAATGTTTGAAGAAATAATGACGGATACGTTTCCAAGCCTAATGAAAACTATGGACCCATCCAAGAAACTCAGGGACTCCCTAGGGCAGGAAACAGGAACAGAACCGCGCCAAGGCATGCCATAGTCAGACTGTTCAAACTAGTGGGGAAATGAAAAGCTTAAAAGCAACTACAGGCAAAAGGAATGTGGCATGTGCAGAGGAACCGATGGGAGCAGGTTTCCCGCAAGATACAATGCAAGCAAGACCTTGAAATTGCTTAAAGAGAAAGAACTCATCAGCATCAGAATGCTATGGCTGGGTAAAACATCCTTGAGAAATAAAATTTAAATAACAACATTTTAGAGATAGAAAAGCTGAGCCTCCATGCCGGCAGAACCGTGCTCTGAAAAACGCTCAAGAAATTCACTCGGGCTGCAGGGGCGTGAAATCAGATAGAAATCTGCATTCCACTGGAAATGGAACTACATGGGTAAACACGTGAGATTTTAAAATCCTTTAAATCGTTTTGGAGATGCAAATCAAAACCACAGGAGGCCTAATCTCAGCACTTTGGGAGGCTGAGGCCAGCGGATCACTTGATGTCAGGAGTTTGAGACCAGCCTGACAAACACGTGAAACTCTGTCTCTGCTAACAACACAAAAATTAGCCGGGTGTGCTGGCACCTGCCTGTAATCCCAGCTACTCGGGAGGCTGATGCAGGAGAATTGCTTGAATCTGGGAAGCAGAGGTTGCATTGAGCTGAGATCGCACCGCTGCACTCCAGTCTGGATGACAGAGCAAGATTCTGTCTCAGAAAACCCCACAAGGTTATAGTATCTCACACCAGTCAAAATGGCTGTTACTCAAAACTTGAAAAACAGATGCTGGGGAAGTTGTCAAGAAGGAACACTTTTACCCTGTTCGTGGAAGTGTAAATTAGTTCAGCCATCGTGGAAGACAATGTGGCGTTTCCTCAAACCGGAAACTACTATTAAACCCAACAATCCTACTACTGAGTACATACCTAGAGGAATATAAGTCATTCTATTAAAAACACACACGCAGACCGGGCGCGGTGGCTCACGCCTGCAATCCCAGTACTTTGGGGAGGCCAAGACGGGCCGATCACGAGGTCAGGAGATTGAGACCATCCTGGCTAACATGGTGAAACCTCAACTCTACTGAAAATACAAAAACAAGCTGGGTGTGATGGTGTGCACCTGTAATCCCCTCGGGAGGCTGAGTCAGGAGAATCACTTGAACTTCGGAGGTGGAGGTTGCAGTGAGTCAAGATTGCACCACTGCACTCCGGCCTGGGTGACAAAGCGAGACTCCATCTCAAAAAGAAAAGAAAAGAAAAAGACGCATGTCCATCACTGCAGCACTATTCAATAGCGAAGCCACGGAATCAACCTAAATGCCCATCAGTGATAGACTGGATGGGCCTGGCATGGTGGCTCCTGTAATCCCAGCACTTTGGGAGGCTGAGGCAGGTGGATCACCTGAGGTCAGGAGTTCGAGACCAGCCTGACCAACATAGTGAAACCCCGTCACTACTAAAAGTACAAAATTAGCCAGCCATGGTGGTGTATGCCTATAATCCCAGCTGCTTTGGAGGCTGAGGCAGAAGAACTGCTTGAACACGGGAGGTGGAGGTTGCAATAAGTCAAGATTGCACCATCACACTCCAGTCTGGGTGACAAAAGATAAACTCTGTCTCAAAAAAAAAAAATGATAGACTGGATAAAAAGAAAATATGGTACTATATACATCATGGAATACTATGCAGCCATAAAAAGGAATGAGATCATGTCCTTTGCAGGGACATGAATGGAACTGGAAGCCAGTATCCTTAGCAAACCAATGCTGAAACCGAGTACCACATATCCTCAATTATAAGTGGAAGCTAAATGATGATGTTGGAAACAGATGCTTGGTGACACAAAGAAAACTCAGCACTGAAACAACGGATCTTTCAGCAACGCAATTTTTACTTCCTGGACTGCAGGAAGGGCACTCCCAGTAGGCATTGTGCCACAAGAGAACAATGAACAAAGGAAAACACACAGATTTATCCCTTACGCGTCGTCCCTTCTGCTGTGTCTGATCTCCATTGGCTGGAGCCAGACCTCACCATCTAAACTAAAACTCTATTGGTGAACAACTTAAAACTTTTCTAAACAGGTGAAAGCAGTGGAGAGCTGGACACGCCTGTGAGCACGTCCAGCACAGATACCTTGTGAAGGTGCAGGGACACAGAGTGGACCACGTGCCTGTGAGCACAGCGTGTCTGACAGCTGCACAGGATAGGGCTTCACAAAGTTATTAGCACACTGATTCTTTAACGAGAAAGGGAACTTTAAAAAGGAACTCACCTACTTCCCACGGTGAGAACAAATGGAAAGACTGGGGAACAGTGCACACGGGGGCTTCTTGGAGGGTGCAGGGTGGGAGAAGGGAGAGGATCTGGAAAAATAACTGATGGACACTGGGCTTAACACGTGAGTCATGAAATTATCTGTACAGCAAACCCCCACGACACACTGACCTATGCAACACACCTGTGCATCCTGCACATGCACCCCTGAGCTTAAGAGTTAAAAAAAACTCTTGAAAAGTGGGGCTGGGGAAGGCGGGGATGGTTAATGGGTACAAAAAATAGAGCACATGAATAAAACCTGCTATTTGACAGCACAACAGGGTGACTACAGTCAATAATAGCTTCACTATATATTTTTAAGCAACTTAAAGAAGGTAACTGGATTTTTTGCCAGTGAAAGGATAAACGCATGAGGGGATGGACACCCCATTCTCCAAGATGTGCTTATTTCACATCGCATGCCTGGATCAAAATGCCTCGTGCACTTTATCAGTATACACACCTACTATGCACCCACAAACTTTTTTTAAACAATAAAAATAATTTAAGTCACTTTAAAAGCTAATAGCCCAGAAAGAATAACAGTGGTGTATTGTGAGATTATTAACATATGTAAAAGTGAGGTGCTTGACAAAAGTCGCGTAACACCCGAGTGAAAACAGAAGCGTGCTCTGGCAGGGTGCTCTCCCACACGGAAAGTGGTAAGGCACCGTTGTAGAGAGTGACGCTTCAAGTGTATACTAAAGGGACCTAAAATCATCAAACAAAAAGTTATAGCTCCGAAGTCAACAAAAGAGAGAAAATGAAATCCTGACAGCTATTCAGGCCGGGTGCAGAGGCTCACACTTGTAATCACAGCACTTTAGGAGGCCAAAGTGGGCAGATCATTTGAACTCAGGAGTTTGAGACTAGTCGGGGCAACATGGTGAAACCCCGTCTCTACCGAAAATACAAAAAGTTAGCCAAGGCCGGGCGTGGTGGCTCACGCCTGTAATCCCAGCACTTTGGGAGGCCAAGGCGGGTGGATCACAAGGTCAAGAGATCGAGACCATCCTGGTCAACATGGTGAAACCCCGTCTTTACTAAAAATACAAAAATTAGCTGGGCATGGTGGCGCGTGCCTGTAATCCCAGCTACTCGGGAGGCTGAGGCAGGAGAATTGCGTGAACCCAGGAGGCGGAGGTTGCGGTGAGCCGAGATAGTGCCATTGCACTCCAGCCTGGGTAACAAGAGTGAAACTCAGTCTCAAAAAAAAAAAAAAAAGAGAGAGAGAGAAAGAGGGAGAGAAAGAAAGAATGAAGATCAAAGCAGAAATCAATGAACTAGAAAACGAAAAAAAGAGAAACAGATGAAAGTAAAAATTAGTTTTTTGGAAGGACCAGTGAAATGGATAAACTTCTCGCCAGAAGGATAGGACAGGAGGGAGGGAGGAGGGAGAGAGAGAGAGAGAGAGGGAGAGAGAAATGTAAGTTCCAGTATCAGAAGCGAGTGACCCAGCTGCACCTTCTACGGGTGTTAAAGGGGTAATAAGGGAACATTATAAAAGACTTTATGCCGACAGGTCCAGCAACTTAGATTGAATGGATAAATATTAGCAATCGATGCTCAGGAATTGAAATAACACATAAGGTTTCCAATGGTATCAAAAATATGAAGAACTTAGGAGTAACTTCTTCCTCATTCCTTATTGGACAGAAATGCAGAAGACCTATTCACTGAGAGCCGCACAATATTTCCTAAAGAAGATGTGAATAAATGAAAGATGCACCTTTCTCATAGACCAGAAGCTTCAGCACGGCGAGGACGTCCGTTCTCCTTAACCTGATCTGCAGATGAAGTGCAGTCCCGGTCCAGACCGCAGAGGCCTTCACTGTGGAGACTGACAGGCTCCGAGATTCCGATGAAAACGCAGAGTCCCTGCAAAAGCCGAGCATCTGAACAGGAAGAAGAAGGCTGGGGGTTCGCACAGTCTGCTGTGGCCAGCTGCTGCAGTGCAGCATCCGCTAAAGACGGAGGAGAGAACAATGGAGCTGAGCAGCAGGCCGGGAAATGAGCGCTCACAGATGTGCTGGACTCTTTTGACAAAGACACAAAGGCAATGCTGTTAAAAAAAAAAAAAGACAGGCTTTTATTTTTATTTACTTTTATTTTTTGTTAATAAAAATAAGAGTGGTTTTATTGATTACATACAATTTTAGCTATATTAATATATATTATAAACTTTAAGATTTAGAAATAAGTGACTTTTATTTTTTAACCAAGAATAATCTGTTATGGCAAAATGTTCAATGAATATTATTTAAGTCCTATACAGTTTTTCTATATCTGTTTCTCAGATAATCAGGAACATCATCCAAACTTTGCATTATGACACCATAATGACCCTCATAACACAAGTTCCATTAAGTAGAAATGAAGCATCGTGTTCATATTTTAGTAAAGACTCCCCCTGTTGTTGTATAGACATACCCCTCAAATAATCTTTTCAACCAGTGCTGCTGAAGCAATCACCATACACAAGCCCCCCATGCACACATCCTCGACCGTGTCTACCGTACAAGCAGACTCACCCAGAATGGATGATAGACCTAAATGTACAACCTAAAAATATACACTTTCTGGGAGAAAACACCAAGGAGCATTTTTGTGACCTGGGGTTAGGCAAAGATTTTAGTTATGATACCAAAACTGTAATTCATAAAGAAGGCAGGGATAAGTTGGCCTCTATCCAAAATAAAAACTGCTCTGCAGAAGACGCTAAGAGAATGCAAAAACAAGCCACAGACAGGGAGGAAGTCCTTGCAATCATTAATCTGATGAAGGATATAGAGTCCCCCAAACTCAACAGTAAGAAAACAGCTCAATTAAACACGGGAAGAGATTTGAACAGGCAACTCCATCAAACAAGATAAACAGCTGGCAAAGAAGTACATGGAAAGGCTCTGAGCATAGTTGGCCATCAGGTAAACGGAACAGCTGAACTTGAAATGACTGACCTCACCAGCGCTGGTGATGATGTGGAGGAACTGGAATTCTCACTGAAGGTAACGTGTATGGTAAGAGCATTTGGAAACCAGTCAGGCAGTTTCTTAGGAAGCTGGACATTCACCCAGCACAGAACCCAGCCATTCCACTCCTACGTATTTACCCAAGAGAAAAAAAATATGCATGAATATTCACAGAACTTTTTTTGTAATGGCCAAAACCTGGATATGACTCAGGTGCTGATCAACAGGTGAACAGATAAAAATAAGCTCTGGCCAGGGGCAGTGGCTCACACCTGTAATCCCAGCACTTTGGGAGGTCGAGGCTGGTAGATTACCTAAGGTCAGGTGTTCGAGACCAACCTGGCCAACAAGGCAAAACCCCATCTCTACTAAAAATATGAAAAAAAAAAATGAGCTGGGCACGGTGGCAGGTGCCTGTAATCCCAGCTACTCGAGAGGCTGAGGCAGGAGAATTGCTTGAACCCAGAGGTTGCAGTGAGCCGAGATGGTGCCACTACACTCCAGCCTGGGTGACAAGAGTGAAACTCAGTCTCAAAAAAACAAACAACGACAAAACACAAGCTCTGGTCTAGCCACACAGTAGGGTAGAGAGGCCAACGGGGACGGTTGAGTTACTCACACAGCACGACACAGATGAAGCTCCAGATAATTTTTTGAATGAAGGAAGCCAGAGGAAATAGAAGATCCACTGTATGTTTCCATTGATAAAACTCTCGGGAATGAGGTAGAAAGCAGGTCAGTGGCGGCTCATGAGGGTTGGGCAAAGGGAACAGTGACAGGAAGGGTTCCAAAGGGAAAGGCGGACCCTGTCCCCATCATGGCTACCGTTCCTGAGGACGTGAGTGGACACGAGTTTCACGTGCATCCAAATGTATCAAACTGTGGACACTTTAAAAAAAAATCAAACTGTACATTTTAAATTTGTGCAGTTTATTGTATGTCAATAACACCTCCATAAAGCTATGCATTTTTTTAATGAAAAGAGACTATGAATAATTGGGGCAGAGGCTGAAAGTGGTCGTGCCAACAAGAACCCGAGCTGTCTTGCTCCATGTCCGTATTTGAGTTTATTTTCTGCCCCAGAGCCTGTTGCTTCAAGACGCAGCCGAGGTCCGCAGAGGGAAAGCCCAGCACCGCCAGTGCCAGCATTCACTGGAATGCTCTCGCAAAGGAACACGGCATTTACTCACACAGCTGCACGCTCCGGCACGGGAGCCCCTCACCGTGAAGGACTGCTGGACACAGGCTCTGAGTTGACATGAACATCTGAAGACCTGGAGGTGGTGGGCACAGTGGTTCACACGTATTATCACAGTGCTTTGGGAGGCCAAGGAGGGATTGAGTGTGCCCAGATTAAGACCAGCCTGTGCACCACACCTGGCTAATTTATCTTAATTCTTTCTCTCTTTCTTTTCTTTCTTTCTTCTTTCTTTCTTTCTTTTTTTGTAGAGAGACCCATCTCCACAAAAAAATAAAAATTAAGAGAAATTAGCCCAGTGTGGTGGTGCACACCTGTGGTCCCAGATGCTTGGGAGGGTGAGGCAGCCTCCTGAGCATTTGAGTCCAGGGCTTTGAGGCTGTACTGAGCCATGACTGTGCCACTGCACTCCAGCCTGGGCGACATCGCAAGACCTGATCTCACCAAAAAAAGAAACAAGACCTGAAACGTTATCATTGTCTTCTGTTAGAGAGGAGCCCTATGGGCTAAGAAGTGAATGGTGTCCCTGTCAAGCTCAGAATGGGCCCTCAGGGTTCATGGACCCAGTGGTCATTTTTATGGTCTCCAGATATTCAGCTGGGATGGAGATATTAGGCAGTCAGAGTAATCCCAGGAAATGGGTCCTTGGCCTGTGAGGTGACGGCATCGTAAGTGAAGTGAGGAGGTCAAGTGCAGACAATGAACGCGCCCTCAGTCGAGATAATGAACCAGAAACACAGTCTCGTCCCGGTGAGGACAGGGTGTCCGCACCAGCAGGATCTCCGCTGTGATGGTTATGCGTTCACTTGACTGGGTCACAGGGTGCCCAGATTAAACCTTGCTTCGGGCGTGTCTGTGAGGTTCCTTCTCGGTGAGGTGGGCACTGGGGTTGGTGGATTCAGGAAGGCAGATGCCCTCCCCAGCGTGGGCGCCTCCTCCCATCCACTGTGAACCTGGATAGAACAGGAGGCAGAGGAAGAAGAATCTGCCCTCTTTCTTCTTGCCCCACTGCCTGAGCTGGGACAGTTTATCTCCTGCCCTCGGACTGGAATTTACTCCACCGGCTCTCCCGGGTCTCAGCTTGCAGAGGGGACAGATCATGGGACTCCTCAGCCTCTTTGGTCATGGGAGCCAATTGCTGTCATCTCTCCTGTGTGTGTGTTTGTGTGTGTGGTGTGTGTGTTTGTGTGTGGTGTGTGTGTTTGTGTGTGTGTTTGTGTGTGGTGTGTGTGTTTGTGTGTGTGTTTGTGTGTGGTGTGTGTGT
>CM052657.1:115719947-115735184 GCA_028533165.1 Leontopithecus rosalia | reverse complement strand
TGTTTTGAGTCTCTGTGTATCTTTGGATATAAAATGGGTCTGGATGTAGTATACCGTTAGGTTTTGGCTGTATCTCTTAATTGGGGGACTGTCCGGTCTTTTTGTTTTCCACTGAGTGTTGGCTCCATCCTGGCCTAGGCTCGCCCCCTGGATGAACTTCTCCACACCACAGCTTCAGTGATGGCACGTGCCTGAAGACCCCTAAACGCGGACCCCTCGTTCCACCCTCTTGAGATAGGACACGTAGACCCAACTCCTGTGCAATTTATCCACCAGCATCTAAAGCTCTTCCTTCCATTTCAAGGAATAACCATCCCAGCCCCTCAGTCGCTGACACCAGAATCCTGGATGTTAGCAGTCCCCCTCTCCCTTACCTCCATCACATCTGACGAACCCGCTGTGTGGCAAGTCTTAGCCTTTGCCCCAGAAGTTTCCACAGACAGGGGGCCACTCTGTGCTACCTGCCATACATCTGTCCTATCACTTCATCCTCAAAGGTAGAGCTATGCTCCACAGAGACCTATCGATGGCCATTCGTTGTTCTTGAGTGCTCCAGGTTAGCCACGGTGCTGGGCATTGACCACAGCAACGGGCAGGCCGCCTGCCCCTGTGAACTCACAGGGAGAGGCACTGACCACCAACAAGGAGCCCAGAGCGCTGATGGCAAGGTGTCAGGCCGCAGAGAACAATAGGGCGGTGGGGCTGCTTACCCCATGCTCCCCTGTCCTCCTGTGTTTGCCCAGTGCCTGGGGCTGTCTTGCCTCCCAAGGCTGAGGCCAGAGATGCTTGTGGGACTGTCTCTTCCAGGCGGTCCCTCGCCTTGGCACAGGCATCTCTTCCCTCCTCCACCAGGTGCAGCTCTGGGTGCAGATGGAGTGGAAGCAGCCTCACCCTCCTCCAGCCCACCCCAGGCGGATTCAGAAAGCTGCTCAGAGAGGCAGCCCTGGGTTGGCCTCACTGCTGACCTGAGGCCTGTAACCCTCCGACACCAGCTCTAGAGCCCCCCTGAGGTCTCCCTACTACCCCAGGTCAGGCCTGAGGGCTTGCTTGGGGGCATGGTTTTGAGTCACGCAGGTGGAGGGACCCAGCCCGCTGCCCAACTCTCTGGCCTCCCCAGACTCCGGGTGTGAAGGCAGAGCTTTAGCATCACGCTTTCCCAGCACTCATGGGGCTGGTGCTGCCAACAGCCCTCTGGGTGTGCCCCTGAACGCTCCCCGTGTCCTGGAGCCAGGCTCTGTGCTCACCAGCCCTCACCGCCAGGTAAGAAGACTGAGGCCACAGCTGGTGAGTGAAGGGCAGGCTGGGGCTGCTCAGGGTGCGCCCAGGAGACTGCTGTGTACCCTTCCCCTTCGTGTCCCCTCCATTCCCACCCCCCACTGCTCCGGGCCTGGTGCCCCTCCCTTCCTCTCTACCCCTCCTCCACCAGGCCCCTCCCCAACTCAGGACCAGGAAGCACCACCTGGAGCTTGGAAAAGCCCACAGGGAAGGAGGAGGGCTTGGAGGAGGGAGGCTGGTGCCCTGTGTTTGGCTGCCTGCTGGGTCTCAGGGCACAGGCTGGTCTTCGCCGCTGGGCCCACTGCTGGGCAGTGGCAAGGAAGGGCTTCAGTGGTGCCCCGGGAGGACATCTCTTCTCTCAGCTGGGCGAGATCCTCCCACCAGGGCCCAGTTCCTGTCTGAACGCAGGGTCCAGACCAGGGCCCCCATGCCCGGAGGTGTCTGGGTCAGGCCCGAGGTGCCTCCCTGTCCTGGGAATGCTGGGAGAAGGAGTGGGGGCATCAGCGGGCACTGTCTCAGAGCACGAGCACTTCCCGCCATGCAGGGCAGGCTGCACCTGGCATGTCTTGTTGGGTGAGGCAGTACCCAGAGCTCCTCCAGGCCTGGGGGTTTACCTTGTGGAAAACATGGGAGCAGAAGCCTGAGGGGGTCATTCCTGCTCACCCGCACTCCCCAGAAGCTCCTTCCTGTGGCACTGGGATCTGGCATCTAATTCCCCAGGACACTCTAGGAAGTTTCTTACTGGGCGTTGTGCGTGAGAAGAAACTTGGGACAGGGCCTGTCTGGCTAGGAGGCGTGGGCCTTCCACACTCTGCTTGTGATTAGAGGGAGGCTAGGGCTTTGCTCTCTGCGGTTCACCAGGGGGTCAAAAGAATTCCCAAGCCAGAGGAATCCCACTGCTGCCAGGCCTGAGACAGAGGGCCCCACGGGATGGCTGTGAGCTCGTGGGATGGACAGCAGGAGACAGTGCTAGCCTGGGCAAGGAGGAGATAAACTGCTGCCAGGCAGGAGACCATGCTGGGGAGGGGGGTCTGCCTCTGCCAAGTTCACAGCCTGGTGGGGGAAGCCGAGGAACATAAGCGATAGGAAAGAATGGGCAGAGGGAGCTCCGGGAAGTGAATTTTTCTAGGGTGGGCTGGTCAGGGAGGGCTCCCTGGAAGAGGAGAGGTTCCAGGAGCATGTAATGGGGAGGGTGAGGTGGTGCAGGGTGCATGGAGCAGCAGGGAAGAGGGCAGGTTTGTGAATGGGGCTGAAAACCATTCCGCCAAAGCCTCCTGACAGGGCAGTGTGGCAGTGAGGCAGGAGCCCAGGTCTTCCAGCACATGGCATGCGGGCCAGCTGCCAGCCTCACTTAAGAGTGTCCTTGATGAAGCATTAAACTTTGTTAATTCCATTAGATCTTGACTCTGGAGTGTGTCTCTTTAATACTCTCGGAGGCACACTCAAGGCCCTCACTCTGGAAGCATGCCGGCGTCGCCAGGAACAGCTCCTGGGCAGCAATCTGACTTGCAGGCTCACCTGGCTGCGGGCACCACTTTTACCTAAACAGCGAGCAGCTGGTTGTTTCCTTGGAGAAGAATGAACAGATCCGCTTAGAGGATAGCAGCTCGTGGGTTTTGCTGTTGGTGATCACATTTGAGCTTTCAAGCAAACATCAGAATTTTGAGAAACTTGCAACTGCCCCCTTGAACCAGAGAGTTTCCCAATCTTCAAGTCCTTTCTGAGGGGCGTGGTGGGGACAGTCACACACAGAGTTTTCCGTAACAATAAAGGATGACATCCACCCTTGGAAGAGCTGCCTGACTGTGAGATTGACATTTTCCAAGCGATCAGTGCAGAACGTCACCGAAGGACACACAGGAAGGAAAAGATGTGGAGGCTGAGGCCGGCAGATTGCTTGAGCCCAGGCGTTCGAGACCAGCCTGAGAAACGTGGTGAAACCCTGTCTCTACAAAATATTTTAAAATTAGCTGGGTATGGTGGTGCATGCCTGTGGTCCCAGCTACTGGGGAGGCTGAGGTGGGAGGATCACCTGAGCCTGGGGAAGTTGAGGCTGCAGTGAGCCATAATCACACCACTGCACTCCAGGGAGGCTGACAGAGCAAGACCCTGTCTCAAAAGTAAAAATAAAAACAAAAAAGAAGAAAAGCTCCTTGGAAAGCGTAAGATAGACCAGCAGACTTTTGCCCCAATACACCTTTCGTTTTGGAAATGACATTTCCATGTTGGTCAGGCTGGTCTCGAACTCCTGACCTCAGGTCATCTGCCCGCCTCGGCCTCCCACGGTGCTGGGATTCCAGTATATTTAGTCACCATGGCTCTGTGGTTTTCTAAACGGAAGGACTGTAACATCACAGTCTGAGAAGGTCGTGGCTGTGGTTGTAGACCCCGCATTGCAGCTAAGCTTTAAGAAATGACCACTTGTCAAGTTTTGGTGTGGTATCAAAAAGAAAATCGACAGGCACAGAAGGCATTAAAATACCAGTGTCCCCCCAACCCCCCAACCATCGACATTTCTTCCCAGGTGCTGGCCAAAGCCTGTGGATGCATGATGGGAATCCACCGTCTTCCAGCAAGCCACAGAGCTTGGCAAAGCACGTAGCCACCTTACTCTTCTCACTGAATTGGTTCTGTTTTAAAAGCCTTGTTATCTTTTGTAAACAAATTTTTTTTTTCTTGAGACGGAGTTTCGCTCTTGTTACCCAGGCTGGAGTGCAATGGTGCGATCTCGGCTCACTGCAACCTCCGCCTCCTGGGTTCAGGCAATTCTCCTGCCTCAGCCTCCTGAGTAGCTGGGATGACAGGCACGCGCCACCGTGCCCAGCTAATTTTTGTATTTTTAGTAGAGACGGGGTTTCACCATGTTGACCAGGATGGTCTCGATCTCTTGACCTCGTGATCCACCTGCCTCGGGCTCCCTAAGTGCTGGGATTATAGGCATAAGCCACCGTGCCCAGCCTGTAAACAAATATTTTATGTTAATGTGTTGTGAGTTTATTGTTGCTGTTGTGACTTGACTGTTTTTTATTCGTTTTGTTTCACTTTGGTTTTGAGACAGGGTCTTGCTCTGTGGCCCAGGCTGGAGTGCAGAGGCACCATCAGGGCTCACTGTAGACTCAATCTCCCGGGCCCGTGATTCTTCTGCCTCAGCCTCCCGAGTAGCTGGTGTGTGCCACCATACCTACCTAATTTTTTTAAAATTAAGGATATTTTAATGGCCTTATCTGCTTGTAGATTTTCTTTTGATTACTCAAGCCTGTAATTCCAGCACCTTAGGAGGCCAAGGTGGGAGGATCATTGAGCCCACGAGTTCAAGATCAGCACGGGTAACATAGCCGCACAGCCCAGGCTGGTCTTGAACTCCTGGGCTCAAGTGATCCTCCTGCCATGGGCTCCCAAAGTGCTGGAATTGCAGGTATGAGCCACCACGCCCAGCAACTTATTTTTAAAATGTCTAATATTTAAAATATTAAAATATCTCAGCGTCTCATTTGTAACTTCTTTCAGAGCTTCCCCACAACGTGAAGGAACGTGAGAGGCTCTGAGGCCAGAACGTTTGAGAACCAAAGTCGAAGATCCTGGGCCTCAGGGCCAGTAGCTGCGCTTGTAATTAGCAGAGGGGCGAGTGTTTTGACTATTTCACATCCTGGCATGTTGCCTTGCTTTTCTGTGCCTCAGTTTCCCCTTATATAAAAGGGAGCACCTGAGCACAGGGCTCCCAGGGATAAACGTGTAAACAGCCTGGCTCGAGTCTGTTCTCCACAAAGGAGCTCCTGGCAGAGGCATTAAAAAGTGATGGACGGTGGCTCACGTCTGTAATCCCAGCACTTTGGGAGGCCGAGGCGGGTGGATCACCTGAGATCGGGAGTTCGAGACCAGCCTGGCCAACGTGGAGAAACCCCATCTCTACTGAAAATACAAAATTAGCCAGGCGTGGTGGCTCATGTCTGCAATCCCAGCTACTCAGGAGGCTGAGGCAGGACAATCGCTTGAACCCAGGAGGCGGAGGTTGCCATGTGCTGAGATTGTGCCACTGCACTCCAGCCTGGGCAACAAGAGTGAAACTCTGTCTCAAGCAAAAAAAAAAAAAAGTGATGGACGAAGACGGTTCTTGGTGAAGAGGAAAACTGGGTTAGGACTGCAGAGAAATCATGCAGGAAGCACAGTGAGTTACCGTGGACCTCCTGCCTCACGCCTCCACCACTCTTCCCCTATCATGAGTGTGTTGAATACACACGCCTTCTTCTACAATCAGCCAAGCAACACGATGCACACAGAATTCCAGCTTCACCCTAGGGGCTGCACATGCTCTGGGTCTGGACGAACGTTATGACGCCCTGCATCGCCACCGGAGTCCCAGACAGAGCAGGTCCCTGCCCCACAGTCCTGGCTCCGCACCTCTCCCTGCCTGCCGCCTCCGAACACTGCCTCCACGGCTTTGCCTTTTCGGGAAAGTCACAGAGGTGGAATCGTGCAGTGTGTGGCCTTTGCAGAGTGACTTCTTTCACTCAGTGGCAGGCATTTAGGGTTCCTCCGTGTCTTCCTGCGGCTGACAGCTGACTTCTTCTAAGCACCGAATAGCACTCCTCGCACCGACGCTCTGCTGTGTGTTCACCCGCTCGCCCACTGAAAGCTCCCGGTGGCTTCCCAGTTTTGGCGATTATGAATAAAACTGCTATGAATACTTGCGAGCAGGTTTTTGTGTGGACATAAGTGTTCTCTTTGCTTGAATTTCATTTCAAATTACTACCACATTATCTCAAGACAACGTTTGAGGCAGCTCCTTCATGCTCCTCTGCGGAAGGGCTTCTGAAAGCCACTTCCAGACTTCCACATTTCCTCCCCAGCCTATATCTCTATCTTTGCATCAGTGCCATGAGGTTTTAATTATCATTACTCTAGAACATGCTCTAACTTCTGACAGGCTAAACACTCCTGCTTTAAGCTTCTATTTTAGACCAATTATTTAAAACTTGCCTCATACCCCTCTCTGAACCTGGCTCACACAGACCCCTTCCCCAACTCGATGCCACCAGGGTGGGGTCTGCAGGCTCCAGGGCCCCGTCTGGGCTGCGGAAGCCCCTCGAAGGCCCTGGATCTGCCCAGCATGGCTGCCTGCCTCCTGCCCACCCCATCTGCCCCACGAGAAGCCCAGCTAGTTTCTGTGCTCTGGGCTGGGTCTCCACAGCCAGGGTGGAGCCACTGAGCCCACCGTGGCTGGGAAGGCTGTGTGCGGGGAGCCTACCCCCGTCTGCCAGCCTGGCTCCCCCGGCCAGGCGTGAAGCTCAGGGGCTCCTGGTGGGGGAGTTCCAGCCTGGCCGTTTCCTGGAGGGCCTGGCTCCAGCGCCACCTTCTAGGCAGCCCCTGCAGAGGCCCCAGGCCTCCCCTCACGTTCGGGGAAGACCAGCTGCTTCCTGTTTGTGTGAAGAACTCGGCTGTTTTCCTGCATGGTGGGTGAGGGTCCCCCAACCCGGAGGGGCGGTCGCTCCTTGTTTCTGTGGGGCCTGCTGTTCTGAGGAGAAACTCAATCACTTTGTTTTCTTGGTTAAGGTTTTGGTTTTTAATAAAAAGAATGACCGAGCTTGACGGCAGCGCAGGAGCCTGGCATAGCGGGCATCACTGTTACACAGGCTGCTGCAGTGGGCAGCTGGCCGGGAGCTCCCGGGGAGGACAGGGGCTCTTGTGGATTTGGCCCTGCCCAGCTGGGCCTGGGCACCGCTGCTCGAGGGTGGGGGGCCTGGAGGAGCTGACCCCTGCATGCCATGCAGGCCCAGCCAGGCTCCCTCGAGGCCCTGACCCTCTCCCAGCCATGGGTCAGTGCTAGGGAGAAGGCTTTCAAGGGCTGGGGAGGCCTGGGAAGAAGAGCCTGCAGGCTGCCTCAGCAAGGGGTGGCAGGTCTGGGGACCGCCGGGCCACCTGATTTCCAGGGCAGCCCCTGGAAGTCAACAGCCCCCCTCCCAGGAGCCCATGCCAGGATGGAGGGTACCAGGCAGAGCCCCGGCACTCCCACTCTCTCTGGCATTCTCCCCTCAGAGGCCTCCACCACTGAACAAGGTCCTAGGCTCCCTGGGTTGCCCTCTAGGCCCAGGCTGGGGACAGGGAGCACCACACAGACAGTGCCCTGGTCCCCCCCAGGGCCTCGGGATGCCTTCCCCACCCTCCATCAGCTGTCCTGCCTTCCAACAGGGCCCTTCACCATCCCACCCAAAACCCTGGCTCTCCCCTTCCCATCCTGTGGCTGGTGAGTCTTCAGAGTCAAGGGGCCGGGGAAGGGACAGCAAGGAGGGAACCCTCCTCTATCTCAGCAGTGGAGGGTTTCAGGGTCCAGGACTACCCCAGAAACACTCGATGCCCTGCTGACACAGCTGCAGGCACACCCTGCCCCTGGTGCTCAGGGTGGCCTGAGCTGAGCCCGTTGTGGGGAAGGAAGAGGGGGCTGGAGGTGTTGCTGGGCCAGGTCACCAGATGTCCGGAATGGAACAAGAAGATGGTCAGTCTGGGGCTACCTTGCCCGCTGCTCCTCTCACTTAGTGTCATTTGTGGAGAAAAGAAGAACATGTTGACTGCAGGTCACAGCAGCCTCCACGATGGCCCCTGATCTGCACGTCCGGGAATTCTGCCCCTGTGTGGCCCCTCTCACATTCACAGGATGGATTTGTGTGATCAGTGGGGATGACAAGAGGGGGGACTTCTGAGGCCAGGTCGTAATCGACACGGCAGCATCCTTCTTCCCCCACCTCTCTCCCTTCACTCCTTCTGGGGAAAGCTGGCTGCCATGTTGTCAGGATGTTCAATCAGCCCTTGCAGAGGTTTGTGTGGAAGAACTGAGCCTCCCTCTGACAGCCACACCAGGTGGCCAGGCATGAAGGAGCCACCTTGGAGGGGACACTCCAGTCCACCAGAGTCTTCAGATGGCTGTGGCCCAGGGCTGGTGGCTTGGCTTGGGTGTCATGGGGTGGCAGCCAAGCCAAGCCACAACTGCCAGGCTAAGCTGCTCCTGTACTCCTGACCCACAGAAACCAAGATGATAAATATCTACCACTTTAAGTCTTTATTGTTCTAAGTTTTGGAATAATTTATTGTGCAGCCATAGGCAACTAACACTGTCTTCTGGCAGGGGAGAAATAGATGCAAGTGAACCAGAGGGGAAGAGGCTGGTGTGCGGACGGAGAGTTGGACGGGAGCTCAGGAGCCCTGGCTGTGGCCGTGGCCAGACTCAGGCTCAGCAGCTATGTGCGCTGGATGAGTCTGTGTCCCACCTCAATTAGCGTGGGTGGGGAGGGCGGTGTGTGGCAGAGGTGAATAGCCCATGATCACACAGGGAGGACCACTGTGAGCCGCACAAGGGACGGCAATCAAGGGTGACATTGGAGGGACTTGGCTTGTGGTCTGGGTACAGGACACATCAGGGAAGCCTGCAGATGGCCCAGAGTGACCAAGTCCCCAGAGCAGGCACAGAGGAACAAAGCAGAACATAGCTCAGAGCAACCGGCAACCAGCATCTCCACAGTCCGGCTGGGCACGTCTTTTTTGGCCCCTTCAACACCTGGGGCCCAGAAGCTGTTCTCAGGTCAGGGTGAGTGGTGTGGGAAGATAGCTGTTCACCTGGGCCTTTCCACTTGGCTGCATTCCTTGGCTGGCATTAAGAAAGGGCGTCCACCCCTCCATCTGTCCATGCATGCATCTATCCATCCACCTATCTATTCATTCATCCACCCACCATACACCCACCTATTTGCACACCCAGTCATTCATTCATGTATTCATATATCCATCCTTCCATCTATCCATCCATCCACTCACCCATTCACTCACTCCTATATGTATCCATTTATCCATCCATCTATCTGTCCATCCATGCATGCATCCACCCATCCATGCATCCACCCTCCCATCCATTCATCCATCTATCCATCCATCCACCCATCCATGCATTCACCTACCCATTCATACACCCACTCATTCATCCATGTATCCATCCATCCATCCATCCATCCATCTGTCCGTCCATCCATCCATCCATCCATCCATCTATCCATCCATCCATCCATCCATCTGTCCACCCACCCATCCATCCAACCATGCATGAATAGGTGCATCCATCCACCCATCCATGCATTCACCTACCCATTCATACACTCACTCATTCATCCATGTGTCCATCCATCCATCCATCCATCCACCCACCCATCCATCCAACCTATCCATCCATCCATTCACCCACCCATTCATACACTGACTCATTCATCTATCTATCCATCTGTGAATTCACTCACCCATTCATCTATCTATCCATTCACCCGCTCATTTGTTCATGTATCAATCCACCCATCCATCCTTCCATCTATCCATGCATCCATCTTTCCATCCGTTTATCCATCTATCCATGCACACATCCATACATCCATCTTCCTTTCCTTCTTTCCTTCTTTCTTTCCTCCTTTCTTCCTCCCTCCCTCCCCTTCCTTCCTTCCTTCCTTCCCTCGCTTCCCCCTCTTTCTCTCCCTCCCTTCTCCCTCCTTCCCTCGCACCCTTCCTTCCATGAATCCATGCATTCATCCATCCATTGATCCATCCATTGATCCATCCTTCCATCCATCCATTGATCCATCCATCCATTCATCCATCCATCCATCTGTTCATCCATTCATCCATCTATTCATGCACCCATCTATGGACCCATTCATACATCCATTCATTTTCCCTCCCTCCTTTCCTCCTTTTCTCCCTCTCTTCCTTCCATGAATCCATGCATCCACCTATGCACCTATCCATCCATCCACCCACCCACCCACCCATCCATTTACTCATCTACATACCTTTCTAGCCCACACCACATACTCACATGGACACCTGGGGGAGAGCATCTCCTGGCAGGAGCAGCGAGTGCAAGTCTTGCTTAGAGGTGACATGGCAGTGGATAGGGAGAAAGCATGGGTTGTTTAGAAACACACCTGAGGAACCAAGGGGAGCTAGCCCAGGAAGGCACCAGGAAGCCTGGAAGGGATGTAGCTTTTTCTTGGGTGAAGAGGGGCTAGTGGATGCCTCTGCTTAGGAAGGAAGGGACTGGAGGAGGGGTGGTCAGACCCTGGTATGTGCTGAGGGCAGAGCGAGAGCCTTTGATGAGGGCCTAGAGGAGTGAGGAGCCCAGGACAGCCCCTGGGAAGGATGGCCTCACCTGATGGAGAAGAGGAGAGGCAGAAAGGTGCATTTGGAGCTCAGGGCTAGGCAGTGACGCCCACCGTGGCCAGGGACAGCTGTGTGAGGAAGAATGGACAGACAGTACTTGCCAGGTCATGCTGCCAATAGGACCCTGGCCAGGAGCTCAGCCCAGCCTGGGCAAGTGGTCAGGTCCTGGGTGCTGGCTCTGGCCTTCCTCCTGCTAGCCTCTCAGGTGTCACAGGATGCTCTCAGAGGCCCTCGAGCTGTCCCGCAATGGGCTGTGACCTGGCCACTGTACCTGTGAGGCCTGGTCCTGGGTCCCACAGCCCCATCCTGGCCTTCCATCAGGGCAGAGACAGATGGGATGGGGGATCAGTGACGGGGAGTTCTGAGGAGGTGGTGCTTGGGCTGGGCCTGGGGAGGGGAGCTCCAGGGTGCCCCTGGGGCTGGAGGGTGAACCAGCGCTGAATCTTTCTGCATTAAGGAGCTTGTGGGAAGGGAGAGAACAAACACTCCGCTTTTCCATTTCAGGCACAATGTGATCCGGCATCTGTTTTCATCCCAGGATCTGGAAAACAGCAGATTCAGGAAACTTACAACTTCCCTGGGTGCAGAGCTCTGTGGAGGAGGGCTCTGCAGGCCTTGGGGGTGGGAGCCCAGGCCCTGGGCACTCCAGAGCTGGCTCAGGAGAGGGTGAGGCTTAGACTGGGCCTGGAGGGAAGACCGCACCGAGGAAGAGCCAGCCTCCATGCCCGGCTCCTGCCAGGTTTCTATAGCACTGGTGACCAGGACACTTGAGGCTCTGGGACCTCAGTGGGCTAATCCGGGACTAATCCTAGCAACAGGCTGGGCCTGCAGCCACATGATGGCCGAGGGTTGCTGAGCAGGCACCCAGGACCCTCCTGGGGGCCCTGGCCGCAGAGCCCGGTCTCCCTCTGTGCCCTAGCATTGAGTGGGGTTGGCTCCGGGAGCAAGGCCCCCTGGGCCTTTGGTCCCCTTCCTGGGCCCTGCTCTGGGCCACGGGGGTCCCCTTGGCTGCCCTCATCTAGGGGTTGGCAGCATCAGAGGAGATTAGCAGGTGAGGGAGGCCTCCTGCATGTGGCATGGCTTCCTGCTGGGAGTGATGGAAACCTGGGATTTCTGGGCAGGCTCAGGGATGCTGGCATGCTCACTTGTGGCCCTGGGCTGAGGTCCAACAACACGGTTGGTCTTCTGGGCCCCTGGAACCCTGAGGAAGGCCAAAACTCCAGAGGCCTTGACCAAGGAGGCCTGCTGCACATGTGTGTGTTTGCATGTATGTATGTGAGTGTGAGTTTGCATGTGTGGGCACATATGTGTATGAATGTGCGTCTGTGTGTGCATGTGCACCCACGTGTGTGTGCGTGTGCACCCGTGTGTGTGCATATGTGTGTGCACCCCGTATGTGTGTGCATGTGTGCCTGTGTGTGTGCATATGTGTGTGCACCCCTGTGTGTGTGCATGTGCTCCTGTGTGTGTACGTGTGCCCGTGTGTGTATGTGCACGTGTGTGTGTGCATATGTGTATGCAACTCGTATGTGTGTGCATGTGTGCCCGTGTGTGTGCATATGTGTGTGCACCCCTGTGTGTGTGCATGTGCACCTGTGTGTGTACATGTGTGCCCGTGTGTGTATGTGCACGTGTGTGTGCGTGCACCCGTGTGTGTGCATATGTGTGTGCACCCTGTATGTGTGTGCATGTGTGCCCGTGTGTGTGCATATGTGTGTGCACCCGTGTGTGTGTGTACGTGTGCCCGTGTGTGTATGTGCATGTGTGTGTGTGCGTGCACCCCTGTGTGTGTGCATGTGCACCTGTGTGTGTACATGTGTGCCCGTGTGTGTATGTGCACGTGTGTGTGTGCGTGTGCACCCGTGTGTGTGTACATGTGTGCCCGTGTGTGTATGTGCACGTGTGTGTGAATGTGTGTGCACCTGTGTGTGTACGTGTGCCCATGTGTGTATGTGTACGTGTGTGTGAGTGTGTGTGCACACACACACGGGCATAGGAGGGGCTTGTACCTCTGCCTCTGCTCCACAGCAGCTCTGGCTCCATCTGTGTTGGTGATTTTCATCAGTCAGCCATCATTTGTTAATTAATTAATTCATCTATCCATTCACTCATTCGGCAACGGTCAGGAAGAGCCGGGAAGCACCTGTCTGTGATGACCCCGGCTGTGGGTCTGTTGTGTCAGCCTCAGCAGTGTCTGGGCATCAGCAGGTGAAGCGATGCCTGAGTCTCAGTGCAGGGCAGCCTCCACTGAGAACCCCGGCTTCCCAGGGGTGCCCTGAGCTGCAGCCCCCCCACCCCTTGCTCTGCTGTCGCCTGGACCCAGGCCCGATCTAGCTGCTGGATCAGCCTCCTCCCGGGTTGGGCTGGAGGTGCTGGGTTCAGGCCTCGCTGGGGCTCTCCTTGCTGGGGGCTGTGGTCAGCTCCTGCGGCCATGGCTGGAGCTGGACTGACCTGGGCTTGAACGCCTGGCTCTTGTGCCCCTTAGTGTGTGTCTTCAGGAAAGCCACTTAATGGAGGCTGCTCCTCAGTCTCCTCGCCTGGAACAGAGACAATCCTGACCCCTTTGGGATTTCGAAGGTGATGCTTATGGAACACACTGCCGGCACCTGGCCATGGAGGGCGTGTGAGGGACAGCCACTGTCACTGTCACCACCAGATTTTCCCTGGGCCAGCTGGGTGGAAGCAGGTGGGATTTGGGGTGGAGCAGGCACAGGATGGGCCACTTTCATTTCCGGTCCACACAGGACTGTGTCCCTAGTTCCCGGCCCTGCCCGTGCTCTGCACTGCCGCACCCCATACCCTCAGAAGAGACCCCTTATTTCCACATGGAAAGGGTTCTGTGGGCTCTAAGTGGCTTTCCAGGAGGGCAGAGCCCTGAAGCCATCTCTCAGTTTCCAGGATGCCCGCTGGGAGAAGGGTGGCTGATGTCTCCAGGGCTGTGAAACACTCTGGCTGCCCTTAGCATGAGGAAGTGAGGTTCTCCGGTTTTCAGCTTGTCCTTCTGTCCCCGGGGCAGCTCTGTGGGAGAGCCTCTCTCCTGCCAATGCAGGGGACAGAGCTGGAGGCCAGCGCCCTGACTGAGCTGAAACAAGAGGCGGTGGGCTGGGCTAGAAGAAAGGACCAACGGTAATAGATCTGGGACACGATTTCAGCCCACCCTATTGTCTCTGCCACCCACAGTCACGGACCGACTTTGGGGACAGTGGCCTGGGAAGCAGAGGAGGGCCCCTGCTCAGACCTGAGGTCACCAGCTTGGTCACTGAGCCTGGGAGCCACGGTTGGAAAGTCTGGTCCTCTGTGCCCTGGCAAGGGCAGACCTGGTTTTCCCGTGCACTCTACCCTTCCAGGCTCCTCCTCTGCCAGACTGGCCATGGTGGGGCAGGGAGAGGGGTAAGGAAAGGGGGACAGAACAGGACGAGCGTAAGGAAGATGACGCGGGAGATGGGAGGGGATGCGGGGTCTTCCAGTGACGGACTTGAAGAAGAAAATAAGAAACCAACTCATGTATTGGCCAGCAAGGGATGGTGGGGAGTGGTATGTGTCATCTCGCCCAGCTCCAGGCCTCCTACAGAGAGAAGCTTGGGGGAAGCTGGCTCCAGGAGCCTCGGCCACAGGGGAGGCAGCGTTTCCACCGCTGAGCCCTTTGCAAGCTATGTGGGTCCTGCTCTTTTTCATCCTCCTGCTCCAGCCCCCAGCTCCCCGCATCCAGCTCTGAGGGCCCAGAGCCTCATCAGATTGGAGGGAGCTTGGGTGGAGCAGGGTGGAGGTACGGCAGAGATCAGACCAGGCCCCATTGTTTAGAAAAGAAGGAACTGACTTCAGCTCCGGGAGCAGCGCCTCCCGCCCCACCCGGACTTCCTGCTCCCTGGGCCCGCCAGGGCGGACTTTGTCCACCTTATTTGGGGATTGAGAGGCCACACTGGTGTGGGCCTGGGGTTCATGGCAGAGAACCAGAGACTCACAGGGTGGAGGGCGCCTGGCAACCACCCTCCATGACCCAGGGTTACAACACTTTAGCCAAAGAAAGTGCTATTGGCGATCCATTCACTCCTCCATCCAACTGTCCATCCACCCTTCCATGCACCCACCTTCTCTTCACTCTTCCACCTACTTATTCACACACCCACATTCATCCTCATGTCTACACATCCCCCACTCACCCATCCATCCATCCATCATCCATCCCAACCATCTTTCCATCCACACACCCATCTTCCCGTCCACTCATCCACCCATCCATCTCATACATCCTTCCACCCACCTACACATCCATCCATCCATCCATTCCAGCCTCCATCCATTCCCCCACCTACCCATCCATCCATCCATCCATCCATTTATTCATCCATCCATCCATCTATCCATTCCAGCCTCCATCCATTCCCCCACCTACCCATCCATCCATCCATCCATCCATCCATTTATTCATCCATTCATCCATCCATCTATCCATCCATCCATTTATTCATCCATCCATCCATCCATTCCAGCCTCCATCTATTCCCCCACCTACCCATCCATCCATCCATCCATCCATCCATTTATTCATCCATCCATTTATTCATCCATCCATCCATTCCCCACCTACCCATCCATCCATTTATTCATCCATCCATCCATTCATCCCAGCCTACATCCATTCCCCCACCTACCCATCCATCCATCCATCCATCCATCCATCCATCCATCCATTTATTCATCCATCCATCCATTCCCCCACCTACCCATCCATCCATCCATCCATTTATTCATCCATCCATCCATCCATCCATT
>CM052657.1:115669433-115719447 GCA_028533165.1 Leontopithecus rosalia | reverse complement strand
GTGTGTGCGTGTGTGCATGTGAGCGCATAAAAGCTAAGGTGTGTGCGTGTGTTCATGTGCGTGCTGTGTTCGTGTGTGAACATGTGCGTGTGCACGTGTGTGTTTGTGTGTTGTGTGCGTGTGGCTGCAGGGATGCATAAGGTGTGAGTGCTTTTTAGGATGGGAATTGAGATGAAATTTTGGGGTGGGAGTTGGGCCAATTAAATTGTGTTTGTGTGGCTTTGGGTTTTCATGCTCTGTCCTCCCCTCCTGCGGTCTCACTGGGTCCCTCTGGCTGCTCCGTGATGTTGGGTGATGGAAAAGGAGTGAGGGCTAGCTGGGCTGTTCCTGCACTGGGGTGGCCCCATTAGAAGGAGATGGTGGTTAACAGCGACATGCCCACCTGTGATTTCTGGGGCCGCTCTTTTCTCTTTGCTGGTTCAGGGACTCGAGTCCAGGCCGATCTGACTCCGAGTCCGCGGGGAGAAGGGGTTTTGGCCAAGTTCCTTTGTCTTGCCAATGCTTCCAAGCCAATTTTCTTTCTTTTTTTTTTTTAGCCAATTGATTTTTTGGTTGTTGGGTTTTTTTAAAGCCAATTTCTGAGCTTTGCTGGTGTTTCTATAAAGCCAATTAGTTTTAAGAGGGCCGTTGTGTGTAGGGGGAAGGGGTTAGTTTGATGTGATTTTTTATGTGTGGGGATAATTTGATGGGGGCGTAGAGGATGTTTAAAGCCAATCGATTTTGTACATTTTTGAAGATGTTGCTGTTTCCTCAGCCCGATGGAGGGGGCAGAGGAGAGTAGCCTGTTTTTGGGGAGACGGGGCATGGGGGCTGGGGTCAGGAGAAGCCCCAGGGGGAAGTGGAACCGAGAGATTTAGCGATGGAACCTGATGGAACGTCCGTGGTCAGGAGGAAGGTGGTGGTGCCGGGCTGCAGACTTGTGGCAGGTAGTTTTTCTCACTTTTGATTGCTGGACATCTCTGGGGGGGTGCCCCCGTGGGCGGGGTCTTGGGTGGACAGAGCGGTCAGGGGACGGTGACGCTTGGCCTCCTTGAACAGCTCCAGCTCCTTGGTGAGCACGCGACCCCGGCGGCTGCGCAGGAGGGCAGGCAGGGTCCTGCGCAGGCGTTGGGTGGACTGCTTCCAGGTGTCATATTGGAAGATCTTGCCCACGGGGTATCTGGGGAAGTTGTCCTGGGAGAGGAAGGGGCTGGTCAGCAGGTGCCCACTCTCCACTCCTCCGCCTGAGCCGCCCATCTGATCTGACAGCCCACCCCTCGCCCCTGTGACTGCAGTGGCTATCGTCCAGGGGCAGGGGGACGGGAGGGGCCCACGCCTGAGCCGCTACCCAGCCACACAGCAAGCAGAGAAGTCATGGGTCCTCGTCCCCGGCTAAGAGGTCCCAGCGGCCACAGGAAACACGGGGAGCCCAAAGCCCTGCTTCTCTGCCTTTAGGGAGAAAGGAAGGGGCCCAGAACGCTCACCGGAAGCACGGTCGGAGAGGTCGACACGTCCCTCTCGGACTTGGCGGGGGTGGCACAGTAGGTCTCCAGGAGGGCCAGGTCGCAGCTGCGGAAGCAGCACTCCTCGACAATGCCACGGCTGCGACGGCTCACACGGCTTGCGGGCCTGCCTGGAAGTCCACAGCACAGAGAGGGCGTTAGTGCCGCACTGTCCTGCCCCGCACTGCCCCACTGTCCCGGGAGGGCTGGAGGAGGAGGAAACAGCCCTGCCCCCAGGCCACTCTTCGGCTCAGGGGAGGGAAGCCAGAGCTGGCAGGCAAAGGTGTCCCAGAAAGAAGAGAGGTGGGAGGGAGGTGAGCGGGATCCAGACCAGCCCCTGGCCTCTGCTGCCTCCTCCCTCAGATGAACAATGGGCACAAGCTCTCGGTCCCATGGCCAGACGGACCCCACCAGGACCAAAGGCCCACACTGAGGGTGCTTAGGGAAAGGTGTGAGGTGTGAGCCCAGTTCAGGGGACCCCACAGGAGGGGGCTGCTGTCCCTGAGCTTGGACTCTGGCTTGGCACCACCCAGGAGGCTGGAGGGGCCCACACCGCCCTGCAGCTGCTGAGACAGGGAGACAGGGCAGGAGAGAAGAAGACGGGAGGAGAGGAGTGAGGAGGCGCGATGGAACCACTCCCTTCTTTCCTCCCGTCTTCCCCCTCTCCCCCACAGCAAGGCTCAGCTAGCTGGAAGGGGTGAGTTGCTGAGGCTCCACCTTGGGGTGCCAAAGGGCAGGTGCCATCAGCCGGAGGAGGGAGCAGGAGCCCCATCACGGGGTCCCCCAAGTGGGGGCTCGGCCCTCCCCTCCTCTCAGGAAAGCCTGGTACAGGGAAGCTTCTCCCTGGGCAAGGACCGGCTGGCACCAGGCCCTGCAGTGCCACTTCCTACCCCCAAATGGGGCAGGAGAGAGAGGGGGCACAGGAGAGGCCAGGGGGGCGGGGGCTTCCAGGGTCAAGCAGCAGAAACACTTTTCAGAGAAAAGTTTTGAAGTACATTTGTATCCTGTGAGCCCATTTCACAGAGTGGGTAAGTAGAGGTGGTGAAGATGTCACTCCGGGTGAGTGTCAGGTGGGATAAGCCGTGCAGCCCCAGCCAGTGAGGCACTGTCCCCCCCACCCCCACCCCATCAGGCATGCCCAGGCACCATGCCTGCCTCTGCATCCACCCAGCCCCCCTCTGAGGATGAGGTCTCAAGGACAGCAAGCTGTGCACCCACCTGCCAGCCCCCAGGCTGGAAGACCGAGAGAGAAACAGGAAGAAAGGCCGAAGTGTCTTGCCGTCAGCAGGCGGGCACCCCCCACGGTGCATGCACACCCAGCACACGTTGCATGCATGCTCAGCCCTACCACCTGCCAGCTGCACTTGCTTTATTGGGTTTAATTCTTTAAGTGACTTTATTTTAATTCTGATCACTCATTGAACACATGTCCCTTGTCAAAATATCCAAAAGGTATAGGAAGAAAGGCAGGCTCTTCCTCCAGAGCCTGAGCCCCCTGGCTCCCATCAGGAATTCTGATGCCAAGGGTGACCCCCGTGAGTGCCCCCTCTGGCCCACCCTTCACAGGAGCATGTGATGGGAAGGTCAGCGGGTGTGGGCGCTCGGAAATTCGGCTGGAAGGTCAAAGTCTCACGGCAAGGGGCCAGGCCGCTGACATTGGAGTGTGCTCCCTTGGCTTGAGGCTAGGGGCCTGAGCACGTTTGAGGAAGTCCCCCCACCACTTACTGAAGTAGAAGCCGCGGTCCCCACAGACGAACTGGAGGGTGTCCACCAGCTCCCCGCCACACAAGGTCTCCCTGGGGCGGTAAGCAGCAATGCAGCACGAGGCGAAGGCCAAGAAGGTGAGAAGCACCAGCATCGACTTCCCCATCGGGAACCCCATTGGCACCTGCGGGCGGGAGAGAAGCCGCATGAGCGGGCAGCTGGGCCAAGCCCCAGGCCAGAGGTGCCCCTCCCGAACCAGGGGCGCTCAGCCAACCTAGAAATTCAATGGAACATTTAAAGCATGGATTTCCTAGAAACATTATTTTTATTACAAAAGTAACACACAGGCCATGATGCCAAGGTGAGGGCACAGGCCACGTGGAGGGCGGTGCGTCTGGAACACACAGAAAGGCCGCCTTGCTTTGATCTGTAAGAAGCACCAGTAATTTGACGCAAGGGGTGAACATCTCCATGGTCTTTATTGCAGGAGCTCAATGGCATCCACAGCTATAGGGGCCAAGCTGGACCCCTGACCTGGCCTCTGTTCTGTGACACCACAGGGGCAGGGCCAGCCAGGGGCACACCACCACTTCTCAGGCCTCAGCCCCAGCCCCTACAGAGCCTGTGCCTCCAGGAGGACCAGCTCGATTCCTCCCCACCACCCCCAGCTGAACAGGGGTGTCCAGGAGGACCATCCCCCTCAACGCAGCAGGCCCCACCCCCCTCCCCCGGCTTTTCCACCTTTCCAGTCTGCAGCTGAGCCAGGCCTGGGTCAAGGACTCAAATGCTTAGCACTACCCCGCCACCCATGCTCCTAGGGATCTTGTTGTCCCAGTCACCCAGTTCTCCAACTCCAGTCTGCCTGAGGTACCCCTAACACACACGCAAGCCCAGAGCCTCCCTTGCAGACCTCAAGTCGAAGCACTGAGGCCGGGGACCTCCAGAAAATCTCCCCATTTGCACTACCAAACTCTCCTGGCGGGAGCTGGAGAGACCAGCTCAGACCACCTGGGACATCAGACCCCAGGATCCCCGACTGCAATCTGGAAGGAGAGGCCAATCTTCAGACACACCCCCTCTACAGGCTGCAGGGCCCAAGGGGTAAACCAGCTCGGGGTGGGAGGCAGGACTGCAGCAAGCCGCTCCTGCCCCTGAGTTCGGTGCAGCCCCAGCCTTCCCTCCACAGACCCAGGGGACTTTTTGATGCAATAAATTGTGGGAGCAAAGCCCCGCTTTGTGTGGCCCCACCAGGGATCTGAAAGCTTCCTCGATCATCTCCTTGACTGGGCCCCAGCCAGTCCCCTCGCCGCCCCCTCTGCCAGCCCCTTCCAAATTCCAAGAGCACACCCCACCAGCTGGCCACGCGAGCCCTCGCCGCGATCTGGAGCCAACCCCACCACTCTGAACCTGGAGGCCTGGCTCAGAAAAGCCGGACGGGGACGGGAAGCGCGCGGAGATGCGGAGCTGGTAAGGACCCAGGACATGCCCCGAGCTGGGCGGGGAGGAGGCCGAAGGGAAGGAGGGAAAGGGAAGGAGCAGGTGAGGAAGCAGAGACCAGGTAGGGGCAGGGGCAGAGGCAGAGAGAGGAGGGGTGGTGCTGTTGGAGAGGCAGCAGGCGGGCGGGCGGGCGGGCGGGCGGCTGCAGGGCCCGAGGCCCAGACGTGGGCCGTGCCCCCTGCTGCCCTGCCTCAGGCTGGAGTGGGATGGCAGCGGGGGTCCTCACTCCACAGCCCTGGTTACCTACAGCTCAGCAGGAGGCTCGCTGGGGCTGGAGGAGGAGAAGGAAGAGGAGGAGGAAGAGGCTGGAAGTCTCTCTCACAGGAGAAGCCAATGTCCAGTCTGCAGGCTGGTCAGTGCCTCGGCTTTTATCCCTGAGCCGGGCTCCGCCCAGCCCGGGCTCCACCCTACCCCCACCCCTCTCCCTGCTGACCACTCCCCCGCGGCTTTGCTCCCGCCCCCTCCCTCCTCCCAGCCAGTCTCTTCTCTCCTGCACCCCCCAACTCCGAGCTCTGGACCATCCCTTCGCAAAGTGCCACGAGCTCCCCATCCTGCACCCCCAGCCCCGCTCTGCACGGGGCGGGGGGGGGGTCTTCCCACCTCCTTGTTTGGAAACTTCCACGCTGCCCACTGGGCAGGAGCCTCTCTTTGGGCTGAAGTCTGCCCTTCTTGGCCTCAGACCAGCAGCCCCTCTCCCCCTCTCCCGGACTCCGTTTTGGAAACGTTGCGGACAGAGCAAGAGGGGGTGTGGGGGGAGATATCGCGAATGTGGCGTCTCCTGCCAGCTCGGCCCCTCTCCATCCTGGCCCCGCCCACCCCGTCTTCCTCTCGCGGTCTTGCTGGCACCGCGTCAACATACCAGGGTGGGCTTCTGCGGCTCCGCGCCCCTCCTCATTACCCAGCACCCCAGAGGGAGGCCAGGGCCCGCCAGGCACGAATCACACATGTTCGGCTGCACCCCCGACACCCACAGACTGACCAGGAAGTGGCCCTTGCGTACTGCGCACACCTCCCCCGGCCCTTCCCGACGCCCCCACCCCACCCCAGCCCAGCCCCGCCGCCAGGGTGGGCGCGCAGGGAACTCCGTGCAGGGAATGGGCCCGCAGCTGCCTGTCGTCCTCCTCCTCCTCCTCCCCCCACACCCCCGGGCTCAGGCGCCCCACGGGACCCCGCAGGCCCGGCCGCGAACAGGCGGAGGAAGGGCCAGGCGTCCGGCGCAGCCCGCGCCGCCCCGGCCCCAGCCCCGGCCCGCACGCCGCTTACCTGGAAGCCGGCGACAATGCCGCCCACCTCCCTGCTGCGTGTCGCAAACCGAACAGCGGGCGTTGGCCCTCCTGCCGGACACTCCTCTGCCAGCGCCGCTCTGGCCGAGTCGCGGAGGCCGAATGTGCGACGGGGCAGAGCGGGGGGATGGCTTTTTTTGGGGGGGAGGAATTCGTCTGATCGTCTAGGGAGGACGGGCTGTCTTCGGGCTGGGGCGGGCCAGATGTTGTACTTTTAGGGGGGGAAAAGGTATCGGGAAATGAGGTCAGCTGTTGTATCAAGGATAGAGGGGGGCAGAGATAGTGGGAGAGACAGAGTGAACGTGAAAGGGGGGGGCCGAAGAGAGGGCGAGAGGGAGAGAGGACAGCGAGAGGCGGGCAGGCTCACAGCGGGAGAGAACAGCGCGGAGAGAAACAGAAAGCGTGTAATTAATCCACTTTGGTTCTGCGAAGGCGAGAGGGCGGGCGTGAGGCGGGGAGGGAGTCTGAGGCCGGGAGCTGGGGGGGACGGGAGGGAGCGGAGGGGAGGTTGCGGGAGAAAGAGCGGGGCCGGGGCCAGATGCCAAGAGGGGCGCGGGGAGCACAGAGAAGCCAAGGGAAGGGCGCCACGTCTAGGGGCCGGGGGCGGAGGTGACTGCGGGGCGGAGTGGAGGCTGCACCCGGGCCGTGGGCACCCAGCTCGGTTTGGGGCGACGGAGCCCTCAGCCGTCGCAAGCCCGGGCCTCGGGGGGGACAGGCGGTGGCGGCGCCGGGGCCGCTCGGGACGCAGCGGAGAAGGGGAGCGGCCCGAGGCTGCGCGCCGGGGGAGGGCTGGGGGGGAGCGCGGGGGGTGACAACGCCGGCGGCCTGCGAGCCGGACTGCCTGCGGGGGGAGCCGCCTCCTCGGGCGAAGCGGGGATGGGGGGTGAGGTAGATGAAGAGGAGGCGGCGGGGAATCCGCAGGCCCGGCGGAGCGCGACCCCGCGGACGGCGCCCGGGACGGGGGTCAGCAGCGAGGCGGCGGGCGACGTCGACGCGGGGCCGCCTGCCCGGTGGAGGCGCTGGTGGGCCGCGCGGGGCGGGCGTGGGCCGGGAGGCGGGGGCGGCCGGAAGGGGGGGCCGGGGCCGACCGGGCCTCACGCAGCTCCGCCGGAGAGCAGGCGAACTGCGGGCGCCCACGCCCGGCTCTTATAGTCGCGCCAGCCCGCGGCCCGGAGCCCGCGCGAGCCCCGCTGGCCTTGCGCCCGCGCCAATGGGCGCCCGCGGAGCCCTCGCCCCGCCTCTGGCCCGCCCCCGCAACCCGAGCCAAGCGGGGCGGGGGGGTGTGGGCTGGGGGCCCTGGGGCCACCGGGGGGCGGCGGGCGCGGGGGCGGAGGGGGGCGCGGGGGAAAGCTGGGTGGGGGGCAGGGAGCCGCCGAGCACGAAGGCCATGCCGAATGCCCGTTCTAGAGAACTGGGGGCCCCATCTCGGGTTTCCAGGGTGCCCGGGTGGCCCGCGTGCTCGCGAGCCGGGGTCTCCGGGCAGGCAGTGGCAGACCGGCTCCCAGCGCCCCGCCAGGAGACTACACCGCGGGTGCGCCGCGTCTGACTGCAGAGGCAGGTGGTTAGGGGCTGGGTCGGGGGTCCCTGCTGGTTGCTGCCGCGGAGGGAGCCCCTGGGCTCGGGCGGGGCACGCATCCGCCACCTGCCCTAGCAGGAGGAGCCGGCCACGCGGCGCCTAAAGCCTCAGCCAGATCCCGAGCGCCCCCCGGTGCCGCGCCGGAGCTCCGGAGCCCCGGCCAGGTGCGGGACACCGGGAAGGCCAGCTGGGCTGGGCCCAACCTGGGCCAGGCTTGGAGCCCGCCGAGGCTGCGGCCGCCAGAGGAGAGAGATCAGGGCGGGAAACACAGCTCAAATCCTACCTGCATGGCGGAGCTCACCGGGTTGCGTCTAAGCAGCTCGCCTCTGGGGCCCACCCAAAATATCCGGATAATGGTTACCCCGTCCTCAGAGCGTTGGACTGGCATAGACGCGAGTTCAGTCTCGGGGGCCACTGCGATAATTTGGGGGTCTGGGGAGACCATCTCCTGGAGAGTTTGGACGATGTAAGAAAGCACAGTGATTTTTACCAAGTCAAAACCACGCACCAAATCCCGCACCCCGCCGCCTAAGCCTGGCCGAGGGGAAGGGGCCGCCGGCAGAAACTCGCGCCCCCCAGCCCCCATCGCCCCCCTCGCTCCGCCATCAATCACTTCGCCCGCGTTCCGCGCGCGCCTCCCGGCGGAGTCCTAGGCCCGCGGGCTACAGGCGCTTTGCCGCCTGGCGGGAGCGCCTCTCCTCCGCGTCGCTAGCCCCAGCGCCCTGCCCGCTCCACTTTGGGCCCCTCCAGATCCACAAGTGTGATCTTTGCAATGAGCAAACAAAAGTGGAGCGGATTTCGGGGCACCCAGCCGGAGCGAGCGGGCCGCCAAGCCGCAAGTCCTCAGCCGGGTTCCGCGCCCCGTGCCGGCCTCCCAGGCGGCAGCCCGAGAGAGCGCCAGCCCCGGCGGGACAGCAGCGGATGAGGGCGGGAGCCAGGCAGGGGTGCAGAGGCGGCGGGGACCGGCGCGGCGGGGAGCTCACCGCGAAGCTGGAGGCTGCGTCCGCGGGCGCACCCGGAGCCCAGGGAGCGGGCGATCGAACACTCTGCGGCGAGCGGTGGACGCTGCTGAAGGTGAGCGAGACCCCGGGGCTAGTCCTCGGTGTCTGGGAACAACGCCCAGTCCGTTGGAAGACCGGGAGACAATGCCCAAATTTGGGGGAGACTGGGGGCGATGCCCGGTCGCCTTCCTGGACAAGGGGAAGCCCTGCCCACGTCCTGGGGGCGCGCGGCGGACCCACGTGTGTTTGGGGAACACGAGAGAAATTTCCCAAGTCCGAGTTGCTCTGGGGACTTGGTAGGAGACAGGCCCGAAACCAGTGCCCGCTGTGCGCGGGGTTGGGGAAGCTGTAGTGGGCGGCTGGCGAGCCGGGAACAATGCCCAAATTTTGGGAAACGCAACTCTGCCTTGCGGGCTTAGCGAATGGGTGTCCTGGAGGAGGGGAACCCGGGGACTCCGCTAATTTGAGACCCGTGATTAATGACTAAACCTGAGACTCCAAAAAATAGATGACAGGTTTGGGGATGAGGGAAATTGCTCCATGCGATTGGGAGCATAGAGAGAGGGGTCTAAAATAAGGACCAGCTGGCTTGGGGGACCCACGAAATCCCAGACCGATCTGTGAGGAGGGGATAAAGAAAATTCTCCATATGCAACTGGTAGGGGTTGCCTAAGAAGCGCATTGCCTGAAATTGGCAGATGAAAGCGAGGTACACATTTTGGGGATCCAAACACATTCTTGGTGTGTTAGGGGAAGCTGAGATTAATTTTCCCATGTTAGGAATACAAGTTAGTGGCCTGTACGCTTGCAGCATCCGGGTGAAAATAACCTTCATAATTACTGTGGCTTCAGGGAAAGGTTTTAATATCCTTCAGAGACGGAGGAAGCACTGTCTGAATTTTGGGGGAACCTGGACTGTAATCAGTACATTTGGGGAAAGCCAAAAAAAAATCAGTATTCTTTTTCTATGTTATTTTTAAATGATTTCCATAGTTTGTTTTTGGTAAACAAGAAAAATACTGTGTTTTCCTGGACAGTGTCTGCATGTGGGGAAGCCCAGTGAAATACGTTTCAGTGAAATATGTTTCAAGCTTTTGGGATCCATGGAAATTACCCAGTGGAGATTTGATATCTAAATTTCTGGGAACCGGGTTAGTCGTTAGGAACATTCTTTAATGTGCTTTGGGGGGTCCATGGAACATTTTCTAAATTTAGGGGGACACAGGGCAGGGACCATAAAGTCAGGAGACTCATAAATCAGTGTTCAAAAAAAAAAAAAAAAAGAAAAAAAAAACAACAAAAACAAAACAAAAAACCTCAATTGTTTTTTGAAGGAAAAAAATCTCAATTTGCTTTGGAAGTCTGGGACACAATACCTCAATTTGGGGGCTCCAGGAAAATTGTTTTTGAATCTAAAGATCTAGAGAAGTTGCTCAGAGTTCTTGGAGACTTGGGGAGTCAATATGTACATTTTAGAGAAAGGGGATTCCGAGTTTCTGGGCATTAGGACTTAGGACTTTTCAGATTTTGTGACAGGGAGGGTGCAATGTATCTGAAGGAAATATTGCTTAACTTTGAGATGACTCAGTGGGTTGTTTGCAGCTCAAGAAACCAGTGCCTTCCTGTGATCCAAGGACAACACCGAATGTTTCTGGAGGGCCTCAGGGCAGTGCCCAACACATCCAAGTGTGGGGCACCAGGAAAGGGGTCCAGTGTGATCCCGGCCGTGCGGTTTCCGACCAGTGCCTGAATTTTAGAAAACCGAGATTCTTGTCATGAAGCTCCTGGGACCCAGAGAATTGTTTAATAGTCAACATGTTTGATGCAGAGAAAATGCTCAGAGTGTTTGGGAACTGAGGCCATCAGCAACGCCAGGCGTAACACAAAGAGAGAAAGCCGCTGCCCAAGGAAGGGGCCCTTTTGTGCTTGGTGTAGCCCAGCGGGAGCCACAAGACTCCCCTGTGTGATCTGGGAGGACCTGGAGAATCCTGGGTCACACTTGAGCACCTCCTGGTAACTGCCCAGTGTGCTCCAGGGACGGGGTGGCAGTGTCTACATCTTAAGGGACCTGATTCAGGGCCAGGAACCGTGTAGAGCGTAGACGTGAACGCTCCAAAGCGTTGCGAGGAGCGTTGCGACTCGTACTGGCGCATTCTCAATAGGTTTCGGGGGTCATTGAGGAAAGCTCTCCATTTTATGAAACTCAGCCGTAAGAGCGCAGGTCATTTGTGATTCAGGAAAGCATTCAGTGGGCTCTGGGTGTAATGCCTGGATTAGGGGTAAGCACGGGAGCAATTTTTATACTCTGAGGGTTCTGGCCTTCCAGCCCTGCTCAGTGGCATGGGGGACTTGGGATTCAACCTGTAAAATTTAGGGAACCCAGCTCAGTGTGAATAGATTTGCGGAACTCGGAAGCAGCAAATGTCCCATGGTGAACGGGAAGGGGGATGCGGAATGGGGTGGAAATGTGGGGGAGACAGTAAGCTTAGGAGACCTGGAGTTAATATTCAGAATTATGGGGGGAAGTTCCACTCGTTTGGGAACAATGCGTAAGCGTGGAAAAGGCACTATCCACATTCTGGGGGGCTAGGCAAATTGGTCGGCGTGAGCGCCACGGACTAAGGGTTTCGTCTTTAAAATGAGGGAACCTGGGTTGCTGGTCTGTAAATCTGTGGGATCAGGAGGGGGTGTATGAAACTGTCCAGAGCCTGGGAGAAAGGAAATCTGGGGCCACAGGCCGCATAGTGTAGTCTGGAAAAGCCAGCCGGGCTGATGTGTTTTGACGGCCCCAGAAATTAATGTCCAGGAAAATTCTTGTGACCCGTGGAAATGCTGCATGTATCTGGAAGACGGGAAGCAGTGCTTAAATTTAGGGGATCCCGGAAAAAGTAAAATGCCCCAGTTCGGGGGAAGCAGGGAAGCCGTTCTGTGGACCAGGACCCCGAGGGTCAGGGGCTAATTGTTGAGCTCAAGCTTCCCGGGCGTCGGAAGGAAGGCGCGGCTGGGGATCCACCCTTGCTGGGGCGCGGAGCACTGGCGCCCTCCCCGGGGAACGCGAGCGCGGGCGGCGCGGGCAGGTAGCGCAGAACGCCCTGGCGCTCACGGCCGGCTGAAATTCTGCTTTTAATTCTTCTGGGTTTTTTCTTTCTTTTTCTTTTTTTGTTTGCCTTCTCCACACGGAGAGCGCCTCTGTGGCAGCGGCCCGAGCCTAGCAGGCGTCTGGGTGGAAAGGAGAGACCCAGGAGCCGCGAGGGAGGCCAGGACACGGCTCCCTGGGGGCTCCCGGGACTCCCAGCTCCCCGCTCGGTCCCCGCCGGGGAGGTCCGCAGGCTCCCCCTCGCCGCTGCGCCCCACGCGCCTCCGAGCTGCGAGCCTAGGCGAAGCCGCGGCCGAGCCGCCACCGGGGGCAGGCGAGTCCCCAGCTTGGCTTGGGGGCCCGGAGCACCCCCGGCGGCCACCCCCAGACCGCCCTGGAGCTTTGCGCGCACTCTTCGGGCCTTCGCCAGCACCAAACAAGGGTGAACGCAGTTTTGTTTGGGTAACACGGAAGAGGAGAGGAAGTGGGAAGAAAAGGAGAAACGCGCGGGGAAGAACGGGGTACAGGGCTGCATGCCACGCCGCGGGGGTGCCAGGGGTCTCTTTTCGTTCTCTCCTAGCGAATTTTCAGGAAAAGCCTGTCTACCCAGGCTGGGGAAAGTCCACTTTCTTAAAGGCAAATATTAAACCCGCATGCAGGCGCCCAGCGGCCCTGTCGGCAGGAACAAGGTCACCCCTTGCCGTTGGGCAATGTCGGGCCTTGGGGCTGTGGCTGGGGAGTGGCTGCCAGAGACGGGGCACCGCTGGGGACCAGCAGAAAGGTGGGGGATCCTGGGCAAGTACAGCGGGGGCATTGCATGTCCCCACTGTCACCCCACAGAAGGACTCCCCTAGAAGGGGGACATCTCAAAGCCAGACACTGGGAAGGCGGAAGTTAATGGCCTTGGACAGTGTGGGGACGCGGGCAGGGTCAGGCACCTCTTTCACATGAGCTTGGCAAGACAGGGAGAGCCCCCACCCCACCATGAAAAACAGCCCGTTTTCCACCCAGAGCACAAGACACGTGGGAACGTCCCCTTCAAATTCCAGTTTGCATCCACCACCCCCGTGTCCCATTCCAAGAACATCTGGCCCAGCTCCCCGGACCCATCCCTGCCCCCCCCAGCCTTCGCAGCCCGCCCCCCAGCTCTCTGGCCTCTCAGGCTGTGCCGATAATTCCCTCTCCAGGGTGACTTGTGAATTTGGGGGTGAGGAGCCTTTGAAAAATGCCTGTCTGTGACCCCCGTCTCTGGAAGAGCAGTCTAGGTCTCCAAGGCTCTCTGTCAGGGACAAACCCAGGGCTCCGAGGGCCAGCTTGGGGCTCCCCTCCTCTTCCCCTCCAGGCCTGCTTTCCAGGCTGGGGACAGGTGGGGCGCTGGGGGAGAGCCCCAGATCTGAGTTGTGGGCTCTCTTCCTCTTTGGGGGTGCCTGGGGACAGTTAACCAGTGACCCATTTGGGGCTCCCTTCCCTTTGTTCTGTCTACCCCCAAGGAGCCACCACTCATGCTTGGACTTTCTGAGGTAGAAAGAAGGCTGAGGTCACCTTGGGGTGCCCACAGCAGAGTTTGGTGGCCCTGTAGAGAGAGAGGGACAGGTGGGGGAGTGTGGGGGGGGGGCAGCATGCCTCCCCTCCTCCGTGGGGCTGCCTGCTGAGTGCTCTCCTTATTTAGTCAAAAGTTTGACCACGGCAGGCTGGAGGCTGGGGCAGATCCAGGTCACCCTGGGGCTCAAAAAGCACACCGCCTGCGCCTGGCCAAGACCAGCATCCAGTTCTTCCCCAAGGCCTGCTCCTCCCTTCTTGCTTCCTGTCCCCCAAGGTAGGAAGGGTCCTGCCAGCAGTCCAAGGGTGTTTCGAGGGGGCCGGGGTCTCCTCCCATCCAGCGCGTGGCCAGCAGGAAGCCCCAGTGAGCACCCTCCCGGGCCCTGACCCACTGCCTCCCCAGGGCGGTGCTGGTCTCCTCTCTGTTGGCAAACCCAAGTTCCACAGAGAATGAACATCCCCTTGAGGACTCAGGCTCACCCCGAGGAGCCTGTGATGCCCGGCGTCCCCTCACCGGCCGGCTCTGCAGTGGGCCTTTCTCATTCTGTGTCCTCCCGGCTCTGAGCTAACCACTTCCCTGTCCCTGGGACGGAGCCCAGCATTTTACACACCCAGCTCCTTTCTCCAAGGGTCCCCAGAGCGCCCCTCCCTCACCCCTGCAGGGCGTCGCAGACGAGGAGCTGACTTGCCGGGGAAGGACGCACTCACGCCACGAGGCCTCAGCCGGGAGGCCTGGGAAGTCAGACTGAGGACCCGAACCGGAACCCTTCACACCAGACGGCACAGACCACCGAAGGCTGATAAGTCCATCCAAAGCCAAAAGTACGCAGGGGATAGGGGTCCAGGTTGGGGTGCTGGGCAGAGGGGCCCAGGGGAGGGTCAGCCGGTTCACACTCCAGAGGATTGGGACGCCACCACTCTGGCACTATTTTATCGAGTGTCCGAGCAAGCTAAAGACACCTTTGAAAGAACACTCCTGGCTTCTGGGGCCCTCCCTGCAGGCCCTGAGGGCAGCCCCTGTCATGGGGCAGGTGTGGGGACTCTGAGCGGTATACCCTCACCTCCAATGCTGTCACCTCAGTGCCTGACCAGTGAAGGGTGCCACCGCACCGCAGAGCGCCCTCCGGCTTAGGCAAGGCCACTGGCTGAGCCTTTCTAGCCACCAACCCCCTCACACACAGGAAGCCCCGTCGGCTCCCGACCACAGTGGGATCCTGCCCCGCAGCTCCCAGGGCCCTTTGCTGCACTCAGAAGGCCTCTCATCATTGCCTCAATTCTGAACAGCTAGGAGGCCTGAGACTGTCACCCACTTTGACAAACGGACAAACACAGAAAGGTCAGGCCATGGGTGGGAGACTCCACAGCCAGCATCCTGGGGCAGAGAGAACCTGGGGGCCTCACAGCCCCCAGCAGAGCCCAGCTTTCCTTGGGTTTCCAGATTCTTCCAAGTGACATATTTTCCCTTTTTCCTCTTCCACCCACTCTCTGCCCCCCTGCCTTTTCCTCTTGGGCTGCATGCCCCTCTCCCCTTCTCTGCCCTTCTCCTCTCCCAGGAGCTCCCTCACCAGGACCTCGGAGCTGGAACCTGCTCTGCCCACACCTGTGGCTCCTAGTGAGAAGCACCTGGAACTCGATCGCAGCCGTGTGACTCCGAACCCTCCCGCAGCCTCTCCGAGCCGAAGCTGCTTCTAAAAGGGGGAGATCCCAGTTCCAAGACTCCTGCAGAGCCTGCTGCCTTCTCTGCCACGCCTCAGGGTGCCTGAGACACTCACCTCTCTGGGGTTGGGGCTGGGACTGACTGCCAGCCTCAGTTCTGGGAGTGCTGGGCTCGTCTGGGCCTCAGGCCGCAGCAGCTCACCTCAGGACTGGACTCTGGCCGCTCTGGCCTGCTCAGGCTCAGGCTGCGGGGCAGGCTGGGCACGGGCTGGGCTGGCAGTGGTTCGGAGCCCCGGGGCTGAGGGCTGGAATCCACTTCCTCCTGCACGAGCTCGTGGCAACTCCGCCGCCCTGGGGAAAGCAGAAGGATGTCCGTGAGATGATCTCTTTTCAAAGCCCCCCCGCCCCGTACACACCAAGCCGGAGTCTGTCCCATCCCCTCTCCTGGCTGCCCGAGGGTCACCTGGTCACGACTGGGGCAGCAGCTCCCCTCCAGCCCCTCCCCTGCCCACAGCTCCCTTTTTCAGAGTACAAGGGAGGAAGAGGTGAGAAGTTTGCCTAGGAAAAGCTTCCCGGTGCTGATGGAGAGGCCGCAGACCTTTCTGTTGGACAAGCTGCCCCCTTCCTGGGCCAGGGTGGGCTTCTGCCTGGCGCTGGGGGTGGGGGGCTACACCCGAAGGACCCGCCCTGAGGGGCCACAGCCCAGAATACGAAAGCCTCCTCCTCCACCTCCAAACACTCCCACCTTGGAAGGAGACAAGGAGGGGGCCTCGGGCAAAATCCGAAGGACAGGGCCAGCCAGGGAGGGGGCAGCGGAGCTTCCTGGGGAAAGGAACCCCCTCCCCACAAACACCACCCCAGGTGGATTGAGGAGTCTGGGTCCAGGGTGCAAGCGAGAAAAACTTCATGCATGAATGGGCATTCCCAGGGAAACTGCCGTGGTCCCAGGACCCCTCTGTGTGCGGGGGAGGCTGGGAGGGTGCCCTCAGGAGGGAAGCTCCGTTTTGTAGAAACCTGGGCACTGTGGCCCCTTCCCCGCCTTCCTCCTCAGTCTCCTGGCCACCTTCTTGCTGGTGGCCAGGGTGTCGGGAGGCGGGAGAGGGAAGCTTTGCTCTTACAGTGGTGTGTGTGTATATATATGTATGAATAAAATACCTGCACCTGATTCCCGGCCCCAGTTCCTCTGCAAAGTCTCCTGTTTGCCTCTGGGAATGGGTGGGGGGTGCAGCGGGAGGAAACTTTGCTCACAGAAAAGCCCTTCCTTCACACTTGCGAAAACAGCTGTGTGCCCCCGCTGGGCAGAGCCTCCGACCCTCCTCCCCACCCCTCCCATTTCACTTGGTGAATTTGTACAGGAGACCTGTTTTCCTTGCCCTATAGAAGAACCCCCTCCCCAATGGCCTTGCCAGCTCCCTGCAAAGTTGAGGCTGCTCTCAAGAAGCTTGGCTGGGACCCCAGCAGCAGAGGTTCCCCTCCTTCAGAAACCAGGGTCATGGCAGCGGCCCCACGCTCCCAGCCCACCCACGCCCGAACACTCAAAATGCAGCTTTCCTCCCACACGCAAGGGATGGCAGCCTAGTCACCTGACTCTAGCCGCTGCTAGGTCCCCGCAGCTCCTGGACAGTGGGGAAAAAGGACCGGGAGTCACTGGTGCCCAAGGCGCTCTGCCGAAGCTGCCAGGACGGAGCTCCGCTGGCCTGGCCAATATGAGCAGTTGCTGCCAAAGCAGGGGGTTTGGCATTCAGACCCTCCAGCCTGGTTGACGTGGAGGAGGAGGAGGGGGACAAGGCTGAGGCTGGGGAGATGAAGGGCATGTGAATGTGGCCCTAGAGACGGGGTAGCCTCACCTCCGCTGAGCACAGCACCTGCTCAAATGCCAACGGAAATGATGGAGTTGCCCCTCACCTCCTCATCCCCTCCACTCCCTTCCCTGAGCCCCTCCAAACTTGGGAAGCTTTGTGCCAACTGGGTAGTGCTGGGGGCAGCTGGCCGTGGCACTTTGCAAAACCAGGACATGGTGCATTAGGGGATGGAGGTTTGGCCCATCCCTGACCTGGCAGAAAGGCACCTATGGCTGTGGCATAAGCCAGAAGCTCCCTGCCAGCGGGGAGGTGGGGGCTCTGCGGGGTGGTGGGGAGTGGGGAGTGACACGTGCAGTTACTTGGAACATTCCAGTTACCCTGGAATGTTGGTGGACGTGGCACTAGTAAAATGGGGGGATGGGTGGAAAACGCAGGAGTTCAAGAATGAGCAGGAAAATGGGGCGGCAGGTGCTCCCAGGAGAGCTATGTACTGCGCAGTCACGCCCTTCCGTCTTCCATGGGCAAGGCCTCAGCTGGGGGTTTCCCGCTCCACCGGTCAATCTGACCTGCCCTGGTACATGCCGTGTGTGGCACTAAGCTCCGACGGCACTGCTGCGGGTGACACTCGCAGGCTTCCCTGGGTAGGGTGACTGGACAGGTTCACGGCCCTTCCAGTTAAAGCGTAGACTCCAAGCTGGCAGCAGCTGGGTGAGGGTTCACATAGAAGCACCCACCAGATGGGACTAAATCCCACTGCTTGTTTCTAACCTCTTCTGCAAGGCACAGGAAGAGTGGGCACAAAAGCAGACTGAGGGAGACGCAAAGATGTGTGCCTCCCAGCGCCCCTGCACCCCGGCCGCTTCTGTGTGCTCAGCACACTAACCTGTGTGGCACTGAACTGTCCCCTCTCCCTTTTCCTTTCAAGCCCTCATCTTAAATCCTTTCATTAGCGGGAGGAATAGGACATCTCGTGGGGACAGCAAGGATTACAGCAGGGAAGAGCATTAGCCGTGAAGAAGATTCACATCTGGTGTGTGTCGGGGGGTGTCTCAAATAAGATGTAGAAGCCCCAGATCTACGCCCCAGCTCTGGGAGGAGGGCAAATGGGATGTTTCACTTGGCTTTTGGGTGGGGAGGTCCAGGGCGCTGAACGGGTTCACAGTCTTTGCAGGTAAAGCACAGACTCAGAGCGGGCAGCAGCTCAGGGGCCGTTCAGAGAGACTCACCCTCTGGATTAGTCCAAGCCTCACTGGGTACTTGACACCCCTTCCTCAGGCCTGCAGAAGAGCAGGCGCACAACAAAGACTCGGAGTGTGGGCAGAGAGCAGCCCTCGCTCCTGCCGGGGCCCAGCGTCTGCCGAAAGATGCCAAAATGGTGCCCAGAGCGGCTGCCAGAGCCCTCTGGGGACACTTGTCTGGGACTTTCGAAGCTGCAGATGGACCTGGAGAGAGTGAAGGGCTGAGTCCAAGCCAGATGAGATGATTCCAGGAGGCCCCCCAGGTGGAGGGTCCCCAAGCTGAGGAGGCGGCAGCGAAGGGGCTGAAGTGGGAGCAGTCCACCGGTCAAACTCCTGGAGCCCGGAGCCTCCCGGGCCCAAAATGGTGTCTTACATCCAAACTGTGCCCTGTACTGGAATGCCGTCCCCGGGATGCGCGCAGAGGAGCTCGCTCCAGGCCTGATTTCATCGAGATCCTGGTTTCCTCCCATCAGGCTCTTGGAAGCCAGGGTGTGTACGCAGGAGGAGAGCAGGGAGACGGGGTCAGGACAGAAAGGGCCCCCAGGGAGCAGCTAAGCCAGGGTGCCACCGAGGCAGGACCAGAGGCACTGGGGGTCCGTGAGTTAGGCTGTGAGGGCCGTGACCCCGCAGCACTATGCTCCATGGATTGTCCCTGCAGAGGGGTGGGGGACACATGCCTCATGAAGGCAGGTGAGAGGACCCACACCACAGCCAAAAACTAGGGCGCAGGGGTGAGGGACACAGCATGGCAAAACCTCCCTGCGCCACGGCCTCTTAGGCCTGGGAGAGGGTCAGCCCACCTTAGGGGCCTGTTGGATCCGTGTTGATGAGTGAGGGTCTTGGAAACCCCCAGAAATCTGCTATACCAAGCTTTGGCCATTTACCTTCTTAAGTGGCCTTATGCTGACACCTGGCGGTCATTTCTAGCATTACAGCGGCGTAACCCGAAGGTCTCGGGCGCTGCAAGTGGGGGCACTCTGGGAGGGGACTCTGGGGGCTAAGTTAGGACACCTCCCCCAGGGGAGAGGTCCCTCTGCACTGGGGGGCGGGTCACGGGTTCTACACCTTTGTGCTTGGATCCGCGGCTCTCTCTGCTTCTGTCCGGGCGTTAAGCACTGGCAGGGACGCGGAGGGATTCCTCCCTTTGGGTGTCGCCTACCTGGGGGCCTGTGGCCTGCTGAGCATCCGAAAGCTCAGGGGCTGAGCCTCACGCCGAGCCTGGGACGCCCTTCTGAAGCATCTGCTTTGTTCTAAGAGAGGAAACGATTACCTGTGCATGAACAGCAACTCGGCTCTATGACTGACAGGCCCGGGGCAGAGCGCCGGGACCCCAGCTCCTTCGGAGGCAGCGTCCCCAGGACGAACCCAGGTGGGCTGAATTTCCTTAACTCGCCTCGCAGCCCCGCCCCGCTCCACCTGGAAAGCGGAGAGTGGCGAATTTGGCCCGAGCCTGACACCTGGTGGCCACTTGTGACACTTGCAGTCACAGCTTCAGAAAGCATCTTGCTTTCCAATAAATCGATATTGCCAATTGATAGCTACAGGATCGCTTTCCCAAACCTCGGGAATTGAGAGAAAAGGAGAAAGTAACCCACGACCCTGTCCTGAAAACACCAGGCGGTGGCTCCAGAGCCCTGCACTCTCAGGCACTGGAGGGCCAGGCTGCCTCTGCTGGGGGCAGCCGGGATGGAAGTGAGGCCTTTCTCAAAGGCTATAGGGCCGCAGCCAGAGGGGCTGCCAGGGAGGGGCCCGCTCTGTGCCACTCACACATCTGTGCTTGGAGGACGGACGGGCAGGAGGGGCGTGGGGGCTCACCCAGCTCACAGCTCCCCTCTGCCAACGCCTTGGGCAAATCAGTTCATATCCCCCCGCCTTCCAGCCTCACGACTATAGCGGATGGGTCTGGGTGGCCACCTCTGGCAGAAAATCACTGTTAATAAACATTCCATTTTATCCGCCCCCAGCCGCAAAGTGATATTTGCCCCCGCCGACCTACCCACGGGTGCTGAAACCTTTTCAGGGGTCATATGGAAACTGCCTAGTTGCTCAGCAACTCTGCAGGACGCCTGAGCAGCCTGGGAGAGCTCTCTGCAAAGACTCCTCCGCCTGCTCCAGTAAAACTTGCTGCCTGGGAGGCCTCGGGGGTTTTGGAGCCTGTGGCCCATGGGGAGAAGGGAGGCTCCAGGGGCACAGATTTCAGCCCTGGGCTGGATCTGCGTCCTTGGCAGCAGGGACCCAGTGTGGACCCAACCTCAAGGGTGCAGTGCTGTCAAGGCAGGAGACACCTCCTCCAGGAAGCCTCCCCTGCCCCACTCCCTGCTAATGTCTGCCTCCTCTGTTTGGAGCTCAGATGGTGCAGCTGCAGCGGACACTTCTGCCTGCCCCAGGCTTCCTTGGATGCTGAGCTGGGGGTTGAAAGAGCTCAAAGGCCCCTTCCCTGTGACGGGCCTCAGGGCCACGGATTGCACCTGGGTGTTCAGGCACCCCAGAGCCCCTCCTGCTTGTTTTACTCCAAGAAGTGCAGAGGCCTCTGCACTCCAGCACCAGGCCCCTCCCTCAGGGAGCTGCTCCTCCCTTCCAGGTCCCTTCCGCATGCCCTGGGCATGCCAGGTAGCCATGGGGACTGCCACTTCCCACGGAGGACACGTCAGCTTCCCCTCCCCTGTAGCGCCCAGACCTGAACCACACCCATGGGGCTGGTCCCATGAGATGAAGGCCCAGGCACAGAAAGTAGCTCATGCGGAGAACGAGGCCAGAGGCGCAGCTACCTGATGGCCTGCCGCTCACAGACACCACCCAGCAGTTCAGGCAGGCGGGGTCTCCTTTGGTTCCCTTCTGACAGATGGGGAAACCAAGGCCCAGCGATGCTAAGTGACTTTCCCAAGGCCACTCAGCGACTAGCAGAAGAGCCAGGACTTCAGCCCCGCCTGCCAGCTCCTGCCCTTCAGCCCCACACTGGCCCACCTTCTTTATTGACAGGGCCAACCCATGCCCAGCCAGGGGGAAGGACCCAGAAGTGACCTCCATATGGGTCTCTGGTGAGGGCAGCATGGGCAGTGCTGGGCTGGGTCTGCGTCCCTGGGAGCAGGAGTCCAGTGTGGACTCATGCTCAAGGCTGCAACGCTGGCAGGGTCCCAGGACATCTCCTCCAGGAAGCCTCCCAGCCTGCTGGCTCCTGCCTCCTCTGTTCTGAGCTCTGGTGGTACAGCTGGAGCTGGGGTGGGGTGCCCCAGCCCTTACCCTCTCCTCTAGTTCTCAGGCAACTCTTCCCCCTGCCTGGAGCCCAGTCTCCTGCTCCCTCCTTCTCCACAGCTGGGCCTAGGTTGGGGCGCGGCCATGGAGCAGCAGTCCTGGGCCCGCCCCCCAGGTGGCAAGGGAAGAAGGGCCCCTTCCACTCACCCCTGCCCCTAAACCCTCTCCTTGCACCTTGGAGGTCAGGGCTAAGAGGGCCCCATGGAAAAACAAGCAGCCACCGCCAGAGCTGGGGTTTGGGTGCCTCGGGGCCTCCCCATGGGATCCCCAGAATCTCCTTCCAGCCCCGGCCCCTACCCCCTGAGCCACCTGTGTGTAATGGGCCCGTGCCAGGGACCCTGAGCCCTAGAGAGGGTCAGGGGATGCTCAAGGTCCCTCCAAAGCTGGACAGCCATGGGCCTGGATGTGGGCAGGGGCAGGTGGTGGCCCGATGAGGGCCGGGCTGGGGTGGGACCCAGCTTTGAGGTGAAGGTGGACTTTGAAGACAGAATAGTGCACTTTGAGTCCCAGCGTGAGCAGCCACAAGCTGGCAGGGCCGCGGGGGCTCTGGCTCTGTTTTCCAAAAACACAGATGGGCTGGGAAGGGGGTCAGAAAGAGGCCTGGGCGGAATGTGGGGCCGCAGAGCCCCTGAGGGTCCGATGACTCAGCAGCCTGCGCCACACAGAGCCTCGGTGGGGGCCTCCCCAAAGCCCGCAGGCCTGCAGACCCCCAGGGCTGGGCGGCCTCCAGGCTGGTTCCATCCCTGGTGAGTGGAGGGCCAGTTCTGGCTCTGCCCCCGGCAGCCCTGCGACACTGTCCAGGGCTCACAGCCTGGATCTAGACTGGGTCTAGACATTCTCAGCCTCCCTGGGTGAGGAGAGCCTGGCAGGCCCCTCGGCCTTACCCTCGGCCTGAGGGACCCCAACTCTGATTCGTCCTCAGCCCATGGGCACCCTGAGATCCCTGTCACCCTGTCTTAGAGAGTGGGGACTGTGGGTTGACCTTTGGCTACGGCCCATTTCCTGGGGGCAGCCTCAGCGGTCCCTGGGATCAGGGACAGGGTCTCCCACCAGCAGCAGATGGGCAGGAAGTGGGGAGTCCAAGCGAGGTGGGGTGGGGCCTGGGACCACCTGGGTGTAGGGGAGTGAGCTGAGGACGCCGAGCGGGCAGGAGGCCGGCGGGGAGCTTGGCGCCAGCACAGCCGTGAGAGGGACGATGGGGAGGCCGCCTCCAGCCAGCCCCACTTTCGAAGGAATCTGCCTTGCTGTTCCTGAGGCCGAGGCCAGGAACAACAGTGGGAGGAAGGGCAGAGGGTGCGGAGGCGGCACCCCAGCATGTCATCTCCGCGTTCCCAGACCCGGTCTACCGTCTACCCCTGCCCCCAAACATTCTTTCCAGTGGACCTCCCTCTCCTCGAGGCGCTGGCGGAGGGGGCCGTGGGAATGCGCTGACCCCGGGCCGCCCGGACCCCAGCTCCAGGCCGTCTTTGGCCCCAGGTCCCAGCCCCTGAAGCCCCTTCCTCACATGGGAACCAGCAGTTGACCTTGAGTGGCTGAGGGACGGACCCCCTCCCCACCGCCACTGGCCTCCAGCCTCCGCTGGCCCTGGGGACCCTCAGCAAAGGCCACAGCCGGGTCCACTTCCAGCCACAGCTGGCTGAGCCATGACTAGGATGGGACAGTCTCCCTGGAATCTTCTCACCCGGGTGCTCTGTGATTCTAGGGGCCTGCAGGTGGGGCTCAGAGTCTAGCCAGAGGCTTTCTCGGAATATTAGCGACTCAGGACACGTGTCCGGGGCCTCGGAGAAACCCAGGTCAGTGAGAGGCTGGCCTGGGCTTGACTTTGGGGCCGAGACTGGACCTGAGCAGGCCGGGGGCCTCTGCGGACACCCCTCAGCATCGTGAGACGCCTCTTCTCATTCCTGAGCCCCACGCTCTTCAGAGTCCTGCTTGGCCAGCTGGGCAGGGCCCCCCACAGCCACTGCAGCCCCCAGGAGTGCCCAGCAGGGGCGGGGCGCAGCTGCTCACACCCTGGGCAGCGCTGGAGCTTGGAGCACCAGCTTGAGTGCATCAAAAGTGAGGCTCTGGTGCCATCTGCTGGTCACACCTGTGATTGGCGACTCCTGGCCACACTGCTGGGTGTGAAAAAGGTAGGGTGCGGGCCAGGCCCTGGAGCAGGCCCCCCACATCCCCCTCCCCTCACAGCCTGGCAGGAGACAGACGCCGGCCAGCATTCGGCCCAAGTTCTGCCCAGGGCTAGCGTTCCCAGAAACCCAGGCTTCAGAACCACCTGCTCTGGCCTCACTTTTCCCCGGGGCTGGGAACCCTGCTGGGCACCAGGCCCTGGAGGGCCGGGGTCACCCTCCGCATCCCTTCGTCCACTCTCATCGCCCCAGGGTCTGCTCAGGCCTGGAGACGGGGAGGACAGTAAATATTTGCTGCCGACAGGCAGGAGAAGGCAAACACTGTCCCAGCGCCAGGCGAAGGTGCCAATGATCCATGCCAGGGGAAGACGCAATCCAGGAAGCCAGCCTGGAGGCAGCCACACCTCCATGGGGCCTGGGTGGCTGGGGACATGTGCCACGTGCCTGGCTCCGGGGTATAAGAGCTTCCTCCCTGCGCAGCACACGTGAAGGCAGGACGCTCAGACAGAAGGCTGCATGCAGGCTGCCCTTGCTCCTCCAGGCATGGGCAGAGGCTTCAAGGGGGGCCGGCAGGTTTGCGGGGCCTTGGGGGGCAGCTGCCTTGTGACTGGGCAGCAGTTAGATGGACCCAACGCCAGAGTAAGGGGTGGGGCTGGAGGCAGCCGAGTGCCCCTGCCAGCACCGTGCGCATGTGGAGCCCAGGTTCCAAGGCCAGGCAGATCTCTGGACACTGGAGGTGTCTGTCCTGTAGCTTCCCAGAAGGGGCGGAGCACAGACAGCGGCCAAGCTCTGTGGGCCTGGCTCACATGGGGTGACCTGGGAGCTCTGGGAGCATCCACACTCCCCGGCCAGGGCGTCTGGGGTCCAGTACCCAAGGTGGTGCCTGAAAGGAGACTGGGTCTGATGCTGCCTCTGCACCTGGGTCACCTTGACAGTGCTTCTCACTGGGCTTGGGGGGATATAGGGACTGTCCCTTGCTCTGGCTCTGGCCTCCCATGTCCATCTTTTCCAGGACACAGTGGTCGGGGGCGGTCAAGGGTCTGAGAAGCCAGGCCTGGGGACCAGAGTCCCGGGTCTCAGCAAGATGAGAGCTGGCCCCAGCTCTGGCCCAGGGCAGTTGAGGGCACCACGAGCCATGGCTGAGTCTTTTGGGTGACAGCCTTGCCCTCCCCTGAGGCCTTGGGCCAGAGGTCCCCCAGGACAGAGTCACAGAAGATTTGGCCCCCAGAGGACACTCCACAGCCCTCAGCACCAGCCAGTGCCAGCTGCCCTGTAAGTCCCGGAAGGCTGGGACAGCCCAGGGATCCCTGGACACCACTCTCCACAGCTCCCCATAGAGCGTTGATCCCCCGGCCAGGCTTAAGAAACACCTGTCCTGGCCTCATTCTGCCTATCACTCCCCATCAGGGGTGGCCAGGGCAGCAGCTTGTCCAATGGCCACCTGGAGGGCAGCCTCCCAGCGGGCCCACTGCAGCCCCTCTCAAGCTCACATACCTCGCCTCCAGCAGGGCGCCCCGGCTCTACCCTTGCGAGTGGGGCCGGCCGGGTGTTCCCATGGACGACTGCCACTGATTCCAGCCACTGCCTCCCTCCTCTTCTGGGGCCAGTGTCCGGCCGGCCACCCGCCTGCCCACTCTGGGGGTGGGGCTAGATAGGGGCTGTGACAGCTCTGGGCAGAGCGGGAGATGATGTGATCGTGAGGAAGGGGCGAGCTCAGAGCTTCAGGGACAGGGCTGCCCCACTGGCCAGGCCCCCAGCTGGAGGGTGAGTGCCTGGGCTCAAGCCCAAGCTGGCAGTGGTCTGCAGCCCAGGCCATATCAGCCCCAGGCCCAGCCATCCCCAGCCGAGCCCTGGGTGGAGCTCTCAGGAAAGGTCCAGATTGGTTTGGCCTGGGTGGCGGGCAGGCTGGCCCGGCCACAGGGTGTTTAGGGTCACCTGCTGACCTCCCAGGCCACAGTAAGCCCAGGCAGCCCCTGGGCTTTCATCTGCCCACTAGGCTGGGTGCCCAGTGGAGCCACCCTGTACCCAGAGGTGCTGAAGAAGAGGATTTATGTCAGGATCCCCAACAACCTGCAGCCCAGCGTGACGTCATCACCAGGGCTCGGGTGTCCTTCCAGATGAGTGGCAGGTCTGTAGATAGGAAGCTGGCCATGTGGCCCTACTTATGGGGAGGGGAGGGCAAAGGGGCTGCAGGGGGACCCTGGCCCTGGTCTCTGCCCTGGCGGTTCCCTGTCCTCCTAGGCTGCAGTCCTGTGGGTTTCCAGCCAGGGTGCCCAAGGTGTGGGTTCCAAGGCCCTGCCCACTGCTGCCACCGTCCTCACACCTGCCCCAGCTCATGCTCCCATCTGACCTTCCCTGCTCCCTCCAAGGCACCAGTGGGTCCCTCAGGTGTCTGGGCCTGGATGGTGTGGGCTGTGGCTGCAGACCGCTGCCAGCTTGGGCCTCAAGGCCAGGGTGTGTGACTGTTCCGGGACTGCCTGGAGCTGGGGATAGCAGGTACCACTCGGCAGCCTCTCCCCACTTCCCAGTCCCCGCCTGCAGGACCCCCTCCAGCAGCCCAGCCTCCTCCTTCCACAGGGACTCCATCAGAAATAGCTGTAAAAATAGAACCTGGGAGGGCTAGGTGGGGGAAATTGCTGGAATGTTCTCATCCCCTTTCCTCAACAAAGTCTCTGGGGACTCCAAGAGCCCAGAGCTACTGAGCAAGAACGCATTTCCCAGTGGCCCCACCACCCCGGCCTCTCAAGAGACCCCCACAACTCCGAAACTGGACCCCGAGCCCTAGCGTGGGAGTAGCAAAGAGGCAGCCAACAGGCACCGCCACTTTGGGGGGCCTGGCTGGTGAGGGCAGCTGTGGGCATTGAGAGAGCTGGGAGGGGCTCGTGACAGTGCTGGGAAGCGGGGCCTGGCCCAGGGCCCCCAAAACACACAGACACCACAGCAGAGCTGGTTCGAGGCTTTATTCCATCACTCGTGGTGCAGGTGCAGAGGGCGCAGGGCCGCATTTGAGCCTGCCTGCGGGCCGCGAATAATTGCGGTTCTCCAGCTGGTAGAGGGAGCAGGTGCTGGTGCGGGTGGCAGTGGGCACGGGGTGGCCTGTGGGCCCAGTCTAGTTGCAGTAGTTCTGCAGCTGGTAGAGGGAGCAGATGCTGGTGCAGCACTGATCCACCACGCCACGCTTCTGCAGGGGACCCTCCAAAGCCGGCAGGCTGCCCGTGATAGAGCCCCCACCCAGCTCCACCTGCCCCACTGCCAGGGCGAGCCACGCAGAGCAGGTCCGGAACAGCAGCGAGGAAGAGGACACATGATGGCACAGTCAGGGACAGACGGTGCCCGCCTGCCCACCAGCCCCAGGTCATGCTCCCACCCTTGTCCAGCCAAGCTGGGCCCAGGTTGAGGAAGGGTGGCTCACACTGGATGTGGACATACAGGGCTTCAATGCCCTGGGTGGTGCCATGGCGGGAGGCTGAACAGGTACCCCCGGTACGTCTTCCCAGGGCCTGTCCCCAGTGCCTGCCTCATTTCCTGACTATGGAGCTGTCGTGAAGCCCAGGGACACTGTGGCCAGCAGCCATGTCCTCCTCAGGGTGCCATGGGGCATTTGCCCACAGGCAGGCAGCCTGGGGCACCCTGTGACCCCAGGTCACCCAGGACTTGATGTACTCAACAAAACACTGGAAGCTGCAGTTCTCAGGTGAGGGTAGAGAAGTGGGCTGCGGGGCATTTGCTTGAGGGGCACGTGGAGGGAGGAATCTGCCCTGCCTGCCCTCCGAGGTATCTCGGAGCTCAGCTGCCGAAGCCAATACCGTCCTCAGGCTGAGATTCTGCCGGGGCCACAGGGAGCTGGTCACTTTTTAGGATGTGACCAAGAGAACTTCATCTCTTTTTAAAAAGTCCACCTGTTGCCCAGGCTGGGTGGGAGCAGCAGGAGCAAGGGTGGCTGGGGGCGGCGGGGGCAGTGAGGGGCGGTGGGGCTCACCCTGCAGGTCCTCCGCCTCCCGGCGGGTCTTGGGTGCGTAGAAGAAACCTCGCTCACCGCACACCAGGTAGAGGGCTTCCACCAGGTGGGGGCCGCACAGGTGCTGGTTCACAAAGGCCGGGGCTGGCTCGGGTCCCCAGAGGGCCAGCAGTGCCAGCAGGGGCAGGAGGTGCATCCACAGGGCCATGGTGGAAGGACAGCGACCTGGGAGACAGGCAGGGCTGAGGCCGGCTGAAGGCCAGGTGCCCTGCCCTGGGGCTCCTGGGCTCACCCAAATGCTTCAGAGCCCAGCCATGCCCTCCCACTGCAGAGCTGGGGCCTGGGGTCCAACTGCTCTGGAACCCCCAAGTGGGGCAGCCCTGGCCCAGGCTGGCTCAAAGGCCCTTGGAACAGACCTGCTGGCTGGTCTCCTGTGATGCAGCTGGTCCCGGAGGGCTGAAGGCTGCTGGGTCCCCCCTGGCTTTATAGGCCCAGAGCCCATCTCCCCTACGTGCCAACTCTGCCGCCTGGCCCATTAGGGCCTGGGTGCGGGGCTGGCAGATGGCTGGGGGCTGAGGCTGTACCTTCCAGATCATTTCCCGGCTGCTGGGTCTGCGGGAATATCTCCTTGGTCGTCAGCACCTCTTCCTCAGGGTCAGGGAGGGCCATTAGAGTCTTAACCAGGGGCCTGGTGGCCAGACCTGTGCCTGTTCGCAGCTGGGGGTAAATGTCTCCTGGAGAGCAAAACCCTCATCTGGGCCACTTTCCACATTAGACCAGGAGAGCAGGAGGCTGCAGGCGGGGTTCTTCAGGTTACTGTCCCCAGACTCCTGCCCTCCATCTCCGGTTGCCCGAGATGCCCCCATGGGTGGGCCGAGGTTGTGGGGTAGGGGAGTGAGGAGGTCCCCTCCCTGCTGGCAGCCCAGTTCCCACCCCACCCCTGGACAGCAGCCCCAGCTGAGGCCCTCAGTTCCCCTGGGCGGCAGGAGGGCAGGACCCAGGGACCCAGGGACGAGCAGTGGGTCCCCAGCAGGCCGCCTGGACCTCATCTTCCCTGTGATCTGTGGTGGCTGCAGGGCTCCATGGGCAGGTGTGGGAAGCTCCGTCCTGGCCCCATAGGCACGCTCCTGGCCCCCACTCCTCTTCCAGGAGCCCCTGCCCATCGCTCCTCTCCTGGCCAGGCCCCATGATCCCATCACCCCCACAGTGTCATCTGGGCTGAGCCCTGGGGAGGCACCTGGAGGTCAGCCGGACCCATCGGGAGTGCACGGGCTCCGAGCCTCACTGCCCGCAGCCACTAACCGCCTTTGAGCGCCAGGGGCAGGATCAGGAGGTCCCAGCAGCAGGAGGGCAAGATCATGGGGCAGGCAGGTTGGGGCATTCTGTGCCCCGAACCCTCTCATCCCTGTGCCCCAGCCTGGCCTCCAGAGCCCCTGGGGGCCGCCCCGAACTCTCCCAGCCTATCCAGTTTGGTAGTGGGCACCAGCTGACTGTGGGTTCCTCCCTTCCACCCCTTCCACCCTGAGCCATGCTGTAGCAGGACCTGTGATGACTGCCCCAGGATGCCACCATGCTCGGCGGCCCTGCGGTGGGGGAAGACATAGGTGCCTCCTTAGGAGTGTGTAGCGGGGGAGCCTGGATGGGGGTACTCAGGTGGGAGAGCAGAGCCAGGGGCCGGTAGGGTCAGGGGCAGCGAGGGAGGCACAAGCTCTGCCCCAGGGCTTCCTTGGGGCTCACAGCCCTTCAGAGACACTCCTAGTTGCAGCCTCTAGGTGCCTGCAGGGGCTGGGCTCCGACACAGTGTGTGAGGAACAGACCGCCAGGCTGGGAAGGACTGCTGTGCCCGGGAGGGCCTTGACGGATGAGTAGGAGTTTGCCTCAGTTGTCAGCCTGGGAGCTAAGAGCCAGGATCCCAGCAGAGTGTGGTGGGGCAGCTGGAGGGCGAGAGGGGTATTGAAGGCCAGCTGGTGTCCTGGCCCACCCTGCAGGATGCCTGGGGTTGCTCTCTCTAAGATAGGAAGCGGCACCCGGCTGGCCAGGCCTGGAGGGTGCTGGGTGCTCTCTCTGGAGGACGTCTCCCTCTCACAGGCAGCCTCCCGGGGAGACAGGCCCAGGGCATCTGCTCAGCCACCAGCTCAGCTGGACTCTCCCATCAGCACACGTTCTGGGGGCCACGCTGAGGCCCCCCTCAGATCGCAGGTCCTGCTCCAGGTGGGTGGGACATTGGAGCAGCTGTCCCTCTCTCCCCGGTCCTTTCAAGGGCTGGGAGCCCCATCAGCAGGGGGTGCTAGGCCGGCAGGCCCCCCTCTGAGGCCACCCCCAGCCAGCACAGTTGTGAGCCCTGCTCCCTGCCAGGCCTGAGGGAGACCCTCCCACTGTCACCTGGCTCCCTACCTCGGGAGGGCACCCACGGAGATGGGGCAGCTCAGCCAGTGTGCCCGAGGGGCTCAGAGCTGGGCGGGGCCTCAGGGTGAATGGGGAAACTGGCTCCAGAGGGGCCTGCTGCCTGGCCAGGGCGATCAGCCATCTCCCAGAGGAGGAAGGAGGCCAGGGCGAAACCTCTGAGTGAGGCTGGGGTGGGGCCGAGGGAGCCTGGGGCTCCCAGGGTCTGTCTTTGAGGCACAGACACGGGGCCAGGCAGGTGGAGGCACACTTTCTTTTATTGTGACAGTGAATGGGGCAGCAGATGGGGTCGGAGCAGGGCAGAGGGCAGCGCAGCAGCCTCCAGGACCCTGGTAGCTGGACAGGACGTCACCACGGGCAGCAGGACCTCACCATGGGCACACGCAGCTGTTGTGCTGAGAAGCAGGCATCGGGGCAGCAGAAGCCTGGCAATGGGGAGGGCGTGGGGGGCAGTGGGACCCAGCCCCTCACCAGGGCCCTCGGTGGCGCCCTGAACCTAGCCAATGGCACTCAGCGCGTGGGCCAGGGTGTCCAGCTGGTCCTGGACACCCTCCAGGGAGCGCCGCACGGCCTGGGGACTGTCCAGCACATCGACGGCCAGTGTGTACGGGTCGAACTTCACGGAGAAAGGGCGCTGGATGCGTGAGGCGTAGCTCCTGGGGAGGAGAGCGGCAGAGCCCTCGGTCAATCAGCGGACGGAGGCTGCAGCCTCCAGGAGAGGGGGAGGCCAGCGGCCGCATTTCCACCTGGTCACAGGCAGGACACTGAGGCCTCCTCCAGGGCTGGGCGAGGGGTTCACAGGGAGACAGGCCAGGCTCCTTTTCCACCAGAGCCTCTGCCGGGCACCCCATCCTTGTCTGCACCTCCGCCAGGCCTCATTCTCCAGGAAGCCCTCCTTGACCACATCCCTAAGCCTGTGCATGGAATTCAGTACCCCAGTCCGACAGACACATAACTCCTGGCCTCAGTTTCCCCAGGGCACAAGGGTGGGGCTGGCGGGAAGATCATGAGCCCTTTTACTGAGGCTAATGGGCTCTGCTCCCCTCTCCTGACACCCTGGTCACTGCACCGAAGGCCCCTAGCCCCAGGGACCCCATTCCCACCGGGCCCCACCCTGCCTCTGTCTTCCCCTGACCTCTCCCCATCCCAGGTTCCACAGGACCTCCTCACAAAGCTCAGCTCTGCCAACACCCCCAAGAGGGGTCTTGACCTGGCCTTGACCCGGCCACCCAGCACCCCCAGTCCTGTAGGTCTGCCCTCCACAGACGCTGGGGTCCTGCTCACAGACGGTGTCCCTGCCGTGAGGGGCTGCCGCAGTCAGGGATCGGTTTCCTCATCCGTGACCTGGGCTCACAGCCCAGCCCTGCTCAAGGCCTGAAGGAAGGCCTGGCTTGTCCAGTGTGGGGGCACAACGGGGGGCTTGCCCCAGGAGCCAAGCCCACCTGAGCTTGTCCTTGGCGTCGCTGAAGCTCTCCGACACGAAGTACACAGACTGGTACGTCTGGTCTTGGTAGGGTTGCACGGCCGCAGCTTCGGGGTCGAAGGCCCGGATCTCCGGCTCCTCAGACAGGGAGTGCTGGCGGGAGGCCAGCGGCGTCACTGACCCCACTGACCCCCGGGGAACTGGGCACCGTGGCCTGATGCTCGGTGGCTTCCTCAGGCAGTTGCCCCTGCCTCCCCCTCGGTGCCTCCCAAGGCCTGGGATACTGTGGGGTGGGGACTGGGCACTTTCTCCAAAGACAGCCTGAGTCCCGGAGGCCCAGGCCGCAGTTTCCTCCCCTGGGAGTCTGTCCCCTCCCTGCACTGTCCCCATGGATGGGGCTGCGCTGGGGGCTGCGCAGGGAGGGGTCTCACCAGGAGCTCCCCGTAGGAGGACAGCAGCCCGGCGCCGTAGGCCTTCACCTCCCCGTTCTGCTTACACAGCCCAAACTCCACCGTGAACCAGTACAGCTGCGGGGAAGCCGGGCAGCCTCAGCCCAGAGACGGCAGCCGCCCACTGGGCAGCCCTTGGTCACCTGTGACCCGAACACCACCCCAGGGAGGGCAGACCAGGCTGCAGGCAGGCCAGGGTGAGCGGCGCGATTCATGGGTGGAAGCAAAGGCCTCAGCCTGGACAGCAGGAGGACGTGGCCGGGATTCAGACCCGAAGCCCCACCCAGGCCCTGCAGGGAGGGGTCAACCCACCGTGGACAGCTTCTCAATTTCCTCATCTGAGGCCCCCAGGGACGCCAGGCCGATGTCCTGTGGAGCGGGCAGGAGGATGAAGGGTGGGGAGAGGCAGCCCTGGGTCGAGCTCAAGGTGGGGGCGCCAGGGGTGTCAGCAGCCCCTCCAGCGGTCTCTGGGACACTGCCCGGGGGGCAGAGACCTACCCCAGCCACCCAGGGTCCGCAACCTCCAGCGGGCCTCCTCCTTCAGGCAGCCCTCCTTGACCATATCCCTAAGCCTGTGGGTGCCGTTCTCAGGCAGCCGGCAGATGGCAGCACAGCCCGTGGGAGGCTTCATTCCAGCCCCGCCCTCTGCCCCTAGACCCTTGGGGCGCCGAGACCCCCGTGGCGGGACCCAGGGGCAGGCAGCACATTTCACCCACCCACACATCAACCCCCGACCCATCCTCCACCCCAGGCCAGCCCCTGGGTGACCCCGGTTCCCTCCGAGGCCACAGAGCACCTGGGAGAACTGCGCGAAGGTTCGGTCAGCCAGCATGGGCACGTGCCCCAGCAGCTCATGGCAGCAGTCCCTGCGCAAAGGAGGGAGGGGAGGCTGAGGGGCCGCCCACCGCACCTCCTACCTGTGGGGCTGTCTGTGCACAGGAGAGAGAGGGCAGCTGAGGGGCCACCTGTCGCACCCCCGACCCTTGGGCTGGGGGCCAGGGCGCGCACTCACGGCTCTGGGGAGTGCATGGGCGAGGACGCGTGGCGGATGTACTGGGTGCACTGGAACACGCGGAAGGCCAGGCTTGCCAGGAAGTCCCGAGCAGACAGCAGGCCGGCCACAGGCCGCAGCTGGAAGCCCGTTCGCTCTGCAAGGGGCCACCTGGTCAAGGCCATGCAGGGGCGGGCTGGACGGCGCCCCCCGGCTCCCCGCCCCTCCCGCCCAGGGCGCACCCTTCAGGAAGCGGGAGACGTCCTCCAGCTGCGGGATGTTGTCCTCCCGGTAGCCGCTGAAGCGCTCCAGCAGCGCGAAGGCCTCCAGGTGCTCCCCGCAGGCGTGCGTGGCGTACAGCCCCTTCAGCTTGGTGTAGACCTCCTTCCTGCAGGTGGCGGGGCTCAGGCCCTCCCAACACCACACCCCAGTGCCCGAAACCCCCTCCCGCAAGCCCCTCCTGAGCTGTGGGCGCCTCTGCCTGCCTGAGCCCCCCCAACACAGGCCTCTCAGGGACCCCTGAAGACCCAGGCCCCTGGGTGGGGCTTTTGCTGGTGGCTTTGGGGAATCCCACGGGGTAGGGGGTCATGAGGGGCGGTCCCTCAGCACCCTGGGGATGGCCCGGCAGGATGGGTAGCCTCTTCCTCCCAACCCGACACTCTAAGCCCTGGAAGTCCCTCCTCTTCCTGGCCTTTCTCCTGCTGTGCCAACACCCCTGGATGTTTCTCCTGCTGTGCCAGCATCCCTGGAGGTGCTCACACGCCAGGATTCTGGGAGGCGTCCCCCGGGCTCCTCCCCAGCCCCTGCCCAGCTAGCTGCTCAGGGGTCTCACCAGGTGGCAATCTCCTCAGCGGTGTACTCCACACGGGGAATTGGGTCGCCACTGGGGAGAGGCCAGCGGTCAGCAGGTGCTCTAGGACAGCAGGAATGTGCAGGAGGGAGGGAGGGAGGCAGGCAGGGAGGGAGGGAGCCTCACTGGCCACAGGACTACACCCGCCTTGTGCAGCGAGGACTTTGGGGTAGAGGATGGAAGGAGGGAGCGCCTTGGCCGACTATACTGTGAGCCGGTTGTGTGGCCTCTGTGGGTTGCTCTAGCCACGCCGTGCCTCAGTTTCCCCACTGGGATTTGGGGACAGGGGAAGCCCTGGAGCAGAGCTGCCTGGCAGGAGGCACTGATGCTGGTGACAAGATGGGTCCTCCTCTCTGTCCTTCCCTCCCGCCCCCCAGGTCCAGCGTGAGCCTCCAGGACAGAGTCTGGGTCCCCAACACAGGGGCTCCTCACTGCCTGTACTGGAAGGCGATCTCGGCAATCAGCTTCCTGCGCTGACGGTACACCTGGTCGGAGAAGCCCTGAGGGCAGAGGGCATGCATGGGTCAGGGGGCTGTGCCCGGGAGGAGCCCTGAGGGCAGAGGGCATGCATGGGTCAGGGGGCTGTGCCCTGGAGGAGCCCTGAGGGCAGAGGGCATGCATGGGTCAGGGGGCTGTGCCCGGGAGGAGCCCTGAGGGCAGAGGGCATGCATGGGTCAGGGGGCTGTGCCCGGGAGGAGCCCTGAGGGCAGAGGGCATGCATGGGTCAGGGGGCTGTGCCCGGGAGGGATGCGGGCCTCTGGGGCTTCTGAAGCTGACAGACTCCCATCCAGGCTTGGGCTAAGGGTAGCGCTGTGGTCGGGACAGCAGGCCTGGGCCCTCCCGCACCACTCACTGGGTGGTCCAAGTCCAGGTCAGGGTCGAACTTGGTGACCAGGTGATGACACTTGTCCAGCTCTGACACTTTCCTCGGGAACCAGGGGACTTCAAGGGGGATAGAGGAAGAGGTCTTGGTGAGCTCGAAGCCGTGGGACCGAGTCGCCCACCTTGAAGCAGCCTCCCCTATAAGACTTCCGGGGGCAGAGGCAGCTGGGGCTGTGATAGCTGCGGGGGGATCCTGGAGGTGGCCTCAGGCCCGGACACGGATATGTGGAAAAACGGAGGGAGGAGTGGAGTCCGCGGAGAGGGAATCCCACGTTCCCCAGGCCACCACCCCGTGGTCACTGTAGGGTCCCCCTGCAGGAACCTCTGCACCCCAGAGCCTCAGTCATTTGGTGGCACTCAGGACAGAAAACCAGCCTCACCCTTGTGCTCCACGGGGCTGCGCACGTCCTCTGACACCTGGCGAACGCCACTGAGCAGGGCGGCCAGGTCCCCTCTGGGCACCTCCAGGCACACCAAGTACTCCAGGTGGGGGCCCCCGGCTCTCGGCCTCTGGGCCGGCCGGGTCTCTAGGTGGTGGATTTTGGCTTCAAATGTCTTAGGGAGCAAAAGCAGGAAGAGGGGGAAGGAGAAAGACAGAGACAGAGACAGTGAGGAGGAGAGGAGGAGGCACATCCGGTGGGCTGGCCTGGCCCGGCCCAGCCCTGCCCTTGACCTTTGCAGCTGGCAGCACACAGACCCTGTTCTCCCAGGCTCAGGTCAGTGTGGGCCACCAGGCTAGGGGTCGCCACTGGCAAACTGGCGTGTCACTGTTTTGTGTCACGCACATAACCGGGAGTTGTCACCGCGTGAGCCTTGACCTGCTTCTGGGCAGCTCTGTCTGTGTGTCCCGAGGCCGTGCCACACAGCCTGACTCCCCAGCCACTGGTCAGAAGCTGCCTCCAACTCCAGTAGCTTCATCCAGGGCCTCAGGGTGGGGGACACTGAGTCTCACTGGCCCCTGAGCATCCAGGGCTCTGGCCGGAAGGGGCCGCTCCACCTCCCCCCGACCTTGTTGCCCAGCAACAAGGACCATGGGTCGCAGTGGCCCTCGGGCCAGGAAGCCAGCTCTGCGAGCTGGTGGGGAGTCTGGCTTTAATGTCATTTGGGAGCCTTTTCCGGGAGCTGGGTCACCTGCCCCCCTGGGCACAGTGGGTCCAGAGTGACTAATGCAATCAGCGGTCACCTCAGCTGCTGTGCTGGGCAGGTGGGAGGGGGGCGCCATGCCCTGCCCCTGCCTCCCATGCTGCCCTGCTGTGAGCCCCCCCATGTATGAAACGGTGAGTGATGGGCAGCTGGGGGTGGGCAAGGCAGGGGGCACAGTGAGGCTTGGTGGCCTCAGCCCTAGGGCTGGGCTCAGGATCCCTCAAGAACACGGGGTGTTGCCAGAGGCCACGGGGGCTGAGCTGAGGCCTGAGACTCCCCCGCTGTACCCTGTGTTGGCCTCAGGGGCCTGGACCGCTGCGTCTCTGCTCTAAAGGGGTCAGGGACTCCTCCTCTCCGCCCACAGCCCCACCCACAGGTGCACTTGCCCCAGGGACACAGAGGCCACCAGCTCACCTCAAACACCTTCACAGCTCGGGACAACGCAGAGGGCTTGGTGGCCCTCGGGGAGAAGAGCAGGTTCAGCACCGCCTTCCCCTCCTTCTCCTCAAAGGACACAGCCTCCAGGGGGTCCCCGGGCTCCGAGGAGGCTGCAGCGGCCGCTGCCGCCACCGCCGCCTCCCGCTCCTTTCGGGCATCCTCGATGAGGCTCTGCCGCCGCCCAATGAACCTCGGGGACTGTGGGAACAGGGGCACCCGTGTCTCCTCCACCTGCTGAGTCCCTGGAGGCTGGTCCCACAGAGGCCAGGGAGGGAGCACATTGCTGAGCACCTACTGTGTGCCTGCTGGGGCAGACGCTAGCTGACTGCGGGCATCAACCCCAGTGGGGGCAGCCCAGCCAGAAGTGGTGGCGGTAGGGGAGGAGTGGGGGCTCTGTGGGGAGCAGACAGACAGAGACACTGTGTCACCTGTCCCCGGGCCAGGCGCTAACCAGATTAGTGATGGGAAGAGGGCGATGTCTCGACGGACAGTGCCATCAGCTACCGGGGAGGGGACGGCAGCTCAGAAAGGAGCTGCCCCCACAGGGCCCAGTGAAGAGCTTCCTAGCTCCTTGGCTTCCGCACAGGGTCCCTTTCGCACACCTCCATCAGGACACCTGTTCCCCGGCCCTGCCCCTCTTCACTACCCCCGTGTGCCCGCTCCTGGCTGCCCCATCGTCCCTCCACCCTTTGTCACAGCTCTGGATGCAGGTGTCTCTCCCTGGACTCAGCGCCTCTGACCCTTCGATCCCAGAGCCGCCCCAGGTCTGGTCAGAGAGGCACTTGTCTGATGCCTGGGGCTCATGTCATGGAGCTGAACTCCCGAGACAGCTCTGGGCCCCTTGTAAGAGAAGAATCAGCTTCATCCTTCGCTTCCAGGTCGAGGAACATGAATCGGGCAGCAGGAGCCCCCTCGGAGCCCCCCTCACCTTTCGGGGGCTGTGGATGCAGCTAGGGCTGCAGTTCCAGGCTGTGGAGAGCCTGGAGGCTGGGCCCCAGGTCCCCTGGGGAGGGGACGCCTGAAGGGGAGCCTGGCGGTGGGAGGGCGCTCTGTACCCCTGAGAAGGTGCATGGAAATGACCCTGTTTCATTCAAGGTCCATAAATAAAAGCCTGTTTTAAATGTGCCAGGGAGCCGACAGTTCTGAGTGCCTCAGCAGGCACCGAAGACCCGTCCTGCGGGCTGAGACGCTCCCGATTATCCAGCCCGGCCGGCACAGCCCCTTGGACACAGAGCTCCCAAGTGTGGGCCACAGGGGACTCAGACTCCATGGTGAATGAATGAAGGAAGGAAGGAAGGGAGGGAGGAACGGGCCGAGGGGAATCGCCTCACAGCCCAGGGCAAGCCCTTTGACTCTGGACTTGCCCCCTATTTGCCCAGGACACCCCACCATGAGCTGCTGCTAGAGCCTCAGAAGGGTCTGGAGGGTGCCTCCCCAAACAGGTGGGCTGGTTGGGGTGCTGACAGGGCAGCTGGGACAAGGGAGGAAGGGGCAGGTGGGAGCAGGGTGGGGGTTGCGTGCATGCAGCAGCCGGGGACCTCTGGCTATCTGGGATTTGGGGGATGGATTTTTTTCCCATGTTTTCGTCGTTAAGATTCAAGATGAAGGGAACCTATACAACCCCGGGGAAGGCCGGCCCAAGAGGGGCACACGCAGGGACAGGCACCGCCTCACTCTCCCCCCACAGAGACCCACACACCAGGCACGGGGTTGCCGCCATGCCCAGGACCCCACACCCGTGCTGAGAACCAGGGGTCTGCATGGACCCGGAGCCTGGGGCTGCCAGTTAGGCTGGGGAGCAGCAGAGGCAGGTGGCACCAGCCCCGAGCTCCGGTCCCCTGAAGCCCCTGGGCACCTACCTGCCCTCTTACCATGATGGCCTCTGCCTGCTTGGCGTCCAGCTCAGACACAGCCCTGCGGAAACCCTTGCCCTGTGGCGCGGTGGCGTCGGGGGTAGGCATGGTTCAGTGTGGAGGTCCGGGTTCTGTCTCCACCGCCCTGGCCCAGCGGCCTCTTATAAGCTGAGCTGACGTCAAAGCCCACTCTGGGTCCCCCACCTTCCCCTCCTCATGTCCCCCACCCCTGCCTGCTGTGCCTGGTGGAGGCGGGGGTGGGTGAGGAGGGAGGGATGGAGGCGCAGGAGAAAGGGCTCATCTGTGGAATCTAATTGCCTCCACTCCCAAGCCCTGTCTGAATCATCCTCAGCCTGAGGCGGGCTTCCTTGCAGGGACCAGGGGCTGGCTGGTGCTCTGCAGGGGGCTGAGACACCGGGGTCCCCTTGGCCTCATACCCCTCAAGGGGGCCCACAGGGACAGGCTGTCTGGGCAGCCCAGGGGCACACTTTTAATAAATGCCAGACCCTTGTGGCAAACACACCCAGAAAACCCCAGGATGGGCGATCCAGCCTCAGCCGCCATGAGGCCATTTGTTTGTTTCTCCAGAAAATTCCAGGCCCTGTGCCTGGTAGACGTGGTTCCGGGGAGTGCCATCTGCCCTCAGCCCCTAGACCCTGCACGTGCGGCTCACGGGAGCCGGAATGTCCTGGACGGCCTGGCTGTCCAGCGCGGAGGACCCAGGAGGCTGGAGGGAAGACATCTCTAAGGAGATGCCCACGTTCCCGAACGGCTCCCACCTCCGGTATCGCAGTCCCCACCAGAGTGGCCAGGGAAACCAGGGCTAGGACAGCGCCCCAGGGACAGCTTCCACCCACTCCTCGCAGCCCCCTTCCCTCAGAGGTCCTGTGGCCCCTCTTTTGAAGAGCACGCCTGACCCTCAGTGCTGAGGGCCCCAACAGCTGAGAGAGACCCTTGCAGCTCCTCCTCCACCCCAGTGGGTCCCGGGACGAGGGTGATCCTGGGGTGACCCAACAACTCCCTTGAGGACAACCCCAGCTGAGCGCCTCTCCCAAGTTTTATGTTCATTCCACGATCCACAGACACCCGTGGCCAGCCCACGCCCACTGGCACCTCCTGCTCCCAGCTGCTGCCCCAACCCAGGCAGTGAGGTCCCTGCCCAGGGTGGCTTTTGGTCCTTCTGGTGGAAGGGGAGGCCTCCTTGTCCCTCTGGGGTCAGCAGAGATGGCGAGAGCCCACCTTGACAATGGTGGAGTGAAGAGAGGGAAGGACACAGCCCCAGAGTGCGTGGGCTGTGGCCACCGCTGCCACTGCTGTCCCTCCTGGAGAGGAGCCGCTTCCAATGCGCATGGGGCCTCTGCCTCTGCTGCGCTTTCAGGTGTGGGTAGCCAGGGTGACTTGGGCTCAGCAGAAGCCAGAAGCCCGGGCACTCCCTGACTTCTTGAAAGCCTGCCTACCCCAGCTGGTCTCTGTGGCACCCAGAGCTGGCATCTCAGGGCTACTCCGCTCCTGTCAGCTGCGGGACCCCCTCCCTGTTCTGTTCAACAGTAGCCCCAGGGCCTTTCCTCAAACCACCTCCGCCACGGCATCCCTGTGCTAAGTGCTCAGTCAGAGCTTCGCCAAGCCCCCCATCCTTCCCACTTCCCGCCCCAGGATTTGGGGCTCCGTGACCCACAGCTTGCAATGTCATTCCTCACCCACCTCTCATCCGGGTGGGCTCCTGTGCATCCCACAAAACCCAGCTCAGTCACTGCTCACTCTGCAAGGCCTGCCTTCTTTGCTGTGACTCCCTCTGGCTTCTCTGGAACCTCCCTGGGGTTCGGCCCCTGCTGTCTCCCAGTGCCAGGGCAGACCCCGTCCCCTCTAGGTCCTGGCCCACAGTAGGTCTGGGGTGCCTGCTCAGAAGGGCGTCAGAAGGATTTGCCTCCAAGACCGCAGCCTGAAGGCCCAACCTCTGGCCTCACCCTGCAGGCTGTGAGCTTCTGTCACCCGGGGCTGAGGCCCCTCCCCTGCCCCCAGTCCCTGATGGTGGCCCCCCGGGGGCCCCGCCTCCATGCTCAGCATCCAGGCCTGCTGAAGCTCTGCCCAGCTGTCCCCAGCCCTCCTCAAGGACCCGAGAGCCTCATTTACCTCCCTCAGGGTGGGCTGCTGGAGATCCCTTGGTGAGGCAGCTCCAGGTCCCCTAGTCCCCGCCCCAGCTCAACCCAGCGGGGCCCGAGTGCTCAGGTGCCCAGGCCACGGGGAGAGACCTGCCTGACAAACAGCACGCCGGAGGCCGGTGGCCCACTCCGCCGGATGTGGATTTAACCTTTCAGCAAATGTCTCCTCTGATACAAATACTGCTTTCTAATTCGGTTTCCTGCCTGCGCCAGCCGTGCTTTCACGGAAGCCCTACGGGAACTAACCCTTCTAGACTATTCCTTGGGACCAGGCTCTCCAGAGGCAGGAGCTCAGGCCAGGGAGGCCCCTGAACCCCCGGGAGGCGAGTGCTGCCCTCGGGCTCCTGCACCTGTCCCACGTCCCACCTCCAGCCCCAGCCAGCCTTCATCCCTGCCTGGCCGTTCCTGAGAAGCCTGCCGCACACAGCAGCCCCTTTAGGGCCACGGGAGCATGCTGGACCCTGGATCCAAGGCCCCTGTGGGCACAGAGGTGGCCCCACCCTGCTTTGCGCATGCCTCTCCCCCATCCAAGATGGACTCATGGAGGCCCCAAAGCCCACCCTGGCCAGCCTCCTCCTTCCCAGCCCAAGGGTACCTCTCTAGCCCGGACCACCCAGACCTGAGCCATACCCTGCCTCACCCACCTGCCTCTGCCCCTCTCCAGAGATGCCCACAAAGACCAGATCAGCCCCACTCTGGCACCCACAGGACGAGGCAACCTCCATGCTGGGCATACTCCTGGAGCACACGGCTGGCCTTTGTAGAGCTCAGCGTTGGGCAGGCTGCCGCGTCCAGCTTCAGGTGGCTCAGGTGTTTACAGACCCATTCTGCAAATGTGAAGACCGAGGTTCCGAGGTGAGACTTCTCAGGATTACACGGTGAGTCTCCAGCCCGTTTCCCAGCTCCCAGCACACGGGTCTTCCAAAGGTACAGTGGCACCCAGCCCCCGGGGCTGCGGGGCTCAGGACCCCAGGCCACAGGGGAGAAACCGGACAGGCTGCTGCAACCAGCGTCCCATCTACAGAGACCCCAGAGGGAAGGGCAGAGCTGGGACGGGGTTCTCTGGAGGCCCCGAGGTCATGCCCCTACAGACCCCTGGGGCCAGCACAAGTGGCCCCTGGGAAGGAGAGGGGCTGGGGCTGAGCCCCACGGGGGCAGGCTGTGAGGAGGGGCCAAGAGTGGGGGCTGGCCCAGGCCAGAAGATCAGAGACAAGGCAGGTGACCAGGGCAGTGGGGGCCCGGCTGGGGTCTGAGTGACCCTTGCTGTGCCCTCCTTTGCACCAGCCCCACCTTCCTGCGTGGAGCCCTTTGGCCTCCCTTCCACACCCCACCACCCTCTGCCACTTCCTTCCGCCAGCCCCGTGGTTACAGCCCCTGCCACCACGGCCATGAGGGGCACTGAACCGGTTCCAAAAACGGAGCACATTCTCGCTCAACAGCCTCTCAGTGCCAAGGCCCAGTCACCAGATCGCTCAGTCCGCATGCCTGTGCCCTGGCACTGGGGCCTGCTCCCAGTGTGGGGCAGGGGCAGAGTGATGGCTTCAACCCGGCCTGTTCCACCCACAGGGAGAGTCTCCAAGGCCACAGGATCTGCTCCCCAGCCTGGCCTTGCCCACCACAGGCGTCCCCAAACCCAGGCTTGCTGGAGGAGCCCAGCCGTGTGCCGCTGGCAGACAGGCATCGCCCTGTGGCCCTGCAGGGCCCGGCCATAGCCTGGCTGTGGTGTGCACGGGCTCAGGTGGCCCTGGCATCTTGGAGAGCCAGCATCCTGTGTCGTCTTGCAAGTGCCTGGGCGGATGCAGGCATCTGTGTGATGCGCACACACACACACACACAGGGCACACATGTACACACAACACTCAATGCACGAGTACTATGACACATGTACACACCATAGGTACAAGCACCATGCACACACTACACATGCACTACACTCACACATGACGTGTACGCACCACACATGCGGGCACACTCACCCATGACATATTACCACCACATGCATGCACACACAGGCAGGCGCACATGACACGTGCATGCACTGTATGTACAAGCACATTCATTGACACCTGCACACCCCACACATATAAGCACACTCGTGCGCACAATACACATACAACTGCACTCATAATGACCCATGTACACACCAAATCACACACACGGATGCACACGACACACACTACACATGCAAACACACTCATACATGACAAAGGACACAACATACACAAGTGCTGTCACAACACACATTCACACCACACACAAGCGCACACCACACACAACGCACATGCAGTCATACATGATGCATGTACACACAAGCACACACTACACGTGTGCACTCATACATGACAAAGGACACAACATACACAAGTGTTGTCACATGACACACATTCACACCACACACAAGCACACACCACACAATGCATATGCACTCATATGATGCATGTACACACAAGCACACACTACACGTGTGCACTCATACATGACACATGTTCATACCACACACCACACACACAATGCACATGCACTCATAAATGACACATGAACACAGAAGCACACACCACACAATGCACATCCAGTCATACATGACACATGTACACGTGTTCACATCACACACAAGCACACACACCACACTACACTTATGGACTCACGAATCACACACCTTCACACTACACAAGCTCATACAATGCACATGCATTCATAAATGACACATGTACACACATACAAGTACACACCACACAATCCACGTTCACTCATACATGACACATGTTCACACCACACACAAGCTGACACCACACATAAGCACACACCACAAACTTTGCACATGCACTAATGCGTGACACATGTACACACAAGCACACACTACACATATGCACTCATACATCACACATGTTCACACCACTCACACCACACACAATGCACGTATGCTCATAAATGACTCATGTACACATACAAGTACACACCACACAATGCATGTTCACTCATACATGACAGATGTACACACAAGCACACATCACACACTATGCACATGCATTCATACATGACACATGTACACACCACACACATGCACTCATACATGACAAATGTACACACCACAGACACACACAGGTGCACACATGTACACACATGCCGGAGCACACACTGCTCGTCATGCCCACGTTTACCCCACAGCTCTTTTTACAGCCCAGGATCCCCAGGATTCCCAGAGATACCTGGGTCCTGAGGACAGGCCTGCACCCTCCCAAACCCCACTCACATCTGGGAGACAGCGGGGACCTCCTGAGGAATTGGGGGTGTCATGCCGCCCTGGGCCATCCCTCAGTTCCCATTGTCCCAAGAAGGCAGAGGACAGTGATACATTGGTCCTCCCCTCTTGCCATCTGGCCCCACCTGGGGTGCAGGGCCTTTCTCTGCCATGTAAGGAAGCAGCTCCCCTCCATCCCCCAAGCTGGAAGAACTAAGACACCCTGACACAGGACAGAATCCACAGTCCCTGTCAGACCCAAATGCCAGAGCAATTAGCCCTAATGAGTCCATCAACTGGAGCCCCGCAGCAGGGCGGGCAGAGCGCATGGACGAGGTGGGCCTGGAACAGCCGCCTGCCGGTCGATCGGATGCACTTAGAGGTAATTGGGTGTTTGGAAGTCAGGCCCAGAGTGAGGCCAGCAGAGCAGGCACCGCACCTCCCTCGGGCTCTGAGCCCTGCGGGCTGCCTCTCCGCGACACCCTGGACAGCCAGCCGGGCCATCCCTGTCTCCCACAGATGGCTCCTTGCCCCCATCTGCTCCTGCTGCTGCCCACCTGGGCCTCCGATTTCCCTTCCCCACCAAATCATTCCAGGCCCTCAGGCCCAGGCTTCCCTCCTCCTCCAGGCAGTGCCCCCCACCCAGCCTCCTCTGTGAGCCCCTCCAGCCTGGACCGCCAGTGTCGTCCCTCCGTCCTTGTGGCCTGTAGGGACTTCTCAGTGTTGAGACCCACCATCTAGGGGACCGAAAACAGGGTCCTGACTCAGCCCCTTGGGCCCTGGACTGTTTGGCCATCCACTCAGTGGGGGCACCAGGGATTACAGTTGTAGGCCCTTGTGGATGAGAGGTCAGCCTCGGGCCCCTTGTGTCCATGGGACCCCCCCCAAAGGGCAAGGGAGCTGAGTTGGAGTGGTCCTTCTCAGGAAGGGGATCCAGTGACCAGAGGATCCTGTGGGACTGAGTTGGGCAGATGTGGGGGCAGGGGCGGGGGGAAGGGTACAAAGAGGGCAGGTTACAGAGCCTGGCAGCCAGGCATTCAGCTGGGAGGAAGGGCACGCAGGACAGGGTGCACATCTCCCCCACAGGGCCCCGCCCCAGCTCCCAGCGCCCCTCACTGCTCACCTGGCCCCAGAAGCTCCATGTTAGACTCAGGCTGGCTCAGGCCCGGGCTGGAGGGGGAGTGGGATGGCTCTGCCCATACCTGGCTGGCCCATGTCACCTGGAAGCCCACACCAGGACAAGGGGTTGCGGGGTGTGGAGGTGCTGGAACTGCCAGGAGCACCCTGGTTATGGTGCAGCTGGCTTTGGGAACCCATGCACCAGCGCTCCGCCTGTTTTCTCTGGTCTGTGTCTGTGAGGGAGAGAGAACGTGCATTCAAGGGTGTGTGTGAAAGTGTCCATGTGCACACATGTGTACACGCCTCTAAAATATTCATATAAGTGTTAATTTCATGTTCACATGCATGCATGTGTGTGTGCTTGTGAGTGTATGTCCTATGTATGAGTGTGTGTTTGTGTGACTGTGTGTCCTATGCATGTGTGTGTGTCCTATGCATGAGTGTGTTTGTGTGACTGTGTGTGTCCTATGCATGTGTGCGTGCTTGTGTGAGTGTGTCCTATGCATGAGTGTGTGCTTGTGTGACTGTGTGTGTCCTATGCATGTGTGTGTGTCCTATGTATGAGTGTGTGCTTGTGTGTCTGTGTGTCCTATGCATGTGTGTGTGCTTGTGTGAGTGTGTCCTATGCATGTGTGTGCTTGTGTGAGTGTGTCCTATGCATGAGTGTGTGCTTGTGTGTGTGTGTCCTATGCATGTGTGAGTGTGTGTTCTATGTATGAGTGTGTGTTCGTGTGACTGTGTGTCCTACGCATGTGTGTGTGCTTGTGTGAGTGTGTCCTATGCATGAGTGTGTGCTTGTGTGACCGTGTGTCCTATGCACACGTGTGTGTGTGTGAGTGTGTGTGCATTTGTGCCTATAGCAGGGGCTTAGAAGAGCTGACCAGCTGTGGATATGGAACCGACAGGGTGAGCCCTGCTCCTGTGTCCCTCCGCCCTCCGGACTCTCACACCATGTCATGGCCAAGGTGCCCACTGGCCCTGGGTTCCTGGCAGGTGCTCTTGCTTTCTTGCGGACCCCTCCAGGCACCGGCCTCACCCCCATGCCGGTGACTCAATCCGACCTCCGGTCCCCACCTCCTGCCCTTCCCCTGCTTTTGACAGCCTCTGACAAATTAGCGGGTGAAAAGCAGTAAGAGAGGCATTCAGTTCTCATTAGTCACTCACGGAGGCGGCTGCTGTGCTTTCACGGCAAATCACATCTAATTGCAGGACCACAGCCCGAGCCAGCCCCTGGCAGTGCCAGTACCACCGGCTTGGGTGCCAGTCACCTGCCCTGTGGCGGGGAGAAGACGTAGTCTCCCATCTGCTCTGAGCTGAGGCAGGTCCACACCTAGGGCTTCGGTGCCTCATCCCATCGTGCTGCGACCCCCTTCCCCGCTGCAGTTCTAGACTTGGAGGCCCCGCCTGGGAGGTCAGCCCCGGAGCCCTGCTGCCCCTCACTGTGGGCTGAGCAGGCCTGGGCTGCGTTCACAGGGGGACTGGACAGGCAGCTGCGTGCCCAGAGGATGCAGGGAGGCTCCACTGCTTGTTTCAGGTGAGGCTCGGACGTGGCTGCTGAGGCCCCCGTTGGCCCCACGCTGACACTCTGGGGACAGCACAGCAGAGATCCCCACCGCCTGAGAGGATGCAACGTCCCATGTGGCAAGAGCAGTCTCCAGGGGCCTCGGTGACGCTTCCCTGGGCAACTCGACCGTAAACATCTTTACTTTCCCTCCACCTGTGCTGATGAGAAATGCTTTGCTCCCTTGGGCTCTGGAAGCCCAGAGCTGACGGCCAGACCTGGAGGGCAGCCCACAGCTGCCTGCTCAGGCACGGCTAGCTCAGGCAGCGGCTGCTGTGAGCACCTTAAATTTTTATTATCACAGACAGGGTCTTACTCTGTCACCCAGGAGCTGGTCCAAAGACCCTAGGTTCCCCAAACCAACATCACACCCTCCTGCAGACCAGGCGGCCCCTCTCTTGAGGACCCACTGGGCCTGCAGGGGGGCAGCCTTCTCTGCCCCCACCGATGGGCTGCTGCTTTGGACCTGGAAGTGCATCCCCCCAACTCCTGCCAAGCTCAATCTCCCCAGTCCCCTCAGCCTGCCACCCCCGGGGAACGAGCTGGGCTAGGGCCGAGGGAAGAGCCCTGGTCCTGGCAAGTCCCTGGCAGCTGCGGTCCTCCTCTGAGCCGGTCCCCAGGTCCTGAGCAGGAGCAGGAAGGAGGTGGGCACATTCACTTCAGGTGCCTCCACTAATCCCGGGCTCAGAGGAGCCCCCACCCCCAGCTGACATTTCCAGGCCGCCGCGTGCCGCCGCCCCAGCCGCCGTGATATTTAGACAGCGCTTGTTTGCTGTGTGATTACACTGGGGCCTGGGATGAACTCTGCCAACACCTGAGCTTGCCCACTTTGCTGCAAAGCTTGTTTTTAATGCACTCGCCGTCAGCTAAGCCGTCTCCCTCCAGCTGCGGGGTCCGGTCCCCTCCTGGGCCAGAGTGAGGATTAAGCCCTGGTTTTCCTCAGAAAGACAGATGCAGCCTCAGTTTCCACCCTGGGGTGGAAGGTCCCAGGAGGCTGGCAGCTCCATCGTCCCCATCCAGCCTGGTGAACTCACTCACTCACTTATTCATTGATTCACCCAGCAAGCATTTCCTGGGTGCCCTTCGGGAATCGGCACAGTCCCAATTTTGGAGGCTCTCGGAGTCTCGGGGAGGGCAGCCCGCGCACAGGTCCTCACATCCGATGCAGCCAAGACCCTGTGAGGGGGCCCAGGAAGGTGTCTGGAACAGCCCCTGCCAAGTGGGAAGCACAGGGTCCCTGTGCCCACCCCAGCATGGCCTTGGGGGTGGGAGACAAGGGCCAGCCCAGCACAGTGCAGGCATGGGACAGGGAGGTGGACAGGTTGTGGCCAGCCTCCCCTCAACCAGCAGTCTCCAAAAGAGGTTTCGACTTCTATTTTTACAATTTTTATTATCAAAGACGGGTCTTAGTCTTGCCAGGCTGGAGGGCAGCGGCTTGATCATGGCTGGGGCTGCAGGGACACAGCAGCATGCCTGGCTAACTTTTAAATATTTTGTGGACACAGGGTCTTACTGTGTTGCCAAGGCTGGTCTCAAACTCCTGGCATCAAGCGATCCTCCCACCTTAGCCTCCCAGGGTTCCAAGACTACAGGCTCAGCTACCACACCTGGCCAGGATTCTAGATCCTTGCAAGCTCCCCAGATTCTGGGCCTGGGGAGCTTCCCGGGATCCTCTGGACCTCTGTTCTCTCCACCAAGGCTTTCTGGGGGAGGAAAAGTAACCAGAAGTCAGGAGGCCTGTGCTCCTGGCCAGCAGGTTTCAGGGAAACTAGGGTCCAGGAGGCATCCAGAGCCCTGTCATACAGCTGGTGCGGCCACACCCCAGGGCACTCCCACCCCAGGAGCCAGGAGAAACCAGGCGGGCCCTTGGGGTGAAGAACTGTCACCAAGGCTGCTGGGTCCCTCACTCTGTGCAATCAGACTGAGGAGCGAGGGTGTCCTGGAAGATGGAGCAGGTGGAGCAGTGTGCAGACACCGTGTCCCTGGGGGCCACAGGTATGGGCAGACGTCCTGGTCTCTGTGCTGCAGCCACAGTGGTTTCTGCCTCCTTCCCTGCACTGACAGCCTCAGCCTCAGCCTCAGAAGGTCCGGGTCAGTCCGGGCCAGGCGGGCAGCCAACATGAGAAAGCCCCTCCTCATGCAGCAGAGGACATAGAGGGGCAAACACTGCATCTGGGGAAGAAAGGGCTGTGGGCAGGGAGCACAGGCCAGGGCTGAGAGGGCAGGCACCCTCTGTGGAGCTGACTCTGGAGCAAGGCTGCCTGGGCTGGGGTTTCCCAGCACAGAGCGTGGGTCATGCAGAAGCTGAGAACTGGAGAGCTGGAGGCACACCCAGGACCCTCCCTCCTGCCAGGGCCTCAGCCCAGACCCACCCATCCTTTTTTTAGACAGGGTTACTGGCCGTGCAATCACTTTGGGGCCTGGGATGAACTCGACTGGCACCACAGCTTGCTGCTTGTTTTTAATAAAGGGTCCCCCAAACAGGGGAGTTTCCTTCTGCTCTCCTCCACTCCGCAGGTCCCCAGCAGCAGCACCTTTCTGCATGTGGGAGTGACTGACTTGTTCATGTTGATTCTTCCCCAGATGGAAGCTTCTGGATAGTAAGAGTTAGCCCCTTGTTTCCCCACTTGCTGGGCAGGGCAGGCCCTCAGAGCCTGGTGGTTAGAGATAGAATGCTTGTTCTTAGGTGCTGCAAAAAAATTAGCGTTCAGACAAAAAGTTTTCTTAGCAAGGCAATTTTACTTTCTGCAGAAAGGGTGTTACTCATTAGCCATCTTGCCAAGAGAGTGCTCTGAGCAAAGGAAAGGCAGGCGTATGTATTCCTTACGCAGTCGGTTCTTACTGCTGTGTCTCATCTCTGCTGGTTGCACTCAGACCTCACAATCTGAACTGGCTAAAAACTTAAGATTTTTGCAAATAGCTAAAGGTAATGGAGAAGAAAGGACAAGAGGAAGTCGCTTACGAAAGACCTAGAAAACTAGTAACATTCCCAAATAAGGAAGGGGCATAGGCTGCGAGCTGGGGCAGGCCTGGGAGCACGTCCAGCACAGATATGTTGGTTATAGCACAAGGACACAGAAGGCACTACGTGCCTGTGAGCATGTCTAGCACCCACGTAGGACAGGGCTTAACAAGGAGTCATTAGCAAAAGGCAAGAAGGCTTTGAGGAAAGTCTTTAAAACGAACTATTATTTCTAACATTTCATCTTCTTCCCTAACAAGGAGGGAAACTTTGAAGAGGAATTTTTACTTTCTATACTGCTGGATAAATGGACAAGGGGAGAAGTTTGGGGAAAATGGGCTTAGGGATGAGAAGAGGGGCGGATTGGCCACCATGTGGCAGTTCATGGGCCACGTCTCCCTGCCACGGCCAGTGGACCCAGGACTCGGGTTCTCCAGCATGGGCCCATGCGGCTCGGAGCAGGGGCTGCCCTTTCCTTGCACCACCCCCTTCTCCTCCCCTGTCCCTGCCCACTCTCCCCGCAGGCCGGGGTACACTGGAGCTCCGGGGACCTCTGAGGCTGCTCTGACTGCTTCCTATTACTGGACTTGTAAAGTAATTATTGTATTGCTGTGGTGACGTGAACATAATATACATTTACCTGGTTTTGTTTTTATTACTTATTTATTTATTTTTGAGACAGGGTTTCACTCTGTTGCTCAGGCTGGAGTGCAGTGGCACAATTTCAGCTGCCTGCAGCCTGGGACACCTGGGTTCAAGTGATCCTCCCACCTCAGCCTCCCAGGAGGCTGGGAATATAAGCAGGTGCCACCGCACCCAGCGTTTTTTTATTTTTTGTAGAGATGAGTTTTCCCCATGTTGCCCACGCTGGTCTTGAACCCCTGGGCTCAAGGGCTCCTCCCAGCTCCCCGCACCCACCCTTGTTCCTTGTCCCGTTCTGTGGCATTAAGTGCGTTCACGTGGTTGTGGCCACCATCTCCAGAACTGTTTTCGTTCTGAAACAGAAACTCCGTTCCCCATCACACACTCGCTCCCCAGCTGGCACCTCCGGTTGGCTCTGTCTCCGCGCCTGTGACGGCCTTAGGGACTGCGTCTAAGCAGGACGCTGCCCGCGCCTGGCGGCTTATCTCAGCACAGCGCCCTCGGGGCAGCCGCCCGAGAAGGAAGCAGCCAGGCAGCCAGGGGCTGCTCTCCACGACAGGCTTCAAACAGGATGGCTAAGTGCATGCACACACACAGACACACACGCCACACCACGCATACACACCACATAAAACACACCACACACACACATACCACACACACATGCACACCACACACCACACCGCAAACACATACACCACACCACACACACCAC
>CM052657.1:115644977-115668933 GCA_028533165.1 Leontopithecus rosalia | reverse complement strand
CCCGCATGCAGAGGAGTGTGACGCCCGCATAAAGAAGAGTGTGACACCCACATGCAGAGTGTGACGCCCACATGCAGAGTGTGACGCCCACAGGCAGAGTGTGACGCCAACATACAGAAGAGTGTGACGCCCACATGCAGAGTGTGACGCCCACAGGCAGAGTGTGACGCCCACATACAGAAGAGTGTGACGCCCACATGCAGAGTGTGACGCCCACATGCAGAGTGTGACACCCACATACAGAAGAGTGTGACACCACATGCAGAGTGTGACGCCCACATGAAGGAGAGTGGACCCGAGTGCCTGGATGCTCTGACTTTTATTGAGTACAAGGCAGGGGCAGGGCAGGTAGCGTGAGGCACTGGTGGCCCGTGGTAGGGTCAGGTACATCACGTGTCATTTAGGCAGGGGCTCAGGACTCTCAGGTGGCTGACATGAGATAAGGAGCATAATGTTTCAGCACTCTCCCATGCTTGTCAAGAAAGAACAAAGACATTTAGATTTATATTCGTTTTACTGATTCTATCTTCTAAGAAAAAGAGGAACCAGGTGCAGAAGTGGATCGTGGAAGTAGCCAGGGAACGTGGCCAGTGAAGTGCAGCCTCACCCAGAGGCGGTTAAGCCCCCGGATGTCTGTGTGTGTCCCTGACAGCCGTCAGGCCTGCCGCAAGAGCTTGGAGGAGCGGAGTTTTCTCCTCACTCCCCAGAGGAAGGAGGCGTCTCGGACACCTGGGACATCTTCCCTAGCTGGCTAAACAGTGGGCGCTTTCCCAGCGCTGGTGCTGCCGCACAGCCGAGGCGCCCTCCAGCTGCCCTTACGCGGGCACGACAGAGGCTTAGGGCATCTTGCCTTCGGATCATTCCTTTCACAGTGTCACCCCAGGTTCACACGTCTAGTTATTTATTCTGCATTACTTATATGGAAATAGGCTGAGCCTTCTGCCTCCTGCCTCGGCGCTTAGGGGGTCTCCCCCTGCAGTGCAGAACTCGGAGCCGCTGTGGTGGGGACCTGCCCTGAGGCCGCCGCTGTGGACCCCACACCCTGGCAGATCCCCCGCAGGTTAAGGAGGCATTACAGGCTGCCACAACCCTGTTCTACGCGGATGACCAGAAGAAACGAAAGCTCTGTCCACACAGGATGCTCTCACCTGTGCCATTCCCTGTCGGGGAGAAGTGGAGTCAACCCAACACCTGCCGGCTAACGTAGGGACGAACAAAACGTGGTCCACGCATACGAGGAACGTGATTCAGCCTCAAAAAGGAGGGACATTCCTAGGCCCACTATGCCGTGGGGGAGCCTCAAGAACGCTACCATCAGCTAGAGAAGCCAGTCCTCACAGGACCAGCGCTGTCTGATCCACCCGCACGGGATGGAGAGGAGAATGGGGCTGCCGGGAAGGGATGGGGCCTGGAGTCTCGGGGTAGTGTTCCATCTGGGAAGAGGAGGGAGTCCCGGAGACGAGGGTGTCGATGGGCACACAGGCGTGGATGCCTTAATGCCGCTCCACCGTGCACTTAAAGTGGCTCAGATGATAAATTTTGTGTTATGTGTATTTGACCACAAAAAAAAATTGGGAAAAGTGTAATATAAATAAAGGGAGAAAAGAATGTTCAAAAAGAGAGCCCAGAACAAACCGCCCTGCAGAATGAGGAGGTGCCTCGCAGGCTCTGCTCTGCCGGCCTGGAGTTTTCATGTGCAGTCGGCGTGCGCAGAGGGCTGGGCTGGGGCAAGGTTGTCTCTCAGCAACCCTGGGGCAGAGCAAGCAGCCCCTCCCAGGATACGAGGCAGGCACAGGCCCACCCAGGGGCCGGCAGTGGGTGGACACACCCTGTGGGGACTGGGAGTGCAGAGCCACTGAGGCTGCACCTCAGGGCACCCTGGGGCCTGTCCCGTCTGGGTCTGCACAGCACTGAGGCCACCCCAGGGCATAACGTTGGTAGCCCACCCCCGTGGCACTTCGTGGTCTGTGCCCTCCTCACGGGCAGAGTGGATGTCTAGAGCCTGGCAGGGCTTGTTGTCCAGGTGTCCCCAGCCATGCAGCCGGGCTGGCTTCTGAAAGACACAGTGACAGAGCCCCTCCCCGCCCTCTGCAGGAGGCCGGGGAGGAAAGCTGTGCCCCTCCGTGCCAGGCTGCTCCCATCCTGCAGGGAGGGCCGTGTTGATGGCAAAGCCTGAGGCTCAGGGTCCAGGCAGAAAGTGCTGCTTCCTCCAGAGCACCAGGCACAGCTGCTATTTATTTCTCCATTAAAAGCCTCGGGACCATGTATTGATTTCTCATTAAGATGTGTTATCGTCCGTGATACAGCAAAGTGAACAGGACTGGAGAAAACAGAGGCGGAGGCCAAGGCGGCCGAGCACGTGGCCGCTCTGCTAATGGGGCTCCGGGCGTCCTGCTTCACTGTCACTGCAGGTGGCCCCGCTGCCATCATCCTGCTGTGTGTCAGAGACCTCCATAGCGTCCTCGTCAATCCGCTTTCACGGGGAGGAAGGAACAGGCGGAGCCCGTGCCAGCTGCGTAGGGTGAGGGCCGCATGCCCCGGCCTTCGGCTGGGAAGGTTTGGAAAGCACACCCTTTGTCTAATTCCGCCCTGATCCGGTATCCAGGGAAACGGCTGCATCCTAATCCTCGGGGCAGGACGTCAGTTCGTCTTTTATCTGTCCACAGTCAGCACATGGAGCCGAAGCGTGCTGACTTCTCGCACGCACTTGGAGGCTAATTGCAGGGACACGGAAAGCCAGGGACCTCTGTGAGTGGAGCAGCTCCCCGGCACACAGCGGGCAGGCCAGGGGCTGCCCATGCTGAGGCTGAGTGAGCCCTGGGCACCTGCCTGGTGGGAAGGTTGGGGTGGAGGAAGCGGGTGCAGGCGGCTGAGATCCAGGAGCTGGAAAGGGAGGGAGAGGAGGATGAGGGAGGGAGAGGCCCTGAGGCTTCCTCTCTCGGGGAGGACCCTGGCACCAGGACTCTGCAGAGGAGGAACGTGACTGTTCCCGGGTCGTCTTCGTCCGCTGGCTGTGTCACCAGGCATGTGCTGACGTTTGGGTGGACGGGGGTGTTGGCGGCTTTGCTTTTGTTATTGAGGAACCACAGATCTTTGTTTTCGTTTGGAGACAGGGTCTCTTCTCTGTCACCCAGGCTGGAGTGCTGTGGCAGGATCAGGGCTCAGTCCAACCTTCACGGACTCAGTCAATCCTCCCTCCTCAGCCTCCTGAGTAGCTAGGACCACAGGTACACGCCACCACCATACCCTGCTCATTTTAAAACAATTGTTTTGTAGAGACCTACAGGTGGGTCTCACTATGTTGCCCAGGCTGGCCTCACACTCCTGGGCTTAAGCGATCCCCCTGCCTTGGCCTCCCTAAGCACTGGGATTACAGGCTTGAGCCGCCATGACCGGCCTGGAACCACAGCTTTTCAACTGAAAAAGTAGGCGTATATATTTATGATTTAAAAGTGACCCCATGCTCGATAGAAAAATGTAAAGATACAGAAATGTGTAAAGAAGAAACTGAGTGACCTCTAGAACTCCTAGAGCAAACACTCGGAATGTGGAGAGGCCCCTGGGGAATCATCGGGGACCCCCGGGAGCCTGGCTAGATCGGGTGCCCTGTGTGGACGCCCCGTGTGTGAGGGACATGAAATTCAAAGTGGTCTGCGGGGGGAGAAGGAGGGAATCAGTGACGAGGGCGCAGGCGCAGATGCTTTCTTGTGCTTTGAACCGAGGGGCACCTGCAGCTAAGTCGGGGTTTGACAGAGTGGGCGGTGCCACTCCATGGTCCTAGTGGTGACTGTCTTTGTGAACTGAGATGGTCAGTCATTAACATCCCCTAGACCCCTGGGGTACACCCTGGAAGGCCCCTGGCTGGGTGTGGTGTCACTTCTCAGGGTAAAGCAGAAATGCACCCTCCTGGGTCACCCCTCCAGGTGGAGACCCAACCCCGTTCACTGTGGCCTGGGCAGCAAGAGGTCCTCGGTCACAGGTCCTGTGGTCCAGCCAGGGCTCCTGACCTCCCAGTCCCTGGCCCCCCATATTTCACACCCAAAGGAGGCGATTCTCATCTCCCAGAAGTAAGGCCTGTTGGCTGAACTTGGGACACTCTGGGCCAGGCAGTCAGTAGAGCAGCTGTCTCCAGGCCGGCCGAGGGCACGCCCATGGGCAGGAGACGGTGTGGGGAGCTTCTAGGGTGCCCCCATGGCTGGGTGTTCTTCCTGTGGAACAAGAACTCAGCTCCAGGAAGGGCCAGCCATTCCCAGAGGAAGCGGAGGCTCAGGGACTCCCATCAAGGGCCTGGGTCTGGGGCAGCTGGGTCAGGGGCACAGACTTGGGGACCCCAGAGGGCAGAGCCTGGCATCTCTGAGCTGACTCTTCAGGGGGTACACGGCAGCTGACCACTGCAGGCAGCCCCGCCTCTCCCTGTTTTCAGGGGTAAGGCTGGCTACAGCACTGTTTACTGAGGGGCCAGGGTTGTCCGGGCACCAGGCGCTGGGGCAGGGTCTGATGGTGCCTAGGCAGACAGGGCAGAGGCTTTCTGGGGGCAGCTCAGAGGCCAGAACAGGGTTGACCCTGGGGAGGCTGCTATGTAAAAAGAGGAGGTCCGGGCTGGAAGCCTCATTTGGCCACTCTCTGGTGGACCTCGGTGTCCCCGCCTGGGCAGCGCGTGTCCTCATCCTAACCCCATGGCCTACGGTGGGAATCAGAGGGGTGACGCGGTAAGGTGATGGCCCAGGCAGCCACGGTGGCGTCACAGGGCCCGGTGGGTGCACAGCTCAACGGTCCCGCTGGCTGTGGCACAAGATGTTCTCTCCCAGGCTGTGTATCCTGACCTTGCCCTCAGGCGCGGCTGAGCTGCTCTGCTCCCACACAGCGGCCTGGTCTGTGTCACTGTGACAGGTGACACTGCTGCTCCGCTCCACTGGGAGGCAGCCAGAGGCTCCGGGCAGAGACAGGGTGTGCTGTGTGCTGTCCTCAGCAGCCAGTGGGGAGACCAAGGACAACACAGCTCTGCCAGGACAGGGGGTCGGGCTGGGGTCAGCTAAGGAGAGACTGTCCATGAGGGCGGTGGGGGACCAGGGGGACAAAAGCAGGGGCAGGAACGGAGGCACCGTTCGGCTGGCTTGGAGCAGGGAGGGCAGGGTGGTGCAGGGGCCCAGCCGCACCGCATTCTTGGAAGGGCCTCAGCCACAGGCCTGCGGGGAAGCTCCTGTCCACCGGGGCTACTGTGAACCCCGTGGAGGGCAGGTCCCTGGGAATCCACCCGCAGGGCCGCCCCACCCAAAACCCCATGCTCAAGGTCTGGCCTTCTGTACCCTCGGCCCGACGTTCTTCTCCCGGAAGTTGCCAGACCCCAAACCCAGGGAGTGGGGAGCTGGGCCTGTCCCCTGGGACTCGTCAGAGTAGTGCTGGGGCCGCAACAGCTGCTACTGTGCACACGTGGGAGGTCGAGCGTGCAAGCGTGGCCGTGTGCACACGTGTGTGCCTGCCGAGGGTGCCTGCCTGTGGAGGCCAGCTCGGCCCGCTGAGAGCGGTGGTGGGACGGGGACAGAGCGGCAGGGGACAGCAGATGGGGCGGCGTGGGGTCCTGATGCTGCCGCCCAGCTGGATCTGCGGCCCCCCTGCTGCACAAGGGTCTCCACGGTGTGCATGGGCGCCTCTGTGGGTGTGGACGGGCGTTTGCTGCAGGTGGGCTGAGTGCATGTGCGTTTTTATGTGACGGTGTGCGTCCGCGGGCTGAGAAGTTGCCAGTATCTTTCTCCCTGGACCACGTCGATCTGGGATAGGGATGGGGTGGGGTCCTGGGGCCTGCAGCTTCCCTGGCCCCTGCACCCTGAGCTCATCCCGGGGATCCCCCTTGCTCCCAGGGGCTCTGGTGCCTGCCCCACTCCCGCCTGTCCACACCCTCTAGCTCTGGGTGGCTGTTGCCACACTCAAGCCTCTGCCCAGCTGGGCCCTGCCACCGGCCGGCGCTCCTCTTCCCTGCTGCCATCTTCTCTCTCTGCCCGGGTGCAGGCTTCCCGGCGGGTGGCAGGTGGCGGATGGCGGGGGCGCTGGGCCGCTCTGTCCTTGCAGAGGGGCCCACTCCTTCCTGGTGTCCCCTGAGGCTGGCGCCCCCTCGTGTCCATCTGCGGCATAACCTCGCCCCCTCCCGCCCGCCAGTGCCCCGCTCTCTGCCCGGGGAGGGGCCCGGCCCCGGCCCGCAAACCCGACAGGGCAGTCTGTGGGCGCCTCAGGGGCCTCCAGGCCAGCTGGCATCGGGTGCACTGAAGGTGGATGCCCAATTTCCCGGGTGCCTCTGGGCTCCCCAAGCCCCTGACTTGGTCGGTTGGGGTGGAATTTTCTAGGGATGCTTCCACACAGCTCCCAGACACCCAGGTGGGAGCGGGGGGCTTCTCGAAAGGTCTCTGGAGGCCTGAGAGGACCCTTGCCCCTCACTGGCTCCCATCAAGGGCTCTTCCCTCCCTTCTGAATTGGCCCCAACCCATGCGCAGCAAACCAGCCAGGCAGTGGTGCTGGCGCAGCCAGGCCCCTGGCTTGTTTTGGGAAGCCACGCAGCTCCAAGTTCAGACCCCAGCCCTGAGCAAGGATGGCCCCCTCTCCCCCACCCCGCTTTCCGCCCCCTGGGAAGGGTTGGACTCATCCATCCACCATGGGCCACCCCAGGGGCTTCGCAGGGCACTGGCAGCCCCACCACGGTCCCCGGGGCTCTATTCCCGTCACTCCCATCCTGCAGATGAGAAGACAGAAGCCTGCAGACGTGAGTGACAGCGGGGCCAAGGCCTCCAGACCCGGGGAGCCAGGCTGCTTCCACCACCCGGAGGAGGAGGGCGTCCTGCCATGATGGAGGGTAGCGCCCACCCTGCCCGCGAGTCAGGGCATCACGGCTACTGGGCACCCCTCATGGGGCACTTGTGGCAGGGGTCAGCTGGGGCCTGGGCTGCGCTGGGGTCTTGGCATCAGGGGGCTGCGTCTGGCTTGGTGGAGGGCGGGCTGTCCCTGTGCTGTGTGTGGCCCTGCCAGCTCTGGGGTCCAGCCACCGTCATGCACGTCACTATCCTGAGGAACCAGTGGGCCCAGGGACAGTGCGAGGAGGTGAAGACCTGGGTTCTGGGCACACAGGTCATGAGGGTCTCCATCTGTGGCAGAGCGGAGTTGGGGGGGTTGAGGTGAACAGAGGATGGGTGTGGCCTCGTCAGTGTCTGATTCTCTGGGTCTGCCTGTCTCTGTCGCTCTCCCCATGTCTATTTCTACCTGTGTCTCTTCCCCCATCTGGTCTATCTTTGTGTCTCTCTTTTTCTGCCTCTGTCTCTATCTCTGTCTCTCTCCCCATCTCTGTCTCTATCTCTGTCTCTCTCCCCATCTCTATCTCTGTCTCTCTCCCCATCTCTGTCTCTCTCTGTCTCTCTCCCCATCTCTGTCTCTACCTCTGTCTCTCTCCCCATCTCTGTCTCTGCCTCTGTCTCTCTCCCCATCTCTGTCTTTACCTGTGTCTCTCTCCCCATCTCTGTCTTTACCTCTGTCTCTCTCCCCATCTCTGTCTCTCTCCCCACCTCTGTCTCTCTCCCCACCTCTGTCTCTCTCCCCATCTCTGTCTTTACCTCTGTCTCTCTCCCCATCTCTGTCTCTCTCCCCATCTCTGTCTCTCTCCCATCTCTGTCTCTCTCCCCATCTCTGTCTCTACCTCTGTCTCTCTCCCATCTCTGTCTCTCTCCCCATCTCGGTCTCTATTTCTCTTTGTCTTTCCATTTCTGGCTCCATTTCTGCATCTCTGGCTCCCTGTCTGTGTCTCCCCGTCTCTGTGTTTCTGTCTCTGCATCTCTGTCTCCTTATCTCCATCTCTGTGTCTCTGTCTCCCCGCCTCCATTTCTCAGCATCTGTGTCTCCTGTCTCTGTGCCCTGGTTTCCGTGTCTCTGTCTCCCATCTCACACGCGCAGTCGGGGAGAGGAGGAACCCGGGGTGTGAAGGCGGAAGTCAGGCGGAGGAGCTGCCCTGCAGGGCGTCCAGGTGGCCACACGGTGGGGCCCTCGACCCATGTCCAGGTGGTCGGTCTGCAGGAGGAGGGTGCTGGTTCCTCAAGGAGGAGAGGGGGTGGGAAGGGGCAGGAACGGGCAGCTGGGGTGGGACTCGGGGGTCTCCATCAGATTGCCCTCGGGGAGCCAGACTGGTCCCCAGGACCCCGAGGGAGAGATGGGACCACAGCGGGTGCAGCTCGACTGTGACTGCCCCAGGAGTGAGCAGGGGAAGGGTGGAGGGGCCAGGCGTGGGCAGGGGTCGCTCGTGTCCTAGGAGCCCTCATGAGACTCCCACAGTGGGCTGCAGGGGTCTCCAAAGCGCCACAGTCCCACCTGCAATCTAGCCATGGGGCTGCGGCTGCGGCTGGGGCTGGGGAGTAGCAGGGCCTGATGGGGGTCAGGCATGAGGACGTGGGCTCCCAAACATACTCTCCACGGGCACCTGCACGTGCACACTCACATGCCACACAGCGCACATACACACACACTGCGGGCCCTGCGAACACACGTGCAGATGCCAGCACACACGGTCCTGGGTGAGCACACATGCCCTTGGCGGCCTTCTGCACAGCCGCACCCACACTTACATCACCGGAGAAAGAAAAGAATCCTACCCAGCCCAGAAGGACGGACCACCGTGGCACCATGCCCAGCCCGCAGGGCAGCAGCAGGGAGGCCAGCAAGTGACGGACAGGGCGGTCTGAGACCCCAGCTCGCCAGTTAGGTCCAACAGCGAGGTCATCATGGCCACAGGGTGCCAGCACCCCGGGAGAATCCACATGGCCAGGCCACACTCACGCCCACCTCTCCCCACCCAGCTCAGCATCCCCCCTCACCCATACCCCATGTGCCCTGTGCCATCCCACTCAGGGGCCCTCACTGCTTCCTTTCTCCCATGGCAAAGTCCAGCCCAGGGGACAGAGGAGGGGGCCAGCAGGGGCCCCTGGAGTCCCCACAGTCGCTGGGCTTCGCCTGCATGTCGGGGTGTGGAAGGGACATGAGTTATCTGCAGAGGTGGCCTCGAGCCCAAGGTCCTAACTTCAGGGACCCAGAGATCTGGCATATGGCACCTTCCTGGGGGCTGTCCAGGGACCAGGCCTGGCCAGTATCTTCACCTGGGATCAGGTGGGCTCCTCCTCAGAACCCACCCCAGGGACGCAGGGTGTGCCCCTCACTCCTCCAGGATCCTGTCCTCACAGCCACTGCCAGGGAAGGGGTCGTGGCCCCTGCTCCATGGAACTAGGAGCTGGGGCTGCCATGTGGTCATTCACAGGCCAGCCCAGCCGCACATCATCCCAGTTCTGGTGGACAGCAAGACAAGGCCACCTGGAGCTGGGCATCTCACCTCCACAGGGCCAGTGTCCCTTCTTTAACCAGCGCTGGGCCTGGCTATTGTCCCAGCCCCAAAGCCACTGTGCCAGCAGGGTCCTGTTCCTGGGGGTCTGAGGTCAGCCCAGTGCAGCCCTCACAGACATACCCAGCCCCTGACCTTCTGAGCTGAGCAGTGGGAGCCAGGGCCTGGCTGGCATGGCTCACTGTCTGCCCTGGGCAGCTTGACCACTGCAGACAGCCACAGATCAATGGCCTGGAGGACTGCCAGCCATGGCAGGAGGGGCCCCAGCAGCTGGCCAGGCATGGCCCTTTGTCCAGCACACCAGCACCTGCAGACAGGGACAACCAGGGGCGAGTTAGAGTCAGACCCAGGCTGACCCGCAGAGGGCCTCCAGCTGGGGACATGAGGGCAGACGTCACAGAAGCACAGCATCTCCTGTCTCCCTGCCGCAGGCGTGCGGGGACATGGGGGTGGGGGAACAGGGCAGCTAGCGGAGCCTGGAGCAGGAGGCAGCCCGGACAGGCCTGGAGGAGGGAGCCCTTCTCGCCCTCCTGCCCAGAACACCTTGGTCCTTCCGGCCAGCCGGCTCCGTCTCCACCACTGGGGCTCCCTGACCACACTTTCTCTACCCACGTCTCTGCTGTGCAAGGGAGGCCGGGGAGGCCTGAAACCCAGACTCTGACCCCAAGTTTGGGCAGTCCTCCCCTCCTCAGCCTGGGCCTTCCCAAGACAGGGGCCCTTTGGGTGGAACTTTTAGCCAGTCAGGTGACGCAGCACCCACCAGGGACCTCTGGGGCTGAGCTGCCCACCTCCAACCCCAGGAGCAGTCCAGTGCGGCCCTGGGCCCCTGACAGAAACTCCCAGCCACCGCTGGGCCCCAAACAGAACCCCCCAGCCACCTCTGGGCCCCCCATAGCTGCTCCACTGCAGACTTCTGCTGAGCCACTCTGGCACAGGCTTTCCTCAGTGCCTGCCGCGTGCCACTCCACTCTGAAAGCGGGCTGGCCGGCAGGGGGGGGTCCGAGGTCAGCTCACAGCATAGCGTTCAGCACGGGTGCGCTGTTGGTTCCTCTGATGGCTCATGGGGCCAGCCCGCCAGCAAGTGGGGTGTGAGCCCAGAGCCCCAAGGCACTTCTGGGTCCCAGGCTCCCCAATTGCTTGTTCTAGCCCAACAGGCCCCCTCCTGAGCTGGGTGAGACCAGGCCTCCTCCAGGCCCAAGTCTGCATTGTAAGGCCGGCTGGATACCCTCCCCAACCCGTGTCCCAGCTTGTTCTCCACCCTAACACCTACCTGGGCACACAGGTGGGTAGCTGGACAGTTGCTCCCCCTGGAGAAAACGTCCCCTGTGCTGAGCAGGACAGACGGGGTGGTGAGGCAAGGGCAAGGTGGAGGCAGGGACTGGACGGGGAAGGGGCACAGCTCGGCCGGGGCTCTGGACCAGCCAGGGCTATAGACAGGCCAGGGCAGAGAAAGCGGTGGCCTGCACAACCTCGCCCTCCCTCGTGGGCAGCCAGCCTCCCAGACTAAAGGCAAGCTCTATCCCGAAAGCTCAGTCAGCTCAGGTGGCATCCTCACCCTCTTCCCACAAAGCAGACACTTCCAGACTCACCAAGAAGACACGGAGACCACAGAGTGGACATGTGGGCGAGGCCGCCAGCTGGGAACCACCGACCTGGCTTGCGGGCTGCTTCCTGGCCTCAGGTGGCCTCTCCCACACCCCGTCCTCCCACCCACATCTGTCCTCCTTCCAGGGGGAAACCTGTAACCTGCCCGTTCCTTTCTTCACCCTCGAGCACTCACTCTGGCATGAGCAGCGCCCACAGCAGAGGATAGGAACCACCCAAGGGCAAAACAAACGTGGGCTCAGAGTTGACCAACAACCAAATGTCAATTCTCTATGAACGTGAAAAATAGATATTTTCAAAGCAACTGAATTAACAGAACAGTCCAACTGCTTAGGAAGCTTTTATTCATTAGAGAACTGGCCGGGCGTGGGGGCTCATGCCTATAATCCCAGCACTTTGGGAGGCCGAGGTGGGCAGATCACGAGGTCAAGAGATTGAGACCATCCTGGCCAACATGGTGAAACCCCGTCTCTATTAAAAATACAAAAAAATTAGCTGGGTGTGGTGGCGCGTGCCTGTAATCCCAGCTACTCGCGAGGGTGAGGCAGGAGAATGGCTTGAACCCGGGAGGCAGAGATTGTGGTGAGCTGAGGTCATGCCACTGCACTCCAGCCTGGTGCCTGGTGACGGAATGAGACTCTGTCTCAAAAAAAAAAAAAAAAAAAGAACTTCTGGGATCCCGCCCTGTGTTATTATGGGTACACTGAGACAGGTAGACTCTGGACCCCAAAAGCTCTTAAACTAATAAGAGATAAGTTGTGATTTAACCCAGGCTCATCTGCTCATAAAAGTGGTGAGAGTTAAAAAGTGGATGGATGGATGAATAGATGCATAAATGTGTAGACAGGTGGATCAAGATGGAGGGGCAGATCAAAGGATGAAGGAAGGAAGGAAGAGAGAGATGGGTAAAGGGATGAATGAATGGATGGGAAAATGGATGGACTGATGGATGGATGGGAAAATGGATGGATGGATGGATGGGTGGATGGATGGTTGGATGGATGGGAAAATGGATGGATGGATGGATGGTTGGATGGATGGTTGGATGGATGGGAAAATGGCTGGCTGCCTGGCTGGATGGATGGATGGGAAAATAGATGGATGGATGGATGGATTGGTGGATGGATAGATAGATGGATGTATTGGTGGATGGGAAAATGAATGGATGGATGGATGAGAAGATGGATGGATGGATGGATGGATGGATGGATAGATGGATGGATGGATGGATGGATGGACGGGAAAATGGCTGGCTGGATGGATGGATGGATGGATGGATGGGAAAATGGATGGATGGATGGATGGTTGGATTGGTGGATGGATGGATTGGTGGATGGGAAAATGAATGGATGGATGGTTGGATTGATGGATGGGAAAATGGATGGATGGATGGATGGATGGTTGGATTGTGGATGGATGGATGGATTGGTGGATGAATGGATAGATGGATGGATTGGTGGATGAGAAAATGGATGGATGGGGCCAGGCGCAGTGGCTCAAGCCTGTCATCCCAGCACTTTGGGAGGCTGAGGCAGGTGGATCACGAGGTCGAGAGATCGAGACCATCCTGGTCAACATGGTGAAACCCCGTCTCTACTAAAAACACAAAAAATTACCTGGGCACGGTGGCGCGTGCCTGTAATCCCAGCTACTCAGGAGGCTGAGGCAGGAGAATTGCCTGAACCCAGGAGGCGGAGGTTGCGGTGAGCCGAGATCGCGCCATTGCACTCCAGCCTGGGTAACAAGAGCGAAACTCCGTCTCAAAAAAAAAAAAAAGAAAAAAGAAAAGAAAATGGATGGATGGATGGATTGCTGGATGGGAGAATGGATGGATGGATGGATGGATGGATGGATGGATGAATGGATAGATGGATGGATGGATGAATGGATAGATGGATGGATTGGTGGATGGGAGAATGGATGGATGGATGGATGGGAAAATGGATGGATGGATTGGTGGATGGATGGATAGATGGATAAACAGATGGATAGAAAGACAGATAAGTCGGATGATGGGTAAATGAGTGGATAGAAACTGAGAAGAAAGACCTTTGCTGTATTCCAAACACCACGTCCTTAGTGTAAAGACTCAGCTCTGATCCCTGCCACCTCGGAGATGTGCCTGGGTTGATCCTCTTGTGAACAGACCTAACAGGCCTCCAATTCTCTGAAACCCCAATTCTTAGCAGTGTCAAACTTTGTAGCTCCTTAATATAACGGTGGCCCACCTGGGTCCTAGCCATGGCGGGGGGCTGCCCACTGCTAACTGGGTACCTTTTAAGTCTGCTGCCAAGCATCAGTATACAAAGTTAAAAATTGGTAAATAAATCGCTGCCCACATCTGTACATAAGGGAATCTCAGGACCCCCCTGAGGGGATGCTAGGAGCCATATACTGTCCATGTCACTCTTGTCTTCTAGGCCCAGCAGAAAGTTCCTCTACTCCTCTGAAACAGAGGGGAGCCCTCAACCCTTCCTCCTCCTCCCCCATGGGGCTATTAAGACCCCCATGAGTTCTGGACCATGTGGTCCTCTAGAGCCTGGTCTATCCTGGGTGTCTGCCTGGCCCTGTCCAAAACTGCAGCGCCTGGGCAGCAAGGAGGCTGAGGCCAAATCCCACCCTCACCCATGCCTGGAACCTGCCTCCACGTGGCAACCCCTCCCTCCAAACCCAGCTCGTGCCAGGGCTCAGAGTGTGGTGGAGAGGGTAGCCCTGGGCACCCTGAGCATGGCAGGACTGTCCTGCCTACCCCTCCCTGGCCCGTTCCTGGGAAGGCACCTGGGGAGGGCTCCTTCACCTGGCCCCTGGCCCACACTCCACCCAGGGCTGTCTGCACCGCTGGGGTGCCGCAATGAAGGCTACGGGCTCCAGTTTCTGGGGACCTGGGCAACTGGGGTAGGGACTGAGGTCATTCTAAGCCCCTGCCCCAAGTCTCCCTTCCCTCCCCGCCCCTCCCCCGCCAGCCCTGGGGAGGTTTGTAATCCTCAGTGTCATAACCTGTCAGGCCTGTTTGGAAGGGAAGGGCCGCCAGCTTCCTAGCAGCGAAGGAAGCAGGGAGCTCAGGCGTTGGTTAGAGAAGAGGTGAAGCGTGCACAGGAAGCATGCAGAGGCCGCCCTGGGCGTGGGGGAGGGGCGCCCACCGACGGGAGCCTGGGCACGTGCTCATACACGGGACTGGACCCTGTGTCACAGCAAGCCTGGGTAGGTGCAGACAGGTCTGCGCGTGTCACCCACACAGTGAGCACAGGGCCTGCCGGAGTGACTGCTTGGCTGCCCGTGGTTCCAGGGGTCCTATTCCATCCACCGTTGAGTGGTGTCCCCCACCCCAGAGAGCTGGGGCAGCCAAGAAAGGGAGGAGAGTCCCCCACCCACCCAGCCCAGTAGGCTCCAGGCTTGACTGGGGTGCAGCTGGCAGTGGCCCCGCCCTCCTGGCTATCTCCCTCCTAGAGGGATCTGGGAGTTCCAGGAATTGGGGACCGAGGGAGGTCTTCTGCAGAGACCAGAGGGCACAGGCCCCAGGCCAGGAAACTATTTTGCCTGCAGAGCCATCGGTGTGGGGAGGTCAGCCGTGGGGTGTCTTGCTGTCTCGAGGGGTCCTTGGGTAGAGCTGTTCACCCCCTTCTTGTGGCCCCCAGCAGCCCAGGAGGAACCTGGAGCCCCTGTCCCAGGAGTGCCCTTGGGAAGGTCAACTGCAGGAACCCTTGCAGTCCAGGCCTGGGGCTCCTGAGCTGGGATGGGCAGCGGGGGCCCCACAGAGTCACACAGGCACAGAAATCTCTGTAATCCTGAACCATAAAGAGGCCACCTTCCCTTTTGATTCCGAATTTTTATAGCAAAATGAAGAGATAAGTCAGCTTTGATCTGAGTTTTATTAGCTTGTGCCTTTGTTCCCTCTCTCCTTTGGGGGAACAATTTATGGCTGGTCTCCCCATCCCTCCGTCGCAGAGGTGGGTGGCAGGCAGCTGCTCTGATAAGGCCTGGCCCCAGCCTTCTGGGCCGCTGTGGGGTGCGGGCATGGGTGAGCCTGGAACCCAGGCTGCCAGCTCCTCCGCCGGGTCACCTGGTGGCCTGGGGGGCAGGCAGCCTCAGGTTGGGGGCACGCTGGAATACAGGCCCCTGCAAGCTTGCTGGCCTCCCGTTTCCCCCATCCCACCTCCCACCCTCTGCCTGATGACCTCCCTGGGCAGGGGCTTCCGCCTTCTCAAGTCCCCGTGCCTCAGTTTCCTCACCTAAAGAACAGGATGCTATTGGAACCAAGTGAGACCAGGAGACAGCTCAGCCAGGGTCCAAACCAGCAGCTGTGCTGTGGAGGTTCAGGGAGGTGAGGATGTGGGAGCACAGGCTCGGAGCTGGCCCTCCAGGGCCCGCGAGGAGAGCAGGCCTGGGACCCTGGGGCTGGGCTGGGGTCGCAGCCTCTCTGGGAGACCTGGTGGACTCCAGTGTGGACTTGGTGTTAGCCTGTGGCTGCTGGGAGTGCCCAGCTTCAAAGGGCCAGGGGAGGCCTCAGGGCCTCGCCCACCTGCGAGTTCGGGGACATCAAAGGGCCCCACCCAAGGGGCGGCTGGCGGCCACAGCAAGTGTAGAAACGCCCAGAACTCTATCTCCAGAGGGAGCGGCGGTGACACCCCACCGCTCTGGGTGAGGGCCTTGTTCCTGGGGGGGCTGGGGAGTGGTGAGCGGGCCTCCCGGCACTGTGGCATGACCACACTCCACTTCATGGCCACCCAGATTTGACAGGGATCCAGGAGCTTCTGGGGGTGCTGGGTGCTGGGTAAGACCATGGCATCCCTGGGCATCCCTGAAAGAGGCCAGCCTGGCCACAGCTGCTCTGGGCCCTCTCCCTAGGACTGTCTGCCTGGATGGCATTTTCTGACCCCCTTTCAACCCACCAAAGCCCCTAACCCAGCCCTGGGCCTTTATGATCACCCCAAGGGAAGCCTCACCCTGCATGGAATGGGAGAGGAAGGTGGCCATGGGGCCCTAGATGGTCCACCCAGCCTGGCCTCTGCTCAACTGCACAGGGTGGGGACCCTTGAGAGCTCCCCTGCCACAGCCCAGGGGCCCCCTTCTGCCGCCCTGGCAGTAGCAAGGGTGGACCACATGGGTGCCCGATTGCAGCCCCACTGTGTACCAGGTGCCAGGACATGGCCTGGCCTCAGGATTCGGTTCGCTCCTCTCCACAGCCCTTGGCGGGGATCCTCTCCTAGGACCCTCCAGGGCCTAAGGGTCAGAAGATGGTGACATCAGAGTCACATGGAGAGGGGCTTGTCGTGCCCGTCTGATGCTGTCCTGTCCCGCTGCCTGGAGGGAGCCGCTGCCCCAGGGCCATAGGAGCAAGCCTTCCTGGACTCCATTCCTGGGATCACCGATGGAATTCCTGGTGGGGGTGGGACTCTAGAGGATTCCGTGACGGGGTGGGTTGGGCCTGAAGGGCAAGGGCCAAATATGGGGGCCTCCCCGGCAGGTGTGAAAGCAGAGGTTTCCCCAGCTCCTGCCGGGGGCAGGGAGCAGAGCTGGCTGCTGTGACTGGGGCAGGATTCCTTTCGGCAGCCTGTTTTTCCAGGGCAGAGGGTGACAAATCGCTAACTGGCCTCTGGGGTGGTGCTGCACCTGACCTGCGCTGTCTTCAGGCACTAGTGATTCACTGGAAAGCCCACATTCTGCCAAGGCTCAGCCCGTGTTCTCACCTCCCAGCACCCATCTTCCTCCCCTCCCTACCTCCCAGCCTCCCCACCTCCCAGCAGCCCGGCCTCCCCATCTCCCTGCCTCCTCACCTCCCTACCTCTCAGCCTTCCCACTTCCCAACGTCCCTGCCTCCTAACCTTTCAGCCTTCCCACCTCCCAGCAGCCCGGCCTCCCCATCTCCCTGCCTCCTCACCTCCCTACCTCCCAGCCTCCCCACTTCCCAACGTCCCTGCCTCCTAGCCTTTCAGCCTCCCCATCTCCCAGCAGCCCGGCCTCCCCATCTCCCTGCCTCCTCACCTCCCTACCTCCCAGCCTCCCCACTTCCCAACGTCCCTGCCTCCTAGCCTTTCAGCCTCCCCACCTCCCAGCCTCCTTTACTCTGGTGTGTGTTGTGGAGGGGCACTGGGAGAAGGGGCTCATCCTGGACACAGTGCACTGATGCTAAGACACATGTTTACACTTACTGTCTCTGAGAGCAGGTTTCATGTGAATGCTGCTGACCGCCAGGTTCATCACATGGTGGCCCCAGCCCAATGCTGATGAACCTGACTGTCCCTTCTGGCGGCGACCCCTCTACACTTCCACCCCAAGCCTCCAGGGCCCATCTAGGGAAGGACAGTGAGTCTGGGGCACCATCCAGAGATCATTTGTTGGCACCTGCTGGTAAGATCCAGGCACTGGCAGAGCAAGCAAAAGGTCCTGGGTCCATCGTGGAGGCCCCTCTTAGGGAACGGGTGTCCCCAGCCCTGGCCCAGAGGAGGAGTGTATGTGGGATGGCTTCGATGCAATGATCTCGACCCAGAGGAAGTGGATTCAGATGTGGGGACAGTAACCCTTACTTGCTGGTATTTTCTCTCTACGTGTGTACACAACAGTGACTCATGAAAATCTGTCCCTCAACCCGTCATCGGCATGACACAAAACAAGGAAAGCGCCATTTCCTCGTTTAAGTTCTATTTCTTTTCTCATCATGATGACAAAATGATGGCAAAACTCGACATGGCCCTTAGATTTGAAGAACTGGGAGGGTGCTGAACAGCCACCTGTCTTGTGTGCATTTAGAACTGCGTTTCACTCTTGCAGCTGCCTTATGAGGTAGGGTCTACTGTTGTCCTGATTTTTCACATGAGAAAGCTGAGGCTGAGACTCAGGTCACACAGACAGGCAGACGTCCCTCATCAGAGCGTCCCTGCAGGGTCATCTGCAGGTGCCCAACAGCAGTGACTGAAACCAGGAAGTCGTGGGACAATCGCCTCTCACAGTTCTGGTGTTGACAGGGCTCAGCTGGGAAGCCCTCACTCAGGGTGTCTCACGGGTACTCAGACAACAGCCAGAGCTGAAGTTGGCTCCGAGTATTCTCACTGGCACGTCTGGTGGCTGGTGCTGACTTTGTCAGGCTCTGCCAGAGCCATTGGCTGCACATCTGCATGTGACACCTCAGTGGCACCTGGTTTCCTCACAGCATGGCTACCAGGCTCCAAGCACAGCTGCCCGAGAGCTCCAGCCTGCACATCTGCATGTGCCACCCCAGTGGCACCTGGGCTTCCTCACAGCATGGCTGCCAGGTTCCATGAGAGCTTGGCTGCCTGAGAGCTCCAGGAGGAAGCCACGTGGCCTCTTACGATGTGGTCTGGGGAGCTGCAGGCCATCGCTTCTACTGTGGTTGTCAGCCTGCCCCACGTGTAAGAGATGGGAGAGGCCCCACGTCTGCGTGTCCACACCACAACGTGGGAAGGGCAAGCACCACCTTCTGAGAGCATCATCTGCCATGGGGTGGCAAAAGGTCATGGCATGTCACATGGTTGCCATCCACAGAAAACCCTAAGCCGTACAGCCTTGCCCTTTCCAGAAGTGTCATGGGAGATGCCCTGTTATGTCTGCAGACAACTCGTGTGCATCCACAGCTTCCGTTAGCAGGTCAGCCATCCGTTCCCTCTGAGGAGTAGGACTGGGGACCCAGGCATACGCCCGGGGCCACTGAGCACCTGCTCCGTCCGTTCCCTCTGAGGAGTAGGACAGGGACCCAGGCATACGCCCGGGGCCACTGAGCACCTGCTCCGTCCGTTCCCTCTGAGGAGTAGGACTGGGGCCCAGGCATACGCCCAGGGGCCACTGAGCACCTGCTGCTGGGCACCCACCCTGCACACAGAGGGACACTGCAGTGAGCAGGTACTGGTCCTCACGCGGCTGCTGCCTGCTGGTGGAGGGAATGTCGCAATCAGGGAAGAAGCAGGTCTCACATAGAAATGTCAAATGCTGGCATCCAAGAAAAATCCAGGCGTGTGGCAGGAGCAGGGGGTTGCGTGAGGAGAGGCAGGTTCCACTCTCCTTTGCCTCCCTGGAAAGCTGTGGGAGGAATGTCTGTGCCTTGCAGAGGCCCCAAGGCAAGAGTGAGTGTGTCCGCTGCTGGTGGACAGGGAGAGGGGAGAGGTGCAGGCCAGGCCAGGAGGGCGGCCTCCGAGGAGGGTGCGTGATGAGGATGGCCTGTGCCCCGGCTTGGCTCTGGGGGCAGGGATGCAGAGATGCCAGCCGCACCCAGGCTCCAGGACCCTGGGCAGCTGCTCTCAGCGGTGCCTGCAAAGCCCATCTGAATGTGGATCCTAGGCCTTACCTCTGACTCACAGTCTGTGGCCAGGCTTAGGATGTGCATTTTACAGTAATATTCTCAGAGCTCCAGAGCTGGCAGGCTTGGGGCAGCCCATGGCCTAGAAAACCAGGAAGGCCTGGGAGCCTTTCTGCAAAGGCAGGAAGCTTTGAAGAAACGGAGACGGGGACTGTGCTGGTGTCCCTGAGCCTGCTGGGCACAGGTTCACACAGCCCGGGCTTCTCCGGTGTTCCAGGCAACTGAGGAGTTTGAGGTCTGAATGCCCTGGGGTAGGGCGGGATGGCAAGCCAGTTGCCAAGCAGAAAGCGGGGTCACTCCCCTGCTGCCTGTGCGCAGCCCTGAGAAGAGGCTGGCAGCTGTCCACGCCTCACGCCAAGGCTGGCTGGCCCCACATTCCAGAAATAACCCATCCCCGCCCGGCGCTCGTCTCAGCCTGTCCATCCTGAGCACTGGAGGCTGTGCCTAGTTCTGGTCTAGCATGGCCTGGCCCTTTCTCTTCCTGGTAGGGAGCTCAGCGGCCAGCCCACAGCAGCAGAGGAGCAGCGGGCAGCCAGGGCACAGGAAGGCGGCGGCAGGCAGGCCCAGGCAATGGAGGCAGAAACCATAGGCTGGAAGCACAGAGGACGGCGGGGCCTGGCAAGCACCTCACAGGTGGCAGAGCAGAGCCTGGCCCGGCGGGCAGCGGGGGGGTGAGTGCCAGTTCAGACGCAGGATGGCGGCCAAATGAGAGGGCCCGAGACACACACAGAGGCAGACAGGGCCGCGCTGCAAAGGCTGGAGCTGCTGCCAGCTCAGGACTGGGCACGGAGCAGGGCAAGGTGGCCACCTGGTCAGAGCAAGGCAGGGCCCCACCCAGGGGGTGGAGAGGAGAAGGGCTGTGGGACCCCTTCTGGCCCCAGGCATGACTGGCCCTTTGCCTCACGGCCAGCAGATGCCCTCGCAGCCCAGGCTGGGACTGAGGCTGGGTGGAGGCCCAGCATGAAGGTGGCCCTATGGCCAAGGGCAGGGACAAGGCTCAGGTCACCCACCCCACAGCCACTTAGCCTTCTCTCAGGTTCCCAAACTGCCTCCTCACCCTGTGCCGTCCAACAGGCCTGGACCTGCCTCCCACCTGCCCTCCTCCCTGCCCTGGCCGCCCACGCCCCTCTCAAGTCCGTCCCAGCCGCCCTGGCCCTGCTTCCCCAGGAGGTGGGCTCCAGCCTTGGCGCTTGAACATCTGAGGACCAGGCACTCACTTCCTCCTGAGCCCACTCTGACAGGGAAAGTCCCATAGACTGGGTCCACGCCTGGGACTTCCGCCCAGCCTGCCTGGCACCCTCTCTGTGGAGACCCGAGACCAGGGTCTTTTCTTGGTCCTGCCTGAGGTCCCTGTCTTATCTCCAAGACCGCAGATGGAGGAGGGTCCAGAGCTTGCCCAAGAGGCCCCTGGCCCTGGAGGAGGTTTCTCAGGAGTAGGGAATGAGCATTAGCAGCAGCTATGAGGGGGTCCTGGGCCTGCCCCCCAAATCCACTCCTCTCCAGGCAGATCCTCAGCCAGCGGCCAGGGCAGCAGCTGCCTGGAGCTAGAAAGCCACTCCCACCAGCCCTCTGGCCACTGTGGCCTCTGCCCAGCTCTACCAGCCCACCCTGCTCCCCAGCTGTGCCCTTCCGTCCCATACGGGGGAGCCTGGAGGAAACGGCAGCAGCCTGAGCTGGCCTGTTCTGCCCATGGAGGACTCTGCCAAGGCCGCTTCTTGGCCTCATTCTCCTTGCTGTGGTCCAGCCTCTCTGGAGCCCATGGGCCCACCTCTCAGGCCGCTTCTGGCGGGGACTCCCACCTGGATGTGGACAGGACCTCCTGGCTACTTCTAACCAATAGGGGATGGCAAAAGTGACATTGCTTCCAAGGTCAGGTCACAAAAGACGTGGCTTCTGCTTGCTTTCATGTGCCCGTCTTGAAGGAGCGTGCCCTGCCCCCGAGGACTTGGCCAGGCAGCAAAGGCTGGGCTCCGTCTGTCTGTCCAGTCCCTCTCTCCGTGTCCCTGAGGTGGCTCCTGGAGGACGGTGGCTGGCACCTTGTCAGGGTCCACACCGGTTGGCGTGAGAAGGAAAGCAGAGCCCAGTCCAGGCAGCACCACATGGGTCAGATCCGCGCCGTCTGCCGGCCAGCCAGGTGCATCCCCCGTGTCCAAGCATATCTGGAAAGCGGAAAGGGAAGCGGTGGTCTGCACAGGGCATCGGTGCCCCTCAGACCCTAGGGCCAAGGTCCCTGGGCAGCCCGGCCCGCAGACCCATTACCCTGCACTGCCAGCCTAAGCTGCTGGCCCTGGGCTTAGCACACTGGCTATGAGACCGCTCTTCCCCTGACTTCCACGCACAGGACCCCTTGGTGCAGGTCCAGGGCCTTGATGGGGCCCAGGGTGAGGGACGAGGTTGCAGGCAGCACTGGTACGCGAGGGCCAGTGCCCAGGCCATTTCGTGAAAGATACCCACTGGGAAACAGAGGTCCTGGCTGCAGATCCTGGCGGTGCCTTTTTCCTTCACTGGGGTAGGACTCGTGTTAAAAAGGACCTGTCAAGTGGGCAGAGGAGCTGTGGATAAGGCTCTGGGCCAGTCAGGTCCCGCCCGGCCAGGAGCCAAGGGGGTGGGCTGGGCGGAATGCCCTGAGGACACCTGGCCCTGTGCAGCCGGGCCTCTGTGCCTGGTGAATAGCAAAGCCTTGGCAAGTGGGCTGTGGGCAAGGGAGGCCCACCCGGCCGAGCACCCGGCCCCAGCAGCTGGCGTGGCCCCTGCACCTGTCCCTTTGTTTGCACAAATCCTGTCCCTAATAGACTTAATCACAAAGCTTTGATGACTGTGCCAGGACCCTGCACAAGCCCCTGCGGGCCGTACTGAACAAACACGCCATTGTCTCCGGGAGCACCGCAGGCGGCCTGTTAATGGTTAAACCACGGGGAGAAGGACGGCAGTCCTGCCTGAGGCCAGGGTGGGGGAGCTGCCTGGCATGGTCTGGGCACCAGCCCCCCAACCCCACCAGGGCACAGTCTTCCTACACTGGAGCCCCCAGTGGGCAGAGAGAGCACACGGCTTCTCCCCTGTTTGAGAACCAGCCTCCCAGCAACCCTGGAGCCGGGAGACGAGGCCAGAGGAAGCTGCTGGAGTCCCCGGCAAGACACCTGCCCCGATCCCTCCACGGCAGGTGGGCGCCCAGACTGTGGGAGCTGCTCGGATGCTTGGGAGCCGGCCACTCCAGACCCACGGGCCAGGATGGGCCTGCAGCTAGAGCCCAGCGAGGAAGCCTCACACGGCTGAGGCATGTCAACGGCACCGCTGCCAGGGAAACGCATGGGAGGACCATGAGACCGGTCACCCCAGCACTACCGTGTGACCAGCAGTCCCACCCCGGTCTATCCCCAGAGTGAAAGCAGGGACGCAGACAGGCACGTGCACACCCATGCTCCCAGCAGCACCACTCACCAGAGTCGAGAGGTGGAAACGACCCTGGCACACCTCAGCCACAGGGAGGACGGGCACGGCGCGGTCTGTGCATACAACGGCATGTGACGGGGCCGTGGGAGGAACGGCGTGCGGAGGCCGGCCGCAGCCTCTTTGTGCCTTGGTCTCCAGGCCTGTGGCCCTGAGCCTGCCATGGCACTGTCCCAGCTCCTGGTGAGAATGCCCACAGGAGGGGCCACCCTGAGAACTGCTGTGGCCACACGCACACTCCTCTGAGCTCCTGCCGGCATGGAGCACACAGCCCCAGGGGTCACAGGAAAACCCCAGGAGACCCCCACCTGCCGCCTGCAGAGGGGTGCAGGCAGCGCGAGCAGCAGGGTCAGCCCCACCCTAGCCTCCCCAGCCAACTGGCCTGCAGGCTGTGCTGGGTGCCCTCATCCGCTCCCGGAATTCTTCTGCTTTGTAACTGGTAGCCATTGTTATTAAAGGACACACTTTAGGGTTCCCCGATGCCCTCCCCACCGCCCAGCCCTCCCTCGTGCCCGCAGTCTTCCCTGCTCCTTCCTCTTGCATCACCATGAGTCAGTCGATGAACCCGTCAGAGACTTTCAAAAGTTGCATGCTTTCTATTGTGGCAAAAAAACCATCATGTCAATGTGCCGTCCTACATGAACACTGTTTTCACTGCGCAGGTCCGTGGCATTAGGGGCACTCACACTGGCGCAAGGCCTCACAGCCATCCAGCTCCAGAACCTCTCATCTTCCCAAGAGGAAACTGTCCCCCTTCAACGCAAACTCACTGCCCCTCCGCCATCCCCAGCGCCCCCTGCTCTTCCCGTGTCTGTGGATTTGGGGACTCTCGGAGCCTCACGTCTGTGCTTCCGTGTATGGCTTTTCCCACTGACGTGTGTCAGGTCCACCCTGTGGCAGCGTGGGTCCGGGTACCCCACCGTATGGGGAGACCACGCTTTGCTTATCGACAATGATACTTTTTTAAAAGTTTGTTTATTTAACTGACAGATAAAAATGTGTATATTTGTCCCATACAGCATGCTGTTTGTAATGCGCCGGTACATTATTGTTATGCAAAGGCCGTAGTGGACGGGGCCTTGAGCTCGGTGCTGTGAGTTCTACGGTTTGGAGAAATACTAACACTAACCCGAACCCTAACCCTAACACTAACACTAACACTAACCCTAACCCTAACCCTAACCCTAACACTAACCCTAACCCTAACCCGAACCCTAACCCTAACCCCTAACCCC
>CM052657.1:115624546-115644477 GCA_028533165.1 Leontopithecus rosalia | reverse complement strand
CGGGGGGAGTGGGGGAGGGACAGCAGGGGAGTGGGGGAGGGACAGCAGGGGGGAGTGGGGGAGGGACAGCAGGGGAGTGGGGGAGGGACATCGGGGGGGAATGGGGGAGGGACAGCGGGGGGGAGTGGGGGAGGGACAGCAGGGGAGTGGGGGAGGGATGGAGTGGGGAGAAATGCCAAATGTGGGTGAAGGGGCAGAAGGCAGCAAAACACACTGCCACATGTGTACCTATGCAACTATGTTACATGTTCTGCACATGTACCCCAAAACCTAAAACACAATTAAAAAATAAATAAATAAATAAATAAAAATAAAAAGAAACAAAGAAAAAAGAAAGTAAAAAAAAAAACTGTCCCTCATCTTCTCGTCCTCCTCTGGGCAAACTCACTCAACCTCAGCCTGTCGCTCAGTTCCAAAGCCACTTCCACATTTTCAGGTCCCTTTATAGCCACGCCCCATTCTCACTATCAGTTTTCTCAGTCCACTTGTGTTACTATAGAGGAATACCTGAGACTGGTAATTTATAAAGAAAGGAGGTTCACTTGGCTGGCGGTTCCGCAGGCTGTTTAGGAAGCATGGCACTTGCTGCTGGTGAGGGCCTCAGGCTGCTTCCACTCACGGTGGAAGGCAAAGGGCAGCCGGTGTGTGCAGAGACCACATGGCGGGAGAAATGGGGGGGAGGTGCCAGCCTCTCTTTTTTATTGTACTTTGGGCTCTGGGGAACATGTGCACGTCCTGCACCCTGCAGCACTATTCCATAGGTACATAGTGCCATGGTGGTTTGCCATCTCCACCCCCCACCGTAGCCTACATCAGGCATTTCTCCTGGTGTTATCCCTCCCCATCCCCCCCTGCTGTCCCTCCCTTCCCCTCCCCTCCACCCCCCACCCACCCCAGTGAGTGATGCTCCCCTCCCTGTGCCCAAGTGTTCTCATTGCTTGTCACCTGCCTAGGAGTCAGAACATGTGGTGTTTGGTTTTCTGTTCTTGTGTCAGTTTGCTGAGAATGACGGTTTTTTAGAGTGGCGATCATTAAAAAATCTGGGGACAGCAGATGCTGGAGAGGATGTGGAGAAATAGGAACACTTTTACACTGCTGGTGGGAGTGTAAATTAGTTCAGCCATTGTGGAAGACAGCGTGGCAATTCCTCAAGGACCTAGACATAGAAATTCCGTCTGACCCAGCAATCCCATTACTGGGTATATATCCAGAGGATTATAAATCGTTCTGCTATAAAGTCACAGGCACACAAATGTTCACTGCAGCACAGTTTACAACAGCAAAGACCTGGAACCAACCCAAATGCCCATCGATGATACCCTCTTTTCAACAACCCGCTCTTGAGGGAATTAATCAAGTGAGACCTCCTTTACCCCTCCTTACCCAGGAGGGCATTAATCCCATCATGGGGCATCTGCCCCATGACCCAAACACCTCCCATTAGACCTCCACTTTCGATACTGGATTGCATCTCCACCTGGGGTTTGGGGTGGACAAATACCCAAATTCCAGCAGCTCTAATCCAACCTGACTGATGTCCTTGTGGGAAGAGGAGACTAGGACCCAGGGAGGACCCTGTGAGGACACAGCCAGAAGGAAGGACACAGCTACCTGCAAGCCAAGCGGAGCGACCTCAGGAAGAACCAGCTCTGTGACACCTTGGTCTCGGACTCCAGCCTCCAGGACTAAGAGGAGTACCCTCTGGTTACTAAGTCCCCCAGTTGTGGTACTTAGTTATGGCAGCCACAGAAAGTGATTTCGGGCAGCAAAGTGGAGGTGGCACCAGCTGGGCTTACCCACGGGGATCTAGAAGGGTAATAGAGCATCACGCTCTCAGAGGGGGCAGGTGGACGGTCAATTAGGTTCCCATTTAATGAAGAAACAAGGGATCAGGACTGGATGACCTGAGGCTGAGGTCGTCCCCTCAAATGCAATCCTGACCCCTTGACCATTTCCAGACCTGAGCTGGTTCTCAGACACAGTCATCAGTAGAAAGAGAAGCTGGGTTCCTATGAGGCAGGACTCTGAAACAGCACACTGAATGCAATCTGTGGTATGTCCCCTTTCTCCAAGAGACCTACAGCCACCGAATGAGATCATCACAGCTGATGACAGAGGTACACACCGATCTTTGCAGGGCTGTTGCTGTGGAGTCTGCAGGGACCCAAGTGCCATGATGGGCCCCCATTAAAGAAGCAGCATAGGGGAGTCAGGTAATAAGCTGAATCCTGGCCCAGGTCTGTCTCATGGGGGGCTATGTTCACAAACCCATTGGAAGATTACTTCCCAGATCCTACCTGAATAATCAACATGGACCCATAAGCAGCCGGACCCCTTCATCAGCTCCTTGACCACTGCAGGAAAGAATAGTTAGAAGTCCTCGAAACTGCCCTCCCTCCAAAACCAGAAAATAAGTCAAAACTGATGACACTCTCCAAGGTTTTTCACCCACTTCTGGCAAAGACGAAGTAATGGGAACCAGGTTTCCCCTCTCAGCTGAAGTAATAAGCAAAAAGATTGAAAAAGAAAAGGAAAGAAAGAAACACTGGTTCTCAGGAAAGAATACCGGACAAAGAAGGACAGTGATCTCCAAGAGAAGAAAAGCAAAGTGGGCACTATAGTTCTTTTCTTGTGCTTCCCTGAGAGAGTTTTGGGCAGCAACACAGGGAGGGAAACTGAGGCAGAGCCCAGTGAATCCAAGTTAAGGAAATGGAGTTGGGAGTCTGGGGAGACCGAGGTGGCAAGAGTTGCAGGGCAGAGGAGACTAGTACAAAGAGTGAACCCTGGAGATCTCCGGAAGCTTCCCCCTAAAATACTCAGCAGGATATGATCAGATCGTCACAGGCCTGGGAGGGAATGACCACGTCTGGAAAGACCAACTGAACGGTTCAGTACCGCAGGACCCAGTACCCATGCAGAGCTAGGAGAAAAACCAGTTTCCACCAGCCAGACTGGAGGATGTCATGATTCACTGGGTAGAGTACCAATAAAAAAGTCTTGCCCCAGCAGTGGGGAATAATTACCCCTGGATGGAGTCATGTTCCAGGCCTGCCTGACAAGTCATAAAAGCAAGATACAAAAGGAGCAAACCGTTCCAAGTCTCTCAACTGCATCCCAGAACAAAGCTCAGCCGTGTTGATAGGAATGCAGGTGTACACAGCATCCAACATGGCAGAATTCACAGTCTCTGCAGCTGATAAAAAAAACTGCGAGATCTGTAAGGAAGCAAAAAAAAAAAATACAAAAAATACAACCCATAGTGGGGAGAAAACCCAAGCGGCTGGAACGAGCCCAGAACAGACGTGAATGTTAGAATTGGCAGCAAGGTCGTTAAAGCTGTTATTGTAACTGTGCTCCGTGTACAAAAAGCTAAACAGAGATGTGGAAAATACAAGAAGGAACCAAAGTGAGCCTGTCGCTATAAACATGGCAGTGTCTGAGATGAAAATACAGGCGGGGCACGGTGCCTCACGCCTGTAATCCCAGCACTTTGGGAGGCCGAGGCAGGTGGATCACGAGGTCAACAGATTGAGACCATCCTGGTCAACATGGTGAAACCCCGTCTCTACTAAAAATACAAAAATTAGCTGGGCCCGGTGGCACGTGCCTGTAATCCCAGCTACTCGGGAGGCTGAGGCAGGAGAATTGCCTGAACCCAGGAGGCGGAGGTTGCGGTGAGCTGAGATCGCGCCATTGCACTCCAGCCTGGGTAACAAGAGTGAAACTCTGTCTCAAAAAAAAAAGAAAGAAAGAAGAAGGAAAAGAAAAATACACTAGATGGAATTACTAAATATATACCAATAGAAAATACTCCAAATGAGATGAAAAAAAAAGAATTAAAAAAATGGGACGAGTACCACTGAGCTATGGGGCAATTTCAAGTGGCCTAGTGAACATGTAATCAGAGAGCCTGAAGGAAAGAATAAAAGAGGGGCAAAAACATTTTGGAAAAAAGAATGGATTTTTTTTCTTCAGCCCCAACACGTAAAGAGCTCCCATTCTTCCACAAGAAAAAGCAGGATGACCTGGAAATCACTAACTTTCTCAGACCCATCAGAGACTTGAGGTTGTATAGCAGGTCACTCTCCTAAAATCAGGGAAATGGGTGAGCCCAGAAGTTGCGGCCAAGACTGGCTTACTGGTAGTAGAAGCCGCGGGAGACACAAACAGACACAACGTTTAAATGGCAATTCTGACCAATTGCTAGAGGCAGGCTCCTACCCTGAGAGTGAGAAGATCCTTGGGGTATGCAGTCTTGGGGCCGCCCACTTTCATAGATTTTACCTCCAGGAACCATACCAGGTTCTCACCATGAAGAGTCCAGAAAAGCCTTGTGGCTCTGGTCGGGGACAGGGGTGAAGAGTAATCGTGGAGAAACAGGCCCAGAGTAAATCCATAACAAAAGACCAGTCTCCTGGGGAAAGACTTTGCAGAGCCTTATCCCACCTTGGTGAAGGGCATTTCCCCAACTTCAGCCCCTTCTAGCTTTCCTCTCACCCCCAAATTACAAAAGCTGTGCTACCGGGAAATACTTGTGAAGGTTTCAGCCAGAGGCACAGGCTCACTGTAAGACTGATATTTAACTGGAAGATTACAGAACACCATTCTCACCACATACCTGACTCCTTGTCAGAATAACATAAACCCTCACAGTATAGGGCAATTTACTTCAGTTTCTATTATCTGATAAAATATGTCTAGCTTTCAACAAAAAATTACAAGGCACACCAAAAGGTAAGAAAAGGCACAGCTTGAAAAGACAAAACAAATAACAGAACCAGACTCAGATATGACACTGACATCAGAATTATCACATAGGGAATTTATATAGCTATAATTGACATGTTAAGAGCTCTAAAAAATGAACAAAATATAAGAAAATATGGGTAATGTAAGCAGAGATATGAAAGTCCTATGAAAAAATCAAAAGGAAATGCTAGAAATACAAAAACATTTTAGCAGAAACAAAGAACGCCTTCAACGGGATTACGGGATTGTCAATAGTCCAAGCACAGCTAAGGAAAGAAATGAGGAGCCTTGACATTTCCCAAAACACAAAAGAAAAAAAGAAGAACTGAAAAGAAAAAAAAGAGAGAGAGAGAACAGAGCAACTAAAAACTGAGGCAAATATTTGAAATGTAACATACTTGCAGTGGGAATACCGGAAAGAGAAGAAAAAAAGGAACAGAGCAGAAGACAGGTTTGCAGTTCTAATGGCTTAGTACTTGGCAAAATTAATGACAGACATCAAACTACAGATCCAGGAAGCTCAGAGAACACCAAGCAGAATGTTATAAACATTAAAAAAACCTCAACTATTTGTAGACATAAAATATTCAATCTGAGAAGACCTAAGTCAACAAGAATTCTTGAAAGACAACAAAAGGAAAAATACCACAGTACCTAGAGAGAAATATGGATGAGAATTATGACAACCTCTTGTCAGAAAACTGCAAGCAAGAAGATGGTAAGGTGAAATAATTGGAGTGTTGAAAGATATATGCCACCAGCCTAGTATTCTATATTCAGTTACAGGTATGTGTGTGTATACATATATATATGTATGTATGTATATATGTGTATGTATGCACATATATATGTCTGTTATATATACGTCTATTATAGGTATGTGTGTATACATATATATGTATGTATGTGTGTGTATGTATGCACATATATATGTCTGTAATAGGTATATGTATGTTTACATATATATGTATGTATATATGTGTATGTATGCACATATATATATGTCTGTTATATATATGTCTGTTATAGGAATGTGTGTGTATACATATATATGTATGTATATATGTCTATGTATGCACATATATATATGTCTGTTATATATATATGTCTATTATAGGTATATGTGTATACATATATATGTATGTATGTGTATGTATGCACATATATATGTCTGTTATATATATATGTCTGTTATAGGTATGTGTGTGAATACATATATATGTATGTATGTATATGTGTGTATACATATATATGTATGTATGTATGTGTGTGTATGTATGCACATATATATGTCTGTTATATATATATGTCTATTATAGGTATGTGTGTATACATATATATGTATGTATGTGTGTGTATGTATGCACACATATATATGTCATATATATATGTCTGTTACAGGTATGTGTGTGAATACATATGTATGTATGTATGTATATGTGTGTATACATATATATGTATGTATGTGTGTATGTATGCACATATATATATGTTATATATATGTCTGTTATAGGTATGTGTGTGTATACATATATATGTATGTATGTATATGTCTATGTATGCACATATATATGTCTGTTATATATATGTTATAGGCATGTGTGTATACATATATATGTATGCATGTATATGTGTGTATACATATATATGTATGTGTATGTATGCACATACATATATGTCTGTTATATATATGTCTGTTATAGGTATGTGTGTATACATATATATGTATGTATGTATATATGTGTATGTATGCACATATATATGTCTGTTTATATATGCATGTGTGTGTATACTTACATATAACTTTAAAATCATTTATGTGTAATTTTTAAAGCCCTGAGAGGAACCAGGGCCACAAGTATGTTCAAAGTGTTGATCATAAGGGTGTTCTGCAATTCACATTAATTCTCAAAGCTCTTAGACTATCATTAGGTTTTTTCTCAGAGTCAGAGTCTCACTCTGTTGCCCAGGCTGGAGTGCAATGGTGTGATCATAGCTCACTGCAGCCTTGACTTCTTGGGCTTTGAAATCGTCCTGCTTCAGCCTTCCAAGTAGCTAGGACTGTAGGTATGCTGCTCCACACCTGACAATGTTTTTATTTTTTGTAGAGACAGGATCTCACTATGTTGCCCTGGCTAGTCTTAAACTCTGGGCATAAAGTGATCCTCCTGCCTCAGCCTCCCAAAGTACCAGGATAATGGGTGCTAGTCATTGCACCTAGCTGATATCCAGTGATATTGTCCTCCAGAGGTGAAGAGAAAGTAAAAGCTTTTGCAGATAAACAAAAATGGAAGAAATGTATCACCAGATCTGCCCTCCAAGAAATGCTGGGATTATAGGCATGGGCCACTGCACCTGACAGAAATGTTAAGATTTTTTTTTAGACAGATGAAAATTGTAGGTCAGAAACTTGAATCTGCATAAAGAAAAAAGGAGCATCAAAGAAGGAATAAATGAAGGTAAAAATAAGATCTTTTCTTATTCTAAATCAACCTAAAGATAACTATTTGTTTAAAATAATATCAGCAAGAATGCATTGGACTATCACGGCATGTGGAAAAGTAAAATAAACGACCACAGTGTTACAAGGGATGGGAGGAGGAATCAGGACTTGAAATACTTTGGATATTTGTCCCTTCCAAATTTCATGTTGAAATGTGATCCTCAATGTTGGAAGTTGGGCCTAGACACAGGTGTTTGGGTCATGGGAGTGGATCCCTCATCAATGGCTTGGTGCCCTCCCTGCAGCAATAAGCTGGTTGTTTAAAAGGGTCTGACACCTCTCTTGTTTCCTCTCTTGCCATGTGACATGGCCGCTCCCTCTTTGCCTTCTGCCATGGGTAAAACCTTCCCAAGGCCTCACCAGAAGTAGATGATGACATCATGCTTCTTGTACAGCCTGCAGGACTATTAACCTCTTTTCTTTGCCAATTACCCAGTTTCAGGCATTCCTTCATGGCAATCCGAAATGGACTAACACAGGAGTAATGTGTTATAGGGTGACTGTGCCACTGATGAGGTGAAATGGTGGTGTCTGGATATAGACTTGGGTTAATTAAAAATGTGTATTGTAAACTCTGAGGTTTATCTGCAGAACAAACGGAATACTTACAGAACAAGGGAGATATTCTCAAACTATGCATCTGACAGAAGTCTAATATCCAGAATCTATCCGGAATTTAAACAGTTCAACAAGCAAAAAACAACCCCAGTAAAAAATGGGCAAAAGTCATGAACAAATACTTCTCAAAGGAAGACACACAAATGGCCAATTTGTTGGCCTAATTGCTATCCCTAATTACCAGAGAAATGTAAATAAAAGCCCTAATGAGATGCCATCTCACACCAGTCAGAATGGCTATAATTAAAGTAAAAAAACTAACAGATAATGGCAAGGCTGCAAAGAAAAGGGAGCACTTATATACTGTTGATGAAAATGTAAATTAATTCAGCCACTAAGGAAAACAATTTGAAGATTTCTCAACTTACAACAGAACTACCATCCAATGCAACATTCCCATTACTGGTTATATACCCAAAGGAAAACAAATCGTTCTACCAAAAGACACATGCGTCCATATGTTCATCACAATGTTATTCACAATAGTGAAGACATGGAATCAACCTAAGTGCCCATCAGTGGTAAATCAGATAAAGAAAACGTGGTACATACATACCATGGAATACTACACAGCTATAAAAAAGAACAAAATATGTCCTTTGCAGCATGGATGCAGCTGGAGGCTGTTATCCTAACTGAATTAACAGAAAACCAAACACTGCATGTTCTCACTTATAAGTGGGACCTAAGCATTGGGCATACATGGACATAAAGATGGGAACAACAGACACTGAGAACTACTAAAGAAGGGAGAGAAGGAGAGAGGGTAAGGCCTTCACAACTGCCTATTGGATACTGTGCCCACTACATGGGTGATGGGAGCATTTGAAACTCAGGTTCATGCAACATACCCATGTAACAAACCTGCACAGGCACCCCCGAATCTAAAATAAAATCGAAATTATATAAAAAAGGCACTACATAATGACAAAGGAACCAGACTTCCAAGAAGATATAACAATCCTAGATGTGTATGTACCTAACGACAGAGCACCAAAATACATGTGGCAAAAGCTGGAAGACCTGCAAGGAGAAATAGACAGATTTACTGTTACAGCTGGAGACTTCAAGTGCTCACTGTCAGTAGCTGATGGGTCAAGGAGGCAGAAAACAGACAAGGATAAAGTTGACCTGAATGGCAGTATTGCCCAACTTGATCTAATTGACATTTAGACTAGCTTTTCCAACAACAGCGTAATACACATTAACCTCGAGCTTATGTGGAACATTCACCATGACAGACCACATTCTGGAATAAAACATACTTTAACAAACTGAAAAGAATGGAAATTGTGTAAAGTGTCCCCAGACCACAGTATAATTAAACTAGAAATAAAAAACAAAAAGCTGGCTGGAAAATTCCCAGATATTTAGAAAATAAACAACACACCTCTAAATAATTCAAGTTGAAAAGAAGTCTCAAGAGAAATTTTAAAAATATTTTTAACTAAATGGAAATGAAAATAAAGTATATCAAAATTTGTAGAATTCAGCAAAAGCAATGCTGAATATAGCATTAACTGCATATTATTAGAAAGATAATCAGTAACCTAAGCTCCCATCTTAGGCCTAAAAGAGGCAGAAGAAAAAATTAAAAATTAGAGGATAAATCAATGACATTTAAAACAGAAAAAATCGACAGAAATAAAACCAGATGCTTTGAAAATATTAACAAAATTGATAAACCTCTAGCTAGGTTAGGCAAGAAAAAAAGAGAAAAGACTCCAATACCCCATATTAGAAATGAAAAAGTGACGTCACCCTTGGTCCCAAGGACTGTAAAAGCATCATAAAGACATTCTATAAATAACTCTACGTCCACACATTTCACAATTTAGATAAAATGGACCGATTTCTGGAAAGACACAAATTCCCAAAACTCACACAAGGTGAAATAAATAACCTGGACAGCCCAGTACCTATTAAAAAAATTGAATTGATAATAGCAGGCTTCCTAAAAAGAAATTACCAGGCCCAAATGGTTTCAGCAGTGAATTCTATTAAAAATTTAAGGAAGAAATAATACCAAAGTTCTACCAAAAAAATCTCTTCCAAAATATCAGGGTGACAGACACACTTTCTAACTCATTCTATGAGGGGAGCATTACCCTAATACCAAAACTCAGATAAAGATACTGTGGGAAAGGAAAACTACAGACCAATATCTCTCATGAATATAAATGCAAAGACATTCTAAAAATTAGCAAAGTGAACTGAGTAATAAAAAGAATTATGAAGTACAACCAAATGGGATTTATTCTAGATATGCAAGATGGGTTCAGCATTCAAAAAGCAGTCACCGTAATCCACACATCAGCAGACTAAAGAAAACAATATGTAACCATATCAACTGAAGCAGAAAAATTATTTGACATTTTCCCCCTTTGGCTTCTTTCTGTTCCTTCTTTTCTTTCCCTTCCCTGTCTTCCTTTTCTCCATTACTCCTCTTCTCCTCTACTCCACTTTTCTGAGTGGGGAGGACATTATCTTTCCAAATATGTAAGAAGTGGCTGCAGGCATCATAGGTATACCCAGTTTCTGTGACAAAATTTTAGTGATCTTATCCAAAGTATCTTATGATGGCTAACTGGAGTTAAAAAGAGTGAGGTCAGTAAGATGGCAGAATAGGATATTTCTACCACATCCTCACACAGAAGCATTGATCTTTCAACTACCTGGAGATGAGAGTATCTTTGTGGAAGTCCAGGAGTCCAGTGGAGAAATTCTAACACCGTTAGAGCAAAAAATCTGATAACGAATGCATTGAAGAGGATGCAAGAACAGTTTGACTTTATTCCACATTGCCTTTTTCAAGGCAGCATAGCTCAGTGCTAAAAGAGATCTGTCAGGTCCATGACCTTTCCACAGAGGAAAGTGAGTGAGTACCAGGCTCCCCAGCCATATGGGAAACTTCCCAAGACGCCCACGTTTTCTCACCCCACTCAGAACACTGAGGTGATCAGCACAGCTAAGTGGTTGCAAAAAGCTGGGAGAAGGAAAGAATGGCTACAGATACTAGTAATTTTTCTGCAGATTTCATCATAAACATAAAATGTAGGAAAGGAAGAGTCGCACTGTAGTTTTTGCATGGAACGTAAGCTATTATTAGCTTAAAATAGACTGTTATATGATGTTTAATGTAAGTCTCCTGGTAACCACAAGTCAAAAACCTATAGTAGGTACACAAAATCAAAACATAACACTACAGAAAGTTATCAAATCACAAAGAAAGATAGTAAGAAAGGAAGAAAGCAACAAAGGGTGTATAAAACATCCAGAAAACAATTAACAAAACAGCAATAGTGAGTCTTTATCTATTCATAATTACTTTAAATGTAAGTGGATCCAATTCTACAATCAAAAGGCACAGAATAGCCAAAGCGTAGTCCCAGTTACTCAGGAGGCTAAGGTAGGAGGATTACTGAGCCCAGGAGTTCAAACCCAACCTGGGAAACATAGTGAGATCTCATCTTTTAAATTAAAAAACAAGACAAAGTGGCTGAATGAATTTAAAAAGCATGACCCAACTATATGCTGCCTACATGAGACTCACTTCAACTTTAAGGATACATGTAGACTGAAAGTAATGGGAAGAAAAATGATATTTCATACAAACGGAAACCAAAAGAGAGCTGGGGTAGCTGTACTTATATCAGACAAAATGGACGTTAAGTCAAAAACTAACAAGAGAAAAAGATTATTACATAATGATAAAGTGGTCAATTTACCAAGAGAATATAGCAATATTAAACATATATGCACCCAACATTGAAGCACCTAAATATATAACTAACTAAAGGGAGGAATAGACAGCAATGCAAGATAAAACGCCTCAACAGAAAATCAATATGGAAGCAAGCATTGGACTTGAACTACACTTTACACCAATAGACCTAACAGACATATACAGAACATTCCATCCACCAGCAGCAGAATATACATTCTTCTCAAGTATTCACAGAACATTCTCTAGGATAGATCATATGTTAGGCCACAAAACAAGTTTTAACAAATTTTAAAAGACTAAAATTATATCAAGCATCTTTTCCAACCATTTTCAATTTCTAGTTTGGTCTCACACTAGAAATCAGTAACAGGGAAAAAAATAGAAAAATTCACAAATATATGTAAATTAAACAGCACACTCCTGAACAACCAATGGGTCAAGGAAGAAATCAAAAGGGACACCAAAAAAAAACTCAGACAAATGAAAATGGAAACACGATGTGCCAAAACTTGTGTGATGCAGCAAAAGCAGCTGGAAGAGAGAACTTTTTTTTTTTTTGAGACGGAGTTTCACTCTTGTTACCCAGGCTGGAGTGCAATGGCGCCATCTCCGCTCACCGCAACCTCCGCCTCCTGGGTTCAGGCCATTCTCCTGCCTCAGCCTCCTGAGCAGCTGGGATTACAGGCAGCACCACCATGCCCAGCTAATTTTTTGTATTTTTAGTAGAGACGGGGTTTCACCATGTTGACCAGGATGGTCTCGATCTCTTGACCTCGTGATCCACCTGCCTCGGCCTCCCAAAGTGCTGGGATTACAGGCGTGAGCCACTGCGCCCGGCCAGAGAGAACTTTATAGTGATAAATGCCTATGTGAAGAAAAAGAAAAGATCTCAACTAAGCAACTTAACTTTATACCTCAAAGAACTAGAAAAAGAAGAGCAAACTAAGCTGAAAGTTAGGAGAAGGAAGAAAATAACAACAAGCAGTGCATAAATAAATAAGACAGACTGGAAAAGATTAATGAAATTAAGAGTTGTTTTTTGGCCGGGTGCAGTGGCTCAAGCCTGTAATCCCAGCACTTTGGGAGGCCGAGGCGGGTGGATCACGAGGTCAAGAGATCGAGACCATCCTGGTCAACATGGTGAAACCCCGTCTCTACTAAAAATACAAAAAATTAGCTGGGCATGGTGGCGCTGCCTGTAATCCCAGCTGCTCAGGAGGCTGAGGCAGGAGAACTGCCTGAACCCAGGAGGTGGAGGTTGTGGTGAGCCGAGATCGCGCCATTGTACTCCAGCCTGGGTAGCAAGAATGAAACTCCGTCTCAAAAAAAAAAAAGTTGTTTTTTGAAACGATAACCAAAATTGACAAACATTTAGCTAGATGAAGAAAACAAGAGATAAGACTAAAATAAATAAAAATGAGAAAGGAGATATTCAGCTGATACTACAGAAATACAAAGAATCATAATAGACCACTACCAACAATTGTATCTAACAAACTGGATGTTCTAGAAGAAATGGATAAATTCCTAGAAACATACAATTAACTAAGAATTCATTATAAAAACATTAAAAATCTCAACAGACCAAGTAAGGAGATTGAATAAGTAATCAAAATCTCATATCAAAGAAGAACCCAGGATTTCGTGGCTTCACTGGTAAATTGTACCAAACGTGTTGAGAGGAACTAATAACAAGGGTTCTCAAACTCTCTCAAAAATTGAATTTTTGGAATCTTCCAAATTCATTTTACAAAGCAAGTATTATCTTGATACGAAAGACAGACAAGGATGTTACAGGGAAAGAATACAAACCAATATTCCTGATAAATATCAATGCAAAAACCCTCAACAGGATGCTGGCAAATCAAGTTCAAAAGCATATTAGAAGAGTCACACACCAAGATCAAATGGGATTTACCCCTCAGAAGCAAAGATAGCTCAGTATAAGCAGCTCAAAAAATGATACATCACATTAACAGAATGAAACATAAAAATTATACGATTATCCCAATAGATACAGAAAAATCATTTGTGAAAATTCAAGATCCTTTCATGATTAAAAAGTATCAATAAAGTTGGCGTCGAAGGAATGTACCCAACACAATAAAGGTCATGTATGACATCTCACCTCTAAAAATGTACTCAACAGTAAAAAGCAAAACACTTTCTCTCTAAGATCAGGAACAAGGAAAGGATGTCCATTTTTGCCAGTTCTGTTCAACATAATACCGGGAGTCCTCGCCAGAGAAATTAGTTATGAAAAAAAAGAAAAGAAAAAAGAAATAAAAAGCATCCAAATCAGAAAAGAAGAAGTAAAACTGTCTGTTTTTTGCAGATGACATGATCACATACCGAGAAAATCCTAAAGACTCCATGAAAAAAGAACCAATCAATTTAGTAAATGTTTAGGATACAAAATTGAGATACAAAAATTGGTTGCATTTTGATAGACTAACCATGAACTATCCAAAAAAGAAATTAAGGACACAATTATTCACAATAGCATCAAAAAGGATAAAATACTGAGGGATAAATGTAGTCAAGGAACTGAAAACTAAAACTGCAATGAAAGAAACTGATGAAATAAATAAATGGAAGGACATCCTGTGTTCACAGGTCAGAGGAATTGGTGTTGTCAGAATCTGCACAATACCCAACAGGATGTACAAAGTCAGTGCGAACTCTATCAAAATTCCAATGGCATTTTGCACAGAAATAGAAAAAAACAGGGATAAAATTTTTGTAGCACCATGAAAGACCCCAAATAGCTGAAGCAATGTTGAGCAACGAGAACCAAGGCGGAGGCATCACACCTCCTGATCCACCAGGACTCAACGTCCTGGCTATTTCAATAAGACAAGAAGAAGGTATATAGAGGGCCGGGCGCGGTGGCTCACACCTGCAATCCCGGTACTTTGGGAGGCCGAGGCGGGTGGATCACGAGGTCATGAGATCGAGACCATCCTGGTCAACATGGTGAAACCCCGTCTCTACTAAAAATACAAAAATTAGCTGGGCACGGTGGCGCGTGCCTGTAGTCCCAGCTACTCGGGAGGCTGAGGCAGGAGAATTGCCTGAACCCAGGAGGCGGAGGTTGTGGTGAGGTGAGATTGCACTCCAGCCCGGGTAACAAGAGCGAAACTCAGTCTCAAAAAAAAAAAAGAAAAAGGTATATAGATTGGAGAGGAAGAAATAAAACTGTTTATATTTGTAGATGCCATGATTGTACATCTAGAAAATCCCCAAGAATCAACAAAATACTCCTGGAACTAAAAAGCAGCTACAGCAAGGACCCAGGATGCACATTAATGCAGCAAAGTCTGTCGCTTTCCTGTATACTAGCAATGAGCAACTGAGCTCCGAAATGATAAAACAGTACCATTTACAATAGAAGCCCCTGCAGCATAATTCTTAGGCATGGATTTAACAAAACATTTATAAGATCTCGTGAAGGTTAATTTTGGTTGTCAACTTGAAGGGATACCCAGAGAGCTGGTAAAGCATTGTCTGCAGGTGTCCTGTGAGGGGATTCCCAGAAGAGATTGGTGTCTGAATCCGTGGAAGATCTGTCTTCACCTGATGAGGGCAGGCCCCATCTGACTGGCTAAGGACCCAGACAGGACAGAAAGGTCAGTGATCTATTTACCTAGTCTCTCTCTCTCTCTCTCTCTACCTGCCTATCTTTCCTGGAACTGAGACGCCAATCTTCTCCTGCCCTTGGACATCAGAACTCCAGGTTCTTCAGCCTTTGGACTTCAGGACTTGCACTAAGTGTCCCCTGGGTTCTCAGGCCATCATCTGCAGACTGAGTCACACCACCAGCTTTCCTGGTGCCGAGTCCTGCACACTGGACTGAGCCATGCTCTCAGCTTTCCTGGTTTTCCAGCTTGCAGAAAACATGATGGGACTTCTCAGCCTCCGTAATTGCATGAGCCAATTCCCGTAATAAGTCCTCTCTCATATAGCTCCATCAATTTTGGTCTCTACATTTATGTCTATGTGTATATCTACGTCTATCTGTATCCCACTGACTTTGTCTCTCTGGGTAAGTCATACAAGGTACTAAGAGTGGCTCTAGAGGGGACAGAATTTCAAGGATGAGTTCCCTAAACTGGTCTTAGAGTTTCTGGAATTGGATCTGTAGTCTGATTAGACTTAAAAATGCTGAGGACTCTACTTCCAGTAGTCCCGAGAGCACTGAGAGTCACGGCATAAACTGTTTATAAAGATCTGCGAAATACCTGCACTAAATACTCCTAAACAACCACCTTTCTATTTCATTTCCTTATTTTTATTTTTTTATTGTGACAGGAGCTCTCTCTGTTGCCCAGGTGGGAGTGCGCAATCACAGCTGACTGTAACCTCAACGGATCCTCTCACCTCATTTTTTTATTTTTAATTTTTTTGGTAGAGATGAGGTCTCACTATGTTGCCAAGGCTGGTCTTGAACTCCTGAGCTCAAGCGATCCTCCCACCTTGGCCTCCAAAAGTGAGCAACTACTTTTAAGAAGGAAGGAACTTAGAGGCTCTGCATATGATACTTTGGAGCATTTGTAGAGAACACATATGCAAACACACATATGCGAACACACATGAGAACACACATATGAGAACACACATGAGAACACACATATGAGAACACACAAGAGAACACGTGAGAACACACGTGTGAACACACATGTGCGAACACGTATGAGAACACACATATGCGAACACACATGAGAACACACATGAGAACACACATATGAGAACACACATGAGAACATACATATGAGAACACACATATGTGAACACACATATGAGAACACACATGAGAACATACATATGAGAACACACATGAGAACATACATATGAGAACACACAAGAGAACACGTGAGAACACATGTGAACACACATGTGCGAACACGTATGCGAACACACGAGAACACATATGCAAACACACATCTGAGAACACACATATGCAAACACATATGAGAACACACATATGCTAACACACATATGAGAACACATATATGTGAACACATGTGAGAACACACACGTGAGAACACACATCTGAGAACACACACATGAGAACACATATGAGAACACACACATGCTAACACACATATGCGAACACACATGTGCAAACATACATGTGAGAACACACATCTGGGAACGCACATATGAGAACACACATGTGAGAACACACGAGAACAGCTAGTGTGACAAAGGTGTAAAGCCAGTTTAATAAAGTGTATCTTTTCAACCAATGATGGTGGAACGGTTAGATATCCACGTGCAAAAAGACAAAATAACTTCAACCAGTACCTCAAACCATATTCAAATTCTTTAATTTAAAATGAACTAGTGACCTAATGTAAAATATAAAACAATGAAACTGTTAGACAAAAATATGGTGGAAAATCTTTGTGACCTTGGGTTAGTCACAAAACGGGTATGACAGCAAAGGCACAATTCATAAAAGAAAAGATGGATACATTGAACGTCATCAAAATTTTAAAATTCCACCCTTTTGAAAGGCAGTCTTAAGAGAATTTTAAGAAACCAAGCCGTCAGCTGACAGGAAATAATTATGAGGAAGGACTTATATCCAGAATGTTCATTGCGCATTCTCTGTGTATTTTCAAAACCTAATAATAAGAAAACAATCCTACAAAAATGAGCAAAAAGATATACAGACATCTCCTGTACATTTGAGCAAAGAAGATATACGGATAATAATCAAGGTCATGAAAACATGCTCCACATCATGAATCATTAGGGAAATGAAAATTAAAAATCATAAAGAGATACCGCTACACACCTACTACAATGGTTAAATTTGGGCCAGGCATGGGGGCTCACACCTATAATCCCAGCACTTTGGGAGGCGGAGGAGGGCAGACCTTAAGGTCAAGAGATCAAGACTATCCTGGCCAACATGGTGAAACCCCATCTCTGCTAAACATACAAACATCAGCTGGGTGTGGTGGTGGGTGCCTGTAGTCCCAGCTACTCGGGAGGCTAAGGCAGGAGAATCCCTTGAACCCGAGAGGTGGAAGTTGTAGTAAGTTGAGATTGTGCCACTGCACTCCAGCCTGGTGAAAGAGTGAGACTCTGTGTCAAAAAAAAAAGGTTGAATTTTTTTTGCTTTAAAACGGATCATGCCAACTTTTGGCAAAGATACGAGAAACTGGAAGTCTCATGCACTATGAGTGGAAAGATTAGTGACACAAGTACTTAAAAAAACTATTCGGTAGATTCTTAAAAGGTTAAACACACAGGAGTGGTAGGATCCATCCATTCCACGCCCAGGTATTTACTCAAGGGAAACGAAAGCATTTGTCTCCACAGAGACTGGTGCAGGAATCTTTATAGCCCTGGATCATAGAAAGCCCAAAGCAGAAACAATCCGAGTGACCCTAACAGGTGAGAGTATAAACAGATACATCCATTCACGTTATTCATCAATAAAACCAAAGGAACGATCGAGACCTGCAACAATGAACCTCAGAATAAGGCTGAGGCAGGTGGATCAACCGAGGGAGGAGTTCAAGACTGCCTGGCCAACATGGCGAAACACTACTTCTACTAAAAATACAAAAAAAAATTAGCCAGGCATGGTGGTGAACACCTGTAGTCCCAGCTACTCACGAGGCTGAGGCAGGAGAATCACTTGAACCCTGGAGGTGGAGGTTGCAGTGAGCCAAGATCGAGCCATTGCACTCCAGCCTGGGCAATAGAGCAAGATCCCATCTAAAAAAAACCCCTCCATATTTTAAATATGTGTAGTTTATTGTATGTCAGCTAGCCCCCAGTAAACCTGTAACTTCCCAGGGGAAATGGCAGGGATTGATGCCACCTCCAAAGGGTTAAAGCATGCCTAGGTAGTAAGCCCTGTCATCTAGCTCCTGATTTCCCCTCTCTGGCCTCTGCAGATTGGTTGAATCAGAATAGGTGATTGCAGACCTCAAACTCAACCAAATAGCAACACCAAATGGGCTGCCAGGCCAGAGCGGGGATCTTCATTTAATCTTAGATTAAATGAACACCGCCTCAGGTAGCTGGTATCAGTGGCCACCGATTCTGTGAATGAATTCTCTCACATCTCATCAGGAGGGAGTGTGAGCATTCACGCAGGATGGACAGCGGTACAGTCACAGTTTTGCCCCGGGGATATGCTAATTCTCCTGCTCTTTGTCCTAATATAGTGCAAAGGGAAAAGGGCTTCTGGACATTCCACAGAGTGTCACGTTGGTTCACTGTATTGAAGGCATTATGTTAAAGGGACTGACGAGCAAGCAGGGGCAAGTACTCTGGATGCCCCAAGAAAGGCACATGAGCCAGGCTGGGAGAGAAATTCCACGAGCTTTAGGGACCTGCTACATCATGATCTTATTAGCATGAAGTTATTACCATAAAATCTGGCAAATCCCACGGTACAAGAGCTATCCACAACGGAGAAAGACACCGCACACACAGAGCCCCTGGAGAGCCTCAAAGAAGGGTCATGGCCCAGACTCCTTGGGCTCCAGAGAAAAGCCCTGCAGAGAACTATGTTATTTCGAAAGAGGTTCCCGGCCTCCTGCTGGACCCTCTAGAGAAAGAGTGCCTGTCATGGACATCAAGTGACCATGTGGTCAGAGACACCCATCTGGAGCTAGAACCTGTCCGGCTCACCAAGTCAGAAGGTTAGGCAAGCCCAGCAGTATCCAGCATGCATGGGGAAAGATGCAACCTGGGCTTCAAGCAAGCAGAGGGCAGAGGAAAGCTATGTGACCTGGGGATCGGAAACCCCATGCCATCTACCAGTGTTACACCCACACCCCTTCTTCAGTCCACACCCGTGGCCTCCTGCAGAGGTCCCTCTGGCCAGTGGACAGAGAAGGAAGGGGCCTGAGCTTCACCCGTTGGCGGGTTAGCTAGAAACATCGGAGAGCCCCCGAGCGACTGCCCTTGCACCGCAGCCCACTCAGGTGACGGTGATGGTGTCGATGGGGGAGCCCTCCCAGTGGGCTGAGCTCTGAGTGCAGGACCAGGTCATGCACTTGGTGTAGGGAAAGAAGTGGACCAAATCTGTGGCTCTGTTTCCAGCAATTTTAGGCTCTGTTGGTTGACAGAGGGGGATGCTTCCACCAGAAGACACTATTTTTTTCTTTTTTTGAGACAGAGTTTCGCTCTTGTTACCCAGGCTGGAGTGCAATGGCGCGATCTCGGCTCACCGCAACCTCCGCCTCCTGGGTTCAGGCAATTCTCCTGCCTCAGCCTCCTGAGTAGCTGGGATTACAGGCACGCGCCACCATGCCCAGCTAATTTTTTGTATTTTTAGTAGAGACGGGGTTTCACCATGTTGAC
>CM052657.1:115584930-115611817 GCA_028533165.1 Leontopithecus rosalia | reverse complement strand
CAATTCTCACATCTGATAAAATAGATTTTAAAGCAACAAAGATATAGTGGTAAAAGGATCAATGCAACAATAAGAGCTAATGATCCTAACACCCAGATACATAGAGACTTAGACTCAATGAGACAGAAAATTAATAAGGATATCCAGGACTCAAACTCAGATCCGGAACAAGTAAACTTAATAAATATTTATAGAGCTCTCCACTTTAAATACACAAAATATACATTCTTATCAATACCACATCATACCTACTCACAGGTTTAAATGAAATATTGATTGGCCATTATTAATACCCATTTTTTAGAATAAAGCAACATTTCCATTCTCTCTCCCTCTTTTTCTTCCTCTTTCTTCCTCTCCTTCACCCCTTTTTTTCTTTCCTTCTCTCAAAAAAAAAAAAAAAAGAGAACTGAACCTAATAAAAGGCAAAGCTGAAATACAAAAAAAGAAAAAAGCTAACATACTGAATGGTGAAAGGCTGATTACCCCTAATATTGTAAAAGTATATCACTTCTCACATTCCTATTCCATATTTTTCAGGAAGCCTTGGCCAAGATATTAAGGCAAGAAAAAGGAATAAAAACTTGGACACAGATGTAACCAAGAAAGTATTCTGACCTAAACAAATAGAAAAATATACCATGTTCATGGATTAGATGATTCAATATTGTTAAGATGTCAGTTCTCCCCAAATTGATCTAAAGATGTAACCAAGAAAGTATTCTGACCTAAACAAATAGAAAAATATACCATGTTCATGGATTAGATGATTCAATATTGTTAAGATGTCAGTTCTCCCCAAATTGATCTAAATATTCCTACATCCCAGTAACTTTCCCAGCAGAATGTTTTGTAGATGTTGATAAGTTGATTCAAAACTTCATATGGAATCAAACTACTCTAGGAAATTTAGGAAAATTATTTTCTGATCACATGATCTGATTTCATTGATACGTTACTATGTATTTACTACCTAATTTGACTATAAAGCTACAGCAGTCAACACGTTGACATATTGGTGAAGGCGTAGACTCAGCTCAGTGACTAGAGAGCCCAGAAATGGATCGATAGAAATATAGTCAAGTGAGTTTCCGCAAAGATGCAAAGGCAAATCAACAAACGGCAGTCTTTTCAGCAAACGGAACTGGATCTATCGAATGTCCATACGCAAAAAATGAACCTTGACACACACATTTCACACCTTACACAAAAATTACCTCAAAATGAATCACAGACCTTAATGTAAAATATACAACTATAAAACTTCTAGAACAGAGAAAATCTTTGTGCAGTTAGGATCGCCAGTGTCTTCAGCCTCTGTAGTATTGCCATGTGGCTGGCGACAGCAACTCCTGTGTGGGGCTGCTCTGTGCACCAAGGGAGGTTTAGCAACGGTACTCTCCAGTGGTGACAACTAAAATGTCCCCAGACACTGCCAAATATCCTCTGGGGGCAAAACAGGCCTGAATGATGGGACTTTGTGTAATGTAAAACTTTTCTTCTGTCAAAGGCCATGTTAAGACATTGAAAAGTCCCAGCACTTTGGGAGGCCAAGGCGGGTGGATCACAAGGTCAAGAGATCGAGACCATGCTGGTCAACACGGTGAAACCCCATCTCTACTAAAAATACAAAAAATTAGCTGGGCACGGTGGCACGTGCCTGTAATCCCAGCTACTCGGGAGGCTGAGGCAGGAGAATTGCCTGAACCCAGGAGGCGGAGGTTGTGGTGAGCCGAGATCGCGCCATTGCACTCCAGCCTGGGCAACAAGAGCGAAACTCCATTTAAAAAAAAAAAAAAGACATTGAAAAGACAAACCACAGGCTGGGGGAAAATATTTGCAATCACATGACAGCCCACTTAAAAAGATCGGCAAAGGGCTTGACAGACCTGTCACCAAAGAAGGGAGGCAGATGGCAAGAAAACCCCAAAAGGTGGGCCACACGGTTAGTTTCAGGGAAATGCAAACCGTAAGAGACCTGTGCACGCCTGCTGCGACAGCGAAAACACACAGGCCCCAACCTCGTGCTGTGAGGATGGGGAGCAAGTGGGTCTCACGGCTTGCTGCAGAGTGCACTATGCCACAGCCCGTGTGTGCTTGGGGGGGCCTGGGGGTGGCAGGAGGGCAAAGAAGAGGTGGGCAGAGATGGCAGAGCAGCCTCCTAGTGCTGGATTTCCTCACCCAGCCAGGATGGCCTGGGCGGGTGCCAGTGCTGCCAGAGATGGTGATTCCCAACCTGCTCCAGGGGTGTGTGTCTTTCTGTGTGTGTGCATGTGTGTGTGTGTCCGTGCATGTGTGTCTATGTATACATACATATATACACATGTATGTATACATACGTATATATGTATGTATGTATATATACGTATACATGTATATATATACGCATATATACGTATACATGTATACGTATATATGCTGTATTTGCATGTGTGTGTGGGGGTCTATGTGTGTCTGTGTCTGTGTCTGTGTGTCTCGGTGTTTCTCTGTATGTGGTCTCTGTGTCTCAATGTGTCTGCGTGAGTCTACGTGTGTATAGGTGTATGTGTCTGCGTGTGTCCCAGTGTGTTATTGTGTCTGTGCGTGTGTGCATGTGCGTGTGAAGGAGGGAGGAAGGGCTCAGGCCTGAGCAGAGTCCCTGCAGCTGTGGGAGTGGACAGCAGTGAGGCTAAGGCTGGTGCAAGGGTTGCAGGCGCTCAGGTGAAGTGGAGCAAAACCAGAAGCTGGAATCTAGCTCCAGCATTGGTGGCAGCAGTGGCAGCAGCAGCAGCTCCTGCCCTGCCCGGAACAGGTTGGACCTGAGCCAGCACTGCCCTGCTGTCCTGAGGCTGCAGAGACTCAGACAGGGAGGGGAAGCCAGAGGGTGGGGCTGGGAGCCAGGCGCTGATGGAACCACCTGCCCTCAACGACCGCCCCTGCCCGAGACCCTGCCCACTCCCTGTGGTTCTGTTGGCCCAGGTTATGCTGGGCCCACTCCTGGGGTTTGCATCACTGGAGCCCAGGGACCCCTGGCACCCTCCCCACAGCCCTGGCCCTGCTGCCTCCCACCTCCAGGGCACCCTGAAGCCCACGGCAGGAGACCTGTGTCAGATAGGAATAGCCGGGGTCACAGCTCTCTGCCCAGCCTGCACCACATGCCACCCTGGGCACACCACCCACCCAAAGGCTCCCCTCCCTCCCCAGGGTGCCCGTCCCACTCAGGAACACCTCCCTGCCCATGCAGCACGGGTGTTTGGCTGAGTTTTGCAGCCCTGACACAGGTCACCTCCCACACGTATGGGGGCTTCAGAAAGTCTGGGAATCCCAGATATCTGACAGGATGGGGTCCCAGAGACCCTCTACCCATCCCCTCCCGCACAGCTGGGGATGGAGGACTGAGGGAGACTGGGACAGGGTGACTGTGGCTGTTGCAAAGGGTCCTTGGGTCCCCCATCCTTATCCCAAGCCCAGTGCTGGCCAGCCCCACCAGGTGGGTGTGCCGAGCACTCAGGCGGCTTGTGAATCCCCACAGCCACTTCCCTGCCCTGTGACCTCAGGGAATGACCTGGCCTGTCTTTCTATTTTATTTACGTCATTTTTATTTCCAGCTTGTGTTTAACTTCGGGGTGCCGGTGTGAGATGTGCACGATCCCTGTCACAAGATCCCTGTCACAAAATCCCTGTCACAGGATCCCTGTCACAAGATCTGTCACAAAACCCCATCACAAGATCCCTGTCTCAAGTATCTGTCACAAGATCCCTGTCACAAGCATCCCTGTCACAAGCATCCCTGTCACAAGATCCCTGTCACAATCATCCTTGTCACAAGATCCCTGTGACAAGATCCCTGTGACAAGATCCCTGTCACAACATCCCTGTCACAAGATCCCTGTCACAAGATCCCTGTCACAACATCCTTGTCACAAGATCCCTGTCACAAGATCCCTGTCACAAGATCCCTGTCAAAAGATCCCTGTCACAATCATCCCTGTCACAAGATCCCTGTCACAATCATCCCTGTCACAAGATCCCTGTGACAAGATCCCTGTGACAAGATCCCTGTCACAACATCCCGGTCACAAGATCCCTGTCACAAGATCCCTGTCACAACATCCCTGTCACAACATCCCTGTCACAAGATCCCTGTCACAAGCATCCCTGTCACAAAATCCGTCATAAGATCCGTCACAATCATCCCTGTCACAACATCCCTGTCACAACATCCCTGTCACAAGATCCCTGTCACAACATCCCTGTCACAACATCTCTGTCACAAGCATCCCTGTCAGAAGCATCCCTGTCACAAGATCCCTGTCACAACATCCCTGTCACAAGCATCCCTGTCACAACATCCCTGTCACAAGCATCTGTCACAAGATCCCTGTCACAGCATCCCTGTCACAAGCATCCCTGTCACAACATCCCTGTCACAATCATCTGTCACAAGATCCGTGTCACAAGATCCCTGTCACAAGCATCCGTTTCACAAGATCCCTGTCACAAGCATCCCTGTCACAAGCATCTCTGTCACAAGATCCCTGTCACAAGATCCCTGTCACAAGCATCCCTGTCACAACATCCCTGTCACAATCATCTGTCACAAGATCCGTGTCACAAGATCCCTGTCACAAGCATCCTTGTCACAAGATCCCTGTCACAAGCATCTCTGTCACAAGATCCCTGTCACAAGCATCCTTGTCACAAGATCCCTGCCACAAGCATCCTTGCCACGACCCTGCCTCGCTCTGAAGGAGTGTCGGGTGGGTGAGCAGAAACGGCCCTTCCCGAATGCCTGTCCTTGTCCAAGCACAAGGACCAGGATGCTTGCTCGGAGGGCGCGGGGAGAAGCCAATGGCGTAAGGTGCACAGCAGCCAGGGCTGAGGGCCAGGAGCAGGGGCCCCCACCTGCCCGGTGTCCCCTGCTAACCACAGCTCCTCGGCATCAGGACAAGGCCTGCCCATGGGGCCCTCAGTGGCCACCCTGGATGCAAACACCCTGGATGCCCAGCCTGTCCCTCCTGGGCACAAACGCAGGGCAGAGCAGAGCGCTTACATCCACTAAAACCCAGAGACAAAAAAGCCCCAGGAACACCGTGAATGGCTGCCAAACCCTGGAGCTGCCCCAGGCCCAACGATAGAAGCATGAGAGGCGCCTCCTGCTACAGGCACTGTGGCCATCTATGCGACCGCAGCAAAGAACATGGACGACTCACAGACTCGGAGACGGGGTTCCACGCTGCGCGGTGATGCCCACCTGAAGCTCAAGACAAACCCTACCTACGGTGACAGATGTCAGGAGGGGCGAAGGGTGAGGCAGGGAGAGGGTGTCAGCTGGAGCGGGTACCAGGATGGTGGCTGCTGCTGCTGCTGCTGCTGCTGGAAACATTCTGTGTGGGGGTTCGCGTGGCAGTTCTGAGTGCCCCCCATGCACACTTCGTCAGCATGCGCTCCAAGTTCCTGCATTCGAGGTGCCTGTGCCCCAGTGGAAAGATGACAGACAGACAGAGCTGCTTATCCACTGCCCAGGGCGGAACTCTCCAGGGTGCCTTGGAAGGCCCAGGAGGAAAGGAACACCAGGCCCCCCACCTGGGAACCCTGCTCCACCCCGACAGAACAGTTTCCAGTTGAATTTTATGCCCTCCAGATTCACATTGAACTGTTTTTGGATCCAGGGCCTTTAAAGAGGTGATCCAGTTAAAGTGAGGCCATTAGAGCACACCCTAGTTCCGTATGACCGAGTGCCAGAGGGTCCGCAATGGGATTCTGGCCGGCGTGGTGCAGGGAGTCACCTGTACAGAGGATAAGTGACTGGAGAAGTGCCCAGGCTTATGCCCTCCCCGGACGGAGAGGCCATCAGCTCGGGGAGATGCCCCAGAGCTGCACATCCATGCAGAGGCGCTGGGGTGGCAGTGGGCACGAGCCCCACACTGATGTCTGCACGCATGCTGGAGAAAGCCTCAGACCCCGAGGGGCTGCTCCATGCCAGCCTGCTGCTGCCACACCCCTCCCACAGAGCGCTGCTCTGGCCCGGGACACAAGGCGCCCAGACCCATCCTGCTTTCCCCTCAATGCCCCGTGTCCTCCCACAGATGCATCCTGCCTCAAGCCTCGGTTTCCACTTCTGACAAATGGGTCTCAAGCTCTCTGCTCTGTCTGCCCTGCATGGGGATGTGCGCGGCACAGAGCAGGGCCGTTGGGGGCTGGGACTCCGGAAAGGTGCTCAGGGAGGGGCCAGGCCGTGGGGTCCGGAAAGCCTTGTAAGGTGGCCCAGGCAGGACCCAGGATGAGTGCTGAGTGGGCACCAAACGGCTCAGAGCTCCCCAAACCTGGCAGCCTGTGAGAGCCGCCGAGGCCCCTTTGCAAGGCCCTGCCCGCCAGCCCACAGAGGATATTCAAATGAGAGACAAATACTTGGGGCCCCAAGGTTAAGCCCAGCCCAGCCTCTCAGGCCAAGCCCAGCCTCTCCCAGGCTCTCATTTGGTTATTAATTGCATTTCGTTTAGAGATTTGCATGCCTATCACTCAGGTGGTGGCCAGCCTCAGGGGCCCGGCCAGCCTGGAGAGAACCCCAAGGCTCATAGGCAAATGCCAGCTTCAGGGGGCGGAGGACCCAGGAGCCTCCCGAATGGTATCAGGAGAGCCTGCCTGGGCTGGGCTGCAAGCCACCAGCGTGGGTCCTGGGCCACGACCTGGCATCCACGTGGACCCGGACAGGACAAGCAGGTAGAAAACAGTGGATCCCAGGACGCCCTCCCCCAACACCAGCCCCCAGCACCCCGCCAGGGACTGCAGCCCCTCCATGGTCTATCAGGGCAGCCCGGGGGTCCCTGTCACATGATGCATGAGACCCCCCAGCCCTGCAGCCTGTGGGACGGGCCATGTGCTCACCGAGGTGCTTGGAACCTTGGCAGGCAGGCTCTCGGAAGATTGGCTCAGGGACCCAGTGGTCCCTGTTCTTGGCATCCCAGGGTGTCCTGGTCCCAGGAGACGCCCCTTCCAAGGCCACATGAGCCCTAGGCCTCTCTGTCATCAGCCCTGTCTACTCTACCCTCCACAAGAGAGGTCCAGAGCGGGCAGTGCTTGACCCAAGAAGAGGCTGTGACCCCGGAGAGGTTGTGGCGGGGGAAGGGCCCTGAGCACTGGAGTTTCTAGAAAGCCCTCTTGTTCCTGCCCATTACGGGTTGAATTTTATGCCCTCCAGATTCACATGTGGCTGTTTTTGGAGCCAGAGCCTTTAAAGAGGTGATCCAGTTAAAGTGAGGCCATGAGGGGGGACCCTAGTCCCGTCTGACCAGTGTTCTTATTAAGAGATGAAGACACACAGAGGAATGGCCACGTGAGGGCACAGGGAGAAGGTAGCGTCTACGAGCCAAGGAGACAGGCCTCTGGGGGGCTGCAGAATGGCGAGACTGATTTCTGCTGCGTAGGCCCCAAGTCTGTGGTGCTTTTTCACGAAGCACAGGTCGACCCATTGCAGCTGCTGTCAGGACCCCAAGCCCATCCTCGGGGACATGAATTAACTCTGGGGCCCTTTTCCCTGGTGGTGTCACCTCCTAGGCAGAATGGGGACCTGAAGGTGCAGGCAGCAGGCCTGGCCAGGACCCCCAAGCCTCCCTGTGCTTCCAGCCGGACAGCAGGTCTGGGGCCTGAAGCTGTGACTCTGCCCCTGCCAGGCTCACAACAGGCATGACAGCTGAGCAGGCACATTCCCATCTCTCCCTCTGCTGATCTGCGGCCTTGGACAGGGCTGCTCTGGGAGAGCTGACAGGTGACCCCCCAGGAGGCCCCTCCCTGACTCTGGGCTGGGAATCCACCCCTGTGGGGGCACCTGGGAATGGCCTATTTCAATAGGTAAGCGGTGGGGAGGGTCCCGCCTCAGCAGGGGACATTGCTGGGGGTAAGGCCAGTGGGTGGGTGGGGAGTCCCCAGTGGCACTGGGGCCCCTTGTGGATTGATGCACTCCATTAATCATAGCCAGAAGCTGGGGAGGGGTAGAAAGGGGGTGGAGGGAGCAGAAGCCCACAGCCTGGAGGCCCTGGGGGCTGGCAGGGGCCTGCACCTGTCTGCAGCCAGCCCTCCAGCCGGGCCCTCTTCCCTCCTTTCCGAGGGGCCAGAGCGTGGGGTGCTAAGGGCTCAGTCGGTCCTCAACCTCCCCCCCAGCTCTCAAGGAGCCCCCCCCACATCCCCCAGGCCTCTGCCCCACTTGCACCTCCCCAGGCCTCAGGGCACAGGAGGCTTTCCCCACCCTTTGGGAGGCTGGGGTATCAGGTGGCCTGGCCTGACTGCTGGCTTCTGTCTCACTGGCTTGCAGACAAGACCCTCCACTTCAGTGGAAAAACAGCCAGAACAGTGCCCCCTCCAGACAGAACCGGGGGAGACATTGGTGTGAGGGGCATCCAGCTCTGTACTACGGGTTTAACCCTTACACCTCTGGATAACTGTGGGCCTCGGGCAGGTCACTGAGCTTGCCTGCCTCTGGAAGTCGGGGTGACACTCCTCAGAGGGGACTGGGAGGAGGGTGGCCCCTCCTGGTGGTCATCCCCCACCTCCACCTGCTGCCCTGCCCTCCGAGCCTTCAGGGTCCTTCCCAGCTTCTGTGGGCTCCCGGGTGGACCTGGGCTACCCCTGAGACCCTCCAAAAAGCTCAAGGGCAGCTCACAGCCCACAGGCCAGGACAGAATCGGGCAGGCTGCTGGGCCCACCTGGCCCCACTCCCCATTTTGATGAGAACAAAGACTGAGGGTGTGGCCCCAAAGAAACCACCCCTCCGTGTGCCCTTGCTGCTGGGAAAAGGGTCCCCACAGCAACCATGGTGGGCTGTGAACGCTACAGCTGAGGATGTGGGGTTGAGAGGCAGGCCTCTCCAACGCCGTCCATCTCGCCCTGTCCAGCCCAGCCTCAGGCCCAGCCTCTCCGGATGGCCAATCGCCTCTGGGCCCAGCTGAGGTCTCTGGGATGACTGAAGGTCTCTGAAGGTCTTTGAAGGCCACCTTGGGAGGATCGAAGGTGCGTGGACACCAGGGACCCTGCTCACAGCAAGCCTCCCTGCCCCACCCCTTTGTGTGCTGAGTGGAACAAGCTTGCTTCCAACTGGGGGATTGTGCATGCTGGGGCCTCTCTGCATGACGCCCCTGCCCCAGCTCGGAGGGGTGGCACTGGGACGGGTGTCACCAGCATAGAACACGAAGGCTCCACCATGAACAGGGCCCCAACCTTGGTTTAATGTTCTGCTACTACTGTCTTGAAGTTCTTTTTTTATTCTTTGTTTTGCTTTATTTTTATTAGAGGTAGGGTCTCCCAGTGTTGCCCAAGCTGGTCTTTGAATTCCTGGGCTCAAGCGATCCTCTGGTCTCAGCCTCCCAAAGCACTGGGATGACAAGCGTGGGCCACCACGCCTGGCCTTAGGAATTCTGACTGCTTTCACCTTTGAACTTGTTCTGCGGGTGCAGGCCAACGGCAGACCACAGCACTCACGTAAGCAGTGGAGAGCATGTGCAAAGCACCACACGTGCATCTCCCCACTCCAGCACTGCATCCACGATGCCCACAGATGCCAGGCCACACAGAAAAGGTGCCAGGGACCCACAGCAGTACAAGGCAGCGTGCCACACCTACGCCTGAGCGAGCCGGGTGCTGGGGACCACCGAGCTGCCACGTTTTCCATTCAAATCCAAAGTTGCTAAGGATGCAGAAGGAAGCCGGTGGTGTTCCAACAGACGTGCAGGACCCGGAAGCCGTCGCGTCCTTTCTGACTCAGGCGACTTCCCCGCGTTAGCCGAGCACTCTCGCTGACGGACGTACTGACAGCACCTCCCTCTCCTCCTTCCTCACCAGGAGGCGGAGGGTGCTGGTGGAGCCAGCCCGCGCCAAGGAGTGAAACAGTTGTGCAGTTTCCACTGTTCTAGTGGCAATGAAATGCAGACACCTGTGCCAGGACAAAACACACTGTGCCGTTCCGGGGATTCCGCATAGAAGTCAAATATCCTTAGGTTTGCCTGTTAAACTGGCATCACAGCCGGAATGGCGTGAGTATAAAATAAGAAGCATAAAACAGTCAGGCTGATCACAGAAGAAAGAAAACAACTTTACACGTGAGCACCGTTCACATCACATCACCGTCACCTTCTGCCTGGAATCAGTTTCTTTCAGGTGGGGACAAGGCCCGGACCATGGGCTCACGGCAGAGTCCTGCTGCCCGCACAGCAGAGCCCAGGACAGGTTGACACCTGGGCCAGGTGAGGCCCTCTCCAGGCTCACCAATCTCAAATGCTGAACTGCTAAGGCTATCCTCCCCAGGGGAGCCACCAGGCTAGCCTCACTTCCTGGAAGGTGTGGACACGGCAAGGACGTGGACGTGGAAGAGTCCAGGTTGAAATCTCAGATCTGATCACTTTCAGGCTGTGTGATGTCCACGGGAGAGAGCACAGTGACAGGTTCTTAGTTTCTGCTTCTGGTCGGGTCAGGAGGCCCCTTCCTCATTCCTCTTTTCTGCTTATCACTAGAGACAGAAACTAAAGCCACGACTTCAGGCTGCTGAGACTAAAACAAAATGACAGCAAAATAAGGCGGGTGGGACAGGCCAGGCTCGCCCATGACTTCAGGCTCTCCAGCTCCAGTGGGCACGGGGTGAATGAGTGTGGGGAGGGCCTTCATAACGCATCGATCAGCAGCCCGGTGAGCCGGGAGACTCACCCGCGGTCCTGGCTGTCAACCACAGCCCTTTCCAGTCTCGAAAACATCTCCGCCGTGACAGCAACTTACACGGCCACTGTAAGTCCCATTTCCTGGCGAGGTGCGGTCCAGCGACACTGCATCCTCTGAGCAGCAGGTGTCACGTGGGATGACCCGGGTAAGGAGTGCATTCGGGGAAATGGCGTGAGAAAGAAATACTCCAGAGGGAGCTGGCCGCAGCTGCGAAGCCCCCAGACCACCGCACAACCTCCCCCAGTGACGGCGAGGGAGCAGCCGCGGCCTAGATTGCTGTGCCATCTGTGGAAGGTGCCACAAGCTTTCCGGGTAGTTCTCGAGGCAAACTCGGAAAGGGAGTCCCTCGTCTCCGTCTTGGTATCTCTGTCACACTCATTAGGTGGGTTTCGTGTCAACCCCATTTGCAGTTCACCCCAAACTTGATCAAAGGACCACTTCTAGCACCCCACACCCTGTCCTACAGGACATACAGGAACAGGTCCTCAATAACGACACGCAGAACAGTGCCATCAAGACCACCAGGTACACACAGCTCCGCTTCTTCACGAAGACACTGGGGGGAACTGCTTACAAGATGCTCGAGAGACCTGTTGAGCAAACTTCACGTGTGGACCTGGGGTGGATCCCAATTCTATAAAGTCACCTGTACAAAACCATGAGACCCAGGACTGTGCCACTGGCTGGGTCCCTGGTGATGTAAAAGAGCAGTGGTTCATTTGAGGGAGTGATGATGGTACTGGGGCACCAGCACCAACGTTTCCCTTAGAGGCACACATCAAATAGTATGGGTGAAAGGATTCAGGCTGGGATTTACGTAGCAATGCAGGGAGGGCTGGGAGACGGATGGGGCAGGAAGGGCCTTGGAACTGGCACTGAAGGCTCAGGGCCCCCCTGGGGTCCAGTGCATCCTCCACCGGCCAGACTGTACAATGCTTGGCTCCTGTGCCCACCGCTAGGCCCCAGGCTCCATGAGCACAGGCCTGTGTGGCACACGGATGCGTCCAAGTCCTGGCACAGAGAATGCCCAACAGAGGCCTTGGTGCTTTCGCAGATATTGGAGTTTCCATAATAAAATGTGGGAGGGCAAAAATGACAGCACTGCCTGCCCTTTGCAGGGGAAAGGGCCACTTCGCACCAGTGGACCTTCCGTGTCCTTCCGTGGTTCCCCCGACCCGATTCACCCACCCAACAGCCCCCTGTGGTCCTGGCGGCCATGGGTCTTTCCCTGCGGTCCAGGTGTGGCACCCTGGGGAGAGCTCAGGGAGGCCACCAACTGGGTGTGGATTCTGGGAGAAGGCTCTGGGATGGCCTTCCCTGGGTGACCATGGCAATGTGCCCCTCCTGTCCGTCGGCCAAGGCCAGTTCCCTGAGGCCTGCAGGTCTACTGGCCCCAGCTGAGCCTGGTCCTCATCAGACGCCCCCTACAGACGCGGCTTTGACCCTGGCTGCTGAGGAGCCCCCACCCAGCCCAAGGCTGCAGTTGGTAAGAGCAGCCCTGGGCACCCTGCTCCCCTGGTAACAGGGCACCCGGCCAGCCTGGCGTTTGAGACCCATGCACCCCGGCAGGCTGTGTCCGGTGGCCACGGTTACTCAGGAGCCACCCACTCTGGGACATCCCCAGCTGCTCCCACCTCCCAGCCCTACAACGGCTCTGCCCCGGCCACCCCCTTCTGAAGGAAGGGGTGCCTCTGCGCCCTAAAGCAACTGGGGATCCCCGTCACCTCCTCCTCCACCAGGGCACTAAAAGGAAGCTTTGGGCACAGGGAGACTTCAAAGCCTCCTGGGCCCTGGGTCAAAGGTAGAGCCGTGTAATATCCCGGTGCCAGTTCTCCAGATGTGGGGGGGCCTGGTGCAAAGCTTCCAAGCCTTCTGTGTTCCTTTCAAGAGTCGCTCTCAGGATGCAGGTGAGCAGAGGCCTGCAGGGCCTCCCCAGCGCAGGCAAAACCCAAAGCCAGTGAGGGGGCAGCCTCTAGCCACCTCTCACTAACTTCCCCAGAGGCCCCTAAGGTGGTCTGGTCAGTTCCATTTGCAAATTAAGCCACTTGCCCTGGGCTGCCCACCTTCAATGGCACTGGAGCTCCGAGCTGCGGCCTGCCGGGGAGCCCATGCCCTCAGCCCCACAGCCGGTGCTCTCTGGTCAGACCGCCTCAGCCTGGCCCCACACCCAGCACTTACCCCAGCCCCGGGGGTGGCTCAGCAGCCTCCAGACTTCAGTTCCCAAGCCAGCAAGTAGCCCTGCTTGGACCACCCATCAGCCACCACCTCCTGCAGGACGTCCCCAGCCTCACAAGGTGTCCCAGTGGCTCCGCTATCAGCGGCCTGGCTGAACTCCAGATCTCACCCCGGACCCACCGTACAGAGGTGGCAGGGTTCAGGGAGTAGTGACCACATTAGTCTGGCCGTCACCTGAGAACTGGTGACAGGACCCACTGGTAAACAGAACTGACTGATTTATAAAGTTCATGCTCCTTAAAGAGGCTTCCCCAGAAGAGACCAGCAATGCCCACAAATCAACCCCAGGTGGGGCAGTAATGGGGGCCTCATGCCAGGGACCCCGTCCCTCAGGGGCTGCTCGTGTCCAGGCCTTGGCCAGCACGGAAAACTCCAGAGAGTGGGGGCGGGGGTCCAGATCATCTTTATTGTGCCCCAAGTCAAGGGTTCTTTGTACAAAAATAGGTCTCCATTTGTCAGCACTGTCCCTCCAGCAGCTCCAGCTAATGTGCAGAAAAAAGATTCTGTGCCCTGATACAATCCTCTCTCCTCCGGAAAAATCTCCACGTGTGGTGTCCCCACCCCCCTGCAGTCCAGAAGCTGTGGGGAGGGGCGACGTCGGAGGAAGCCGCCAGCCCTCACGGGGCCAGCCACGGGCCCGGTTCCACCCGCGCGACGCGGCGTCGGCCGGCGGAGGGGGGCTCCGGCTCGCTGGGGGAGGAGGGCGGGCCGGTCCACCTGGTGGGCTTCTGGGCGATGAGCGCGCCGGTCGCTCGCTGGGCTTCCAGGGCTGAGGCTGCAAGGGGAAGGTGGGGAACCGAACGCGGGTCAACGCGGGCGCCGACCGGGATAGACCCCGCCCGCCCGGGCCGGCCCCGCCCCCACCTCCCCCCAGCGAAGTCGGCAGTTTCGTTTGCTCGGTCGGCTTCGGAGTACTGAGTCCGTGGGTGCCGCGGCTCGGTCTGAGACAGGGCGGGGGCGGGGCGGGCACTCGGAGTCGCGGTGAGTCAGGGCTCCGCGCTCGCCGCGCCCGCCGACTCATTTCTGCCGCCCCGGGCCGGGCCGGGAGCGCGATTTGCAATGCAAAGTCACCCCGCCCCCAGCACCCCAATCTGCCGCGAGAACCCGGCCCTGGAGACCTCAACCGCCCGACGGCCGCTCCCCTCCCCTCGCCTCCCCTCCCTCGGCGGCGGCGGGGCCGCGAGGGGAAGTTTTGCAATCCCGGACAAACAAACGCCGGTCTTGCACAGGCTTGAAAAAGTCTGGGGAAAATGAAGAGTGAGCGAAATCGAAGCCCTCGCTCGGCCCGGCGCTCGGCTCCCCCGGGCTCTTGGGGGCGCGACCCGCCGCGCCTGCCCACCCCTCCCCACCCGGTCCCTGCACCCCGGCCCCGGTCCGCCCTCCTCCCCGCCGCCCGGCCGTTACCTCCGAGGTCGAGGGCGCTCAGTAGCCCCCTAGCCAGCTGGAGAAGTCGAGCAGCTCGCGCTCCGCGGGGCTCAGCGCGCCCTCGCAGCCGCTGTCGTCCGACGAGTAGGCGGAACGCGGGGAGCCGGGCTCCGAGCTGCCCCCGCGGCCCGGGGACGAAGACGCGCGAGAGGGCGAGGCGGCCACTGAGCTGGGCGCAGGCGGCCCGCGGGGCGCAGACGGCCGCACGGCCGGCGCCAGCAGCCCTCCAGCCAGCGCGTTGCGCACCGCGTCGTGCTCGGCCAGCAGGCGCTGCAGCGCGCGGATGTACTCCACGGCCGAGCGCAGAGTCTCCACCTTGCTCAGCTTCTTGCTGGCGCCGCCGTGCGGCACGTGCTGTCGCAGCGCCTGGAAGCCCAAGTTCACCAGCTTCACGCGGTTGCGCTCCCGCTCATTGCGCCGCGCCACGGCAGCCGCGCCGCTCCCGGTCTCCGCGTTGGCGGGGCGCCGCCGCCGGCTGCAGCGCAACAGTTCCGGGGACTCGGGTCTCCGCCGGGCGGCGCAGCCGACAGGGACGCGGGGCGCAGGGGGCGCGGGCCCGGGCAGTGCGCCGCCGTCCATCGCGCCCGCATCCACCCGATCGCTCCGTGTCCCGGCGCGCCGCAGGAAGGTACAGGCGGAGGAACCGGAGGCGGTGGTGAAAACGGTGGCGCCCCCAGGGGGCTTCTGGCACGGCGCCGCCGAGAAACTTCCCGGGGCACGCGTCCTAGGTCGTCTGGAGTCCGGGCACAAGAGGCCTAGTGATGGCGGGCTGTACGCGCCAAGGAGCGTGGGACGCTCGTGTCCCGCGCGTGCGGCCGGACTCTCCCCAGTCTCCGCAGGCGTGGCGCAGGCGGCTCGTTTTTAAATGTATAGATAACCCTCCTCCGCGCCGCAGCCGCCGCCTTTCTCACGCCCTCCTTCCTTTGCCTCGCCCTCTTGCCACGCTTCGCCCTCCCCCTCGTGCGATCACATTCTGTAAAGCCCAAAGCGTGCGCGTGTTCCCCTAGCCCATCCCCCGGGCGCAGGCCACAGATCCCCAGTGCGCTCAGCTGGCGAAATCTGCTGGTCTCCGGTGCGCCCCCTGCTCCCGGCAGGTCCTCGGTGCGCCCCCAAAGCAAGGTATGCAGGTGCAGGCACCTTCCCGTACCCCCAACCTACCCCGCGCTCAGCCCGCAAGTCCCAATAGCCGCCAGCCCTCCGCACGCGCAGCGCGCTCTGTGGGAAGGAAGGCGTGGCCCTGGCGTCAGCTCGGCTGTACCTGAGGCGCGCTAGACCCCCGAGGGCAGCACGCGCCGCGCAGCCCACACCCGCGCCCCGCCCTCCTGGGGCCGAGGAGGCGGGGGCCAGGGTCTCAGCCAATCGTGGGACACCCGTTTGGCCAATGCGCAGGGCGGGGCCCCACAGCCGGCCCCAAGGAGGAAGCGCGTACGCGCGGCGTGTGTCTCGCGGGGAGCACCGCTAACAAAGCTGGGTGCCTGCTCGGCCCCGCCCTGCTCCTCGCCCCAGTGACTGGGCTGTGCGCGATGCCCCCAAGCACACCTGTGTCCCCAGCACGCCCCCACCTGTGCGTTAGTCTACTGGGAATGGGGGTGAACTGCGCCTTACTTCGGGCGGAGCGGGGCTTAAGAGTGGTCGAGACGGAGGCGGATGGGAGGTTCAGGTTCCCGGGGCGCCTTCCCCAACCCGCCCCGTTTTCCCCGTCCCTCCACGCGCACCCTGCCTGTGGTTTCCGTGTACCCCAGGCATGAGGGCCCTGGGCGGCACCTGGCACCTTAGCCAGGGGGCTTGGAGGTTTGAACCCGATCGCCTTGTGCCGGGACGGCGGTCAGGCCCACGCCCGCCCCCTGCGTGGCTCCCTCCATTTCCAGTATCCCCCACCTCCACCCCGCCCTGACCTCCCGCTCTCCATCGAGCTTCGCGTCAGTGCCTCCAGAATCTCACAGCCCTCGTTCCTCTTTCCGTGACCCAGGCTGTTTTTCTGCACCCGCCTCTCCCCTGAGGGCACTGAGATTGGGCCATTGGTGGGAAGGTCTCTGGGAGCAGCACCCTGCCAGGGGAGGTGGGACGTCGAGAGATTCTCCCTAAGAAATGCGGGGAAGTGGTGGGCTCCAAGAGGGCAGGCACTGCACAAATGCGAAAAATGAAGTGTTAACGGAAGAGTTTTGGCGCTGTCTCACTGTCCGGGAAAGGCGTACCCTCGGGGGAGCCTTTGCCAAGCAGGTTTTTCCAAAGCTGACCAGATGCTCCTGGGCCACTGCCTCTGAGACCTCAGGGAATGGAGCTTTCTGTGGACCCAGCTGCCTGGAGCTGCTTTCCTGTTCTGGCTGGAGGGGGTGAGGCCCGGGACCCCTCCTGGGAGCCTGGGGGCAGAAATCAAGTGTTTACTGCCAGCCTCGGGGTCCCTGCCTGCTCCCATTACCCTGCAGGATTCTGCTGGGCTGGCCCACCTGGGCTCCTGGCACACCTGTGCCCCAGCACCCCCCTGGCCTTCCTGCCTTGAGAGTGGCCCGAAGAGTGGCACCTACCCGGGAGCAAGTGGGCAGCGGTCTCTATTTGGCAGACGAGGAAGACAACTTGGAGAGAACCCTGGAAGTGTCCACAGTCACTCCGCCCAGTGGAGCGATCCACGCAGAAATCGGGGCCCTGTGTCTGAGTCCAAGTTCTCCAACCAGGGCAGAGGCCGGCTCACCTCTGCTCTCTGTCCCTGGCGTGAGGCCCCATTCTTCCCAGTCACTTGGCAAATCACAGCCTGGCATGGATCGGCCTGCACTCCTTCCGCTGCCTCCCTCCTTCCCCTTGTCAAGGCTGCAAGACAAGGATCCAGGAACAATCCTGGGTCCTGCACATTTGGAAATCCCTGCGGGACTTCCACCCGGCCTCCCGGGCTGGGAGCCCCTGGGTTATCTGTTGCCGTGTAAGGAGACACCAGGATTTTAGCTGTGGGATTCTGTGGGTTGGTGGGCGGGCCTTCTGCTGCTCTGGGTGTGGCTGTATACACCCTTGAGGTCAACAGGGGAGAGGGGCACAGCGGCTGGGTGGCTTTCTACTTGGTCTTCGCCCGAGCGTCCACAGCTGGTAAGATCTGTGGAGGACCTGCAAGGTCTCTTCAGATCACCCCAGACCTCCTTGTCTAAAACTCAAGCCTCTCAGCGCCTGGGCACAGCCCTGCACCCGCCTGTGTCTGCTGGCCATGGCCAGGCCAGCCCCCACTACCACCTACACCTCTCTCCACCTTCATCCTCTTCCCAGTGTGCTCCTCCACCACTGTGGAAAGCCGGTCTACCCCCAACGCCTGGCTTAGAAATAAGAGTTTCCTAGGGACCTGTGTCCCTCCCTGCAACGGAGTCTCCCTGCCTCCTTCATTCCTTGGCTCCACCGGTTGTGCGGCATTTGACGCTGCACACCCGCCTTATTTCTGAAGCACACCCGCTCCTAAACTGGTGAGTCCCCACACTATCTGGGCTGTCTTCTCTGGAACCTGGCCTCTCACTCCATCCTGAGAACTCAGCCTGGGTAAGCACGGCAGTGCCCACGTGAGTTTTCCAGCAGCACGATTCAAAATAGCCACATGTCCATCCGCAGATGAGTGGATAAGCAAAATGTGGTCTACCATAATGTGACATTATTCAGCCCCAAAAAGGGATGAAGCCGTTTCACGCCATGATGTGGGTAAGCCTCCAGAACCTCAGGCCAAGTGAACAGAGCCAGACACCGAAGACCACGTAGTGTGTGACTCTGTCTATGAAATGTCCACAATGGATACATTCACAGAAGCAGAGAGGACAGTCACGGTGGCCATGGGCTGGGGAGTGACAGCAGAGGGATGAGAGTGGCCACTAAAAGGTACACTGGGAAAGGTTTCTTTCCCAGATGCTGAGAATGTTCTAGTATGGCCTGTCCTGTTGGCTGCACCACTCTGCTACACACAAAAGCCATTGAAATGTACACTTTATGGAATATGAACTGTATGTTAATAAAGCAGTTAGAAGACCTTTGAACATAAGCAGGCGGCCTCATGAGGACTTTGCCTGGGCACCCTGGCACCCCGCCCGGGCTCTACCTACCTCCAGTTCTTCACCCCTGAGCTCTTGAGCAGGGGTAGGCAAACTTTCTGCGAAGGAGCGCATGGTAAGTATATTCGGCCTGGCTGGTCACAGGTCTCTGCCAGGAGTTCTCTGCCTTATGGAGCAAATGCAGGCAGGGACAGGAGGAAATGACAGCAAAGCCTGCTTCCTGGTCATGGAAACGTGAGGTCTAGGTCACAGTCACTGTCACAAAATGCTCTGGATTTTGGGATTGTGGTTCAATACACGTGACGTAAAATGAACCTTCTTACCCGTCTGTAAGCGTGCAGTTCAGTGGTGTCTGGTGTATTCACACGGTTGTGCAATCATCACTGCCGTCCTTCTCCAGAAGTTTCTCATTTCCCAGACTGAAAGTCTGTTCCCATTAAACACCAACTCCCCATGACCCTTCCCCTAGCCCCTGGCACCCACCATCCACTCTGTCTGTACAGATTGCACTGCTCTGGGGACTTCGTGTAAGTGGAATGCTACAGCATTTGACTTTTTGTGGACTGCCTTCTTGCACTGATGGTGATGTCCTCGAGGTCCGTCCATATTTATGGGTGAATAATATTCCACATGGATATGCATAGAGCACAGTGTGGAACCATTCCTCCATCAGTGGACACTGAGGTGGCTTCCACCCTTTGGTTGTTGTCAGTGATGCTGCTGTGGACGAGGGGGTACAATATCTCTGTGAGACTCTGCTTTCAATTCTTTTGACAATAGATGGAGAAGTGGAGTTGCTGGGTCATACGGCAAACCTCCCTTTAACCATAGTTGAGTTACTTAGAAACACCTGGGTGAGGCGAGATTGGAACGGTGTCCAGTCTAGGGTGAATGATCCCCACTAGCAAGGCGAGAGCCTGCTGTGTACGCTGTCCATGGCCTCATGAACTGTGATTTCCCCTCCTGGCTGGTTGGGATAGCCCTCCTCCCGTCCTGAGAACCGGGACCCGCCTTCTCATCCTTCGGGACCATTCCTTCCCCAGCCTTGGGCTCTTCACGTGCATCCCCGACCAGCTCTCTGCTGAATCCTTGGAGGAACTTTCTGCAGCTCTTTCCAATCCACTGCTCTGTCCTGAGAACCCAGGTGCCTGCACCTCCTCGGCTCTGAGCTCTGTCTCCTCCTCCGGGCGCTCCACTGGGCTCTGCCCGGGTACCTCCTTCTGGCCTGGGAAACTGTCTCGGGGGAGCAGCTGGGAAGCTGTGGGGCCCCCTTCACCTGTTTGCCATCTCTTGAGGACTACTGTCCTTTGCTGCCGTATGTCCAGTGTCTTGAAAACTGCTGCTTCCTAAATTTGATCCATTTTGTTGCTGTTTCTTTCTGGGGTCGGGGAGGGGGTGCATTCAGTTCTGGTTATTCCATCCTGGTCATGAACGAACATCCTTAGTTTTTCATCTTTTCCGTATTTGTACTTAAGTCACCTTCACTTTTCTGTTATTTTAAAGATGTGTCTCCTTTCTTATTTAGATTTACCTATTTTGTTGGTCTTTAAAAAAATCAGTTTTCCATTCTGTCGATGCAGTTCACAGCTCACGTTTCTGCCCCGTTCATGTCCCTCGTCATCATCGTAAGTCAGCCCTGATGGCTTCTTTTACACTTATTTTGGGTTTTCTTTTATCCCAGAGTTGAATGCTTTCTTCACTTGTGTTCAGGGTTTCTTGTTTTTGAGGAATTTGAGGTTATGAAGTTGCGTTGGCTGTTGACTTTCCAAAGGCCTGTCATTGCTGTTTTGATTGTTCTTTAACCAGGAGTTCTTCAGAAGGCTGATCTTTTCTTCATGCGTTTGCCGTGTTAGAGCTGGGACGTAGGGGCTTTCTTCCTAGCTTTATTGTCCTGTGGTTAGGAGACGTGGTGGAGAACGAGTCCTGTCTTGCGTGCATGGCCCCTTTCTCCATGGTCCCATACCTGGACAGCTGTCAGTTTCACAGGGGAATGACATATATACATATAAATACATATAATATATAAATTATATACATATTTTATACATATAAAATACACATTATATATAAATTATATACATATATTATATATAATATATATTATATATAAATTATATACATATATTATATATAATATATATTATATATAAATTATATACATATTATATATAAAAATATATATAATATGTAAATATATATTTTTAAATATATAGTAAATATATATTATATATATTATATATTTTAATATATATAAATAGTAAATATATATTATATATATTATATATTATATATAGTAAATATATATTATATATATTTACTATATATAAATTATATATATTTATTATATATTCTTATATGATATATATTATATAATGATATATATATTATATAATGATATATATTATATATTTATATTATATAATGATATATATTATTATATATTTTATTATATAATAATATATATATAATATATTTTTATTATATATGTGCTGTGGCTGTACTTCAAGGGCTAGCCAAGCCCTAGCAGGAGGCCGCACCACCAGCATGCTGGAACAGGAGAGTCTGCCCCTCTGTCAACCTCATCTCACTCTCCCATGCAACCAGAAGCCATCCAGATATGAGGCCATGGAGAAAGTGGCTATACGCTAGGGACAGGACAGTTTCATTTGGGACCATTTATTTATTTAGAGATGATAACTACAGTGTCTGCGATGAAGAATGCACTGAGCTGGAAAAACTGCAAGGATATTATGAAAGAAAAGGTTAATGAACTTGAAGACATTGCAATAGATGATATTCACAATTAAGCATAAAGAGAAAAGAGAATTGCTTAAAAGTGAGGAGAGCATCAGTGAGCTATGGAAAAATTCAAGTGGTCTAATATAGTTGCAGTCAAAGTCTCTGAATCAAAAGACAAAAGAGATGGAATAAGTATATATAGAAAAAAAATGACAGAAAATTTTCCAAAGTTGATGAAGATTATAACACACAGATCCACAAAGCTCAACAAACTCTGAGAAGGAGCAACTTGAAGAAAATGACAGCATCATGACACATCTAATCAAATTGCTTAAAAACCAGTAGTAAAGAAAAATAAAATAAAACCTTAAAAGCAACCAGAGGAAGATGAACATACGTACTAAAGAACAACTTATGTACAGAGGAATAGAAATAAGGATGATACAATATTCGTACACTTGTATTCATAGTGGCATTATTTACAGTAGCCAAAAGGTGAAAGCAACCAACTGCCCATTGATGATGAATGAATGAACAAAATGTGGTCCATCCGTGCAGTGAAATATTCTCCAGTCTTAAAATAGCAAGGGAATTATGACACATGTCAAACATAGGTCAATCTTGAGGACATTATGCTGAGTAAAATAAGCCAGACACAAATATTGTGTGATTCCACTTACATGAGGTAGAGTCATTAAATCCATAAAGACAGAAAGTAGAATGGTGGTTGCCAGGGGGTAGGAGTTTGTGATTAATGGGATAGAGATTCAGTTGGGAAAGATGAAAAAGTTCTGGAGATTGATGGTGGTAATGGCTGCCCAACAATCTGAATGTACTTAACACCATTGAGTTATACACTTAAAAGTGATTAAGACAGTAAGTTTGTATGTTATGTATATTTTACCACAATAAAAAATTAGAAAAATATACAAAAATTAAAATGGATGGTACAGATTTCTCACTGGAAACAGTGCAAGGAGAAGACAGGGAAGCAACGTCTTTAAAAAACTGAAAAAAATACTGTCAACCTAGAATTCTATACCCAGTGAAAATATCTTTCAAAAGTACAGATGAAATAGTTTGTTCAGACATTCAAAACCTGGAAGAATTCATCACCAGCAGACATTCAATACAAAAATATTAAAGGAAGTCTTTCAGGAATAAGGAAAATTATATGAGATAGAATTACAGAATTACATGAAGGAATGAAGAGCACCAGAAATGGTAACTATATGGGTAAATACATGGAAATTTTGTTACTATTTAAATATTTTTATAAAATAAGTGACTACCTAAAGAAAAACAGTAACTGATAGGAAGTTGACATCATATGTAAAAATAGAATATATGGCAATACCACAAAGGCGAGGAGGGAAGAAATGGAGGTATACAATTATAAAGTTCTTATACTGTATGTTAAGTTGTATCATTTCACTTAAAGTTGAAGACGTAAGCTGTATACCCTAGAGGAAGCACTAATTTTTTTAAAAAAAGCATTGCAGTAAATATGTTAATTAAAAACTAATGGAATCATTAACAAATTATTCAATTAATTCCCATCACACACGCACACACACCACACACAGAAAAAGAGAGGAAATGGAACAAAGACAGATAGAACAAATGGAAATGACAGGTTTATATAGTCAAGCCTAACCACAACAATAAACACATTAAATGTAAATGATCTAAATACCCAATTAAAACCTCATAGGTTTGAAAACAAAATAATACCTAACTCTCTGCTGCCTTCAAGAAACACATTTCAAATACAAATATATAAATATGTTTAACGTAAGATGGTGCTATGGTAAGCAGCTTCTAAGGAGGTCCCACGTATCTTAGTATTCACACCTGTGTCTGGGACAAGGGGGAGGCAAATAAGGTACTTGCCTCAGTCATGACATTCAAAAAAGGATCAGAAAATTCAGTAATCGCCGGGCGCGGTGGCTCAAGCCTGTAATCCCAGCACTTTGGGAGGCCGAGGCAGGTGGATCACGAGGTCAAGAGATTGAGACCATCCTGGTCAACATGGTGAAACCCCGTCTCTACTAAAAATACAAAAAAATTAGCTGGGCACGGTGGCGCATGCCTGTAATCCCAGCTACTCAGGAGGCTGAGGCAGGAGAATTGCCTGAACCCAGGAGGCAGAGGTTGTGGTGAGCTGAGATTGCGCCATTGCACTCCAGCCTGGGTAAAAGAGCGAAACTCCCTTTAAAAAAAAACAAAAATCCCACCTGTTAACAGCAAAATACACATTCTTTTAAAGTGCACGTGAAATATTTACCAACATAAACTGACTTATGGGCCATAAAACGTCTTGAAAAATGTAAAAGAGAATTCAAGTCATACAAAATATATTATCGGACCATAATGAAGTTAAATTTGGCTAATAACAGAGATATATGAAAAATGCCTAAATATTTGGAAATAAATAAAATAGATCTAAATAACCCATGGTTTAACAAATAAGAGAAAAATTAGAAACTATTTTAAACCAGGTAAAAATGAAAACACAACATTTCAAAATGCATGCAATTCAGTACTTAGAAGATTTAGGCAGCTAAACATATATTCTATATTAGAATACAATAAAGCCTTGAAATCAACAACCGCAGCTTCCTTCGAAACTAGAAAAACAAATCCAATGTACGTGCAAGGAGTACAAAACTAAGAATCAGAGTAGAATCTGTGAAACTAAAAACAGAAAACAATAGAGCTATTAGTGAAACAAAACACAGGTTCATTGAGAGGTCAATAAAATCAATAAAAGCCAGACTGGTCGGGAGGCAAAGGAAAAAGATGTTATTTGCCAATATCATGAATGAGATGTCATCATTAAAGATTCTACAGATATTTTATTTATTTATTTATTTATTTATTTATTTATTCTTTTTTTGAGACAGTTTCACAGAAGGGCGGTCATGTATGTATGTACATCTGATATAATACATGTACATGTATAATACATATTAATACACATGATACACATATATAATATGTTCAGGGCAGAATCTCACTGTGTTGCCCAGGCTGGAGTGCAGTGGTATGATTGTAGCTCTCTGTGGCCTCAGACTCCTGGCCTCAAGCTATCCTCCTGCCTCGGCCTCCCAAAGCACTGTCATTACAGACATGTGAGCCACTGCACCCAGCCTAAATGGACAGCTGTAAGCATGGAATACGTGTATGCAGGAGTCTGCCTCCAAACTCTCTACCCTCTGTCTTTGGTCTAACTTTGCTCTTGTGCCAATCCCATGGGATTTTCATATCAGGCTTCATCATACGTCTTAAGATCCAGAGCAAATTCCTCTCTTTTCTTCTTTTCAAAGTTGACGCATAGCAGACGTATGCCAGACATCGCGGTGGAAACGCTATACTCAATTGAGGATCTTGGTAGGTTTATTCAGGGTACACAGGCAGACACTTCACATGGGGATGGGTTCATACCGCAAAGATGCCACACCTCCCTACGTGAATGTAAGGACCCAGTGCAACCCCAATTCGCATCTCAGCCTTGGAGGGGGGATGCTCCGTGATCTTACTCTGACACCAGGATTGAATGTAGAAGTCCGTGAGTAGATCAGTCAGGTCTGAGCCTTTGCAAAATGAGTGTTTCTGTGGCAAATATCCCCGACGTTCTCTGAGGCTTGGCATGCCTAAGAGTATTTTCATCTCACCGATGCATTTAACAATAATCATGCCCGTAAAATCCTGTATACCAAGTTATCTCCCATGCCTTTGAAATTTTACTCCTCTGTCTTCTCACATCCAGAATCACTCTTGAGACAAATGATGTGATTCTTGCTCTTTTGGGCAATTCTGCTGATTTTCTACGGGACGACTTAGGACTTTGACATTTTAAAATTTCACTGTGATGCATGTAGGTTCCTTCTTATCTGTCCTCGTTGGCCTGTTGAGAGCCCTTGCGTCTGTTTCTTTCGTTCTGGGATATTTATTTTCATTATTTCTTAAAAAAAAAAACCTCCCCTCTCTTTTCCTCTGCCTTCTGGGACTCCTCCTAGCCAATCTACTCATTTCCCCTTTTCTCCCCACGTCTCGGCTTCCCTTTTAATGATTTTATCTCATCATTGCTCCTGAACCTTCTAGAACAATTCTGCTACTTGCTATTTCATCTCACTCATTTCTTAGCGGCACTCATGCTATTGCTTCCCTCATTCACTGTTGAACTGGGATATTCTTCACGGCAAGTCTTTCCCCTGGCTCCTTCTCATCTGTTTCATGCTGTACCAGCACCGTCCCTTACGTTTTTGAGGGTTTTTTTTTTTCAAGGCTGGAGTGCAGTGGCACAATCAGGACTCAGCCAACCTCAACCTCCTGAACTCAAGCAATCCTCCCGCCTCAGCCTCACAAGTAGCTGGGACAACAGGCACGAACCACCAGGACCGGCCAGTGTTTGCACATTTTGAAGAGGTGGAATCTTGCCATGTTACCCAGGCTGGTCTTGAACTCCTTGGCTCAAGCGATGCATGCACCTCGGCCTTCCAAAGTGCTGGGAGTACAGCCGTGAATCATTGCACCCGGCCATGTTTTTAAGTTTCTACCTGGATTGCTTCAGCCCCACAGTCCATGTTTTCAGCAGTTTTCTTTGTATGCAATACAATTATCAGATTGCTGCCTCTCCGTTCTCGCATGTGTGACCGAGTTCAGGCTCCTTCTGAAGTGACAGTGACCCCGCCTGGCAGTGCGTTGGGGGAGGACCCAGAGTCTGGCCCTGGCGGGGCCATCCCAGGCCATGGAAGGTTCCTCTTCCCTTCCCTTCCCCTCTCCTTTAATATTTTGGGAGGCCGAGGCGGGTGGATCACGAGGTCAAGAGATTCAGACCATCCTGGTCAACATGGTGAAACCCCGTCTCTACTAAAAATACAAAAAATTAGCTGGGCACGGTGGCGCTGCCTGTAATCCCAGCCACTCGGGAGGCTGAGGCAGGAGAATTGCCTGAACCCAGGAGGCGGAGGTTGCGGTGAGCCGAGATCGCACCATTGCACTCCAGCCTGGGTAACAAGAGCGAAACTCCGTCTCAAAAAATATATATATATATATATATACTTAAAACATATTTATCGGTCCCCTCCCCTCCCGGCTAATACATACAGAAGGAAGGATGGGATTCGAAAAGTGTAACTTGGCAACCAGCACAGTAATTACTTAGGCACAAATCCTCAACTGGTGTTAAAACACGGAGCAAAAGTCTAAGAAGCAACGGGAAGTGACGCAGCATCAAGTTCCTCCCCACAAAATAGAAACTACAAAGCACAGAACATCAGCTTGACATTGAGAAACCTGCTGGCCACAACATTAATGGTGCTTCAAGTTCATGTCGCTGGGTCTTTGTTCCCCTTTGGGCCATGATGGAGCAGTCAGGACTGTATGGGGCCTTCAGTGCACAGGACCAGCAACCAGGATGCAGTGACAGTGTGTGACGCAAGTTCAACGCTGGACAGCGCCCCGTGGCTGATCTGTGAAACCAGCCGGGGGGACCCCGTGACCTTGAGGGTGACCGAGAGTCTCCAGGCTGAGCCCTGGGTCTCCCTGAGGTGAAGAGACAGAGGTCAGAGCTCAGGGAAGATGAGGCAACTAGACTTTTCAGGGCAGATCTTTGAAGAGTGGGTGGGGAAAGAGAAAGAGGAAAAGAAAGACACAGGCAGAGATACACAGAGAGAGGGAGAGAGAGAGAAAGTGGGAGGGAGGAGGGAAGAGAGGGAGGAAGAAATGGAGAGAGAGGGAAAGTGGGAGGGAGGAGGGAAGAGAGGGAGGAAGAAATGGAGAGAGAG
>CM052657.1:115569781-115584430 GCA_028533165.1 Leontopithecus rosalia | reverse complement strand
GGTCCTGTGTGACAGTGCCTGACCTCAGGGATCCTGACCTCAGGGAGGCGGTCCCGCGTGACGGTTCCTGACCTCGGGAGGTGGTCCGATGTGACTGTGTCTGCCTCCTGCAGCTGGGCCACTCCCCACACAGCAGAATCCTGATGCTTCCTGGGGAGGGGCACCCCCACCCTGGAGCAGTGGTGCAGCCATGGACATCTCCCTCCCAGGTGTACGCCTTACTCCTCAGCTCCTTCCTGTGGTTTGCCATCCGCTCTGGCCGCAGCTTGGATCGCAAAGGCAAATACACCCTGGCCCCACGGTAGGGCGCCCTGCCTGCACCCACCTTCTCCAGAAGGGTCCTCCAGCTCTGCCCCAGAGGCTTGTGCTCTGCCAGTAGCTGGGAGGAAGCCCCAGACCAGGCAACAGGCTGATGCTTTAGAGGAAACGCTTTGGGGTGGCTGAGTGCCAGGGCGGGTGGGAGGCCGGGAGGGTTGCCAGACCCAATGCACTGCATCGCACGGGCTGCATGGAGACCCCCCTTTGCTTGCCACCAGGCCTCACGAAGACCTGGAGATGGGTGCTTCTAGGACCCCAGATTACAGCCCCAGGCCAGGGTCTCTGTGCTTGAATGCCCCAGAACTCCTCAGGCTTAGGGGGCAGGGAGGGCCTAACCCACGGCCAGCCAGTTCTTCCTGCCCTGACAGAGTCTGGCCTGTCTCCGCCTGCCATGCCTGTTAACCCACCCACTTGTTCTTCCTGACCATCCAAGACCCCATCCCTGGCTCCTCTGCATTCTACAACAGCCTCACAGTCCCCCCTAGAACATTCCACAACAGCCCCATGGTCCCCCTAGAACATTCCACAGCAGCTCCACAATCCTCTCTAGAACATTCCACAGCAGCCCCATGATCCCCTCTAGAACATTCCACAATAGCCTCACAGTCCCCTCTAGAACACTACGCCACAGGCTCATGATCTCCTTGCTCCTCAGAGCGTGTGGCCACCAGCCCCAGGAGCCCAGCCTCTTCAGACGCTCCCAGGGTAGATCTGCACGTTATCCCCACTCTGAAGCAGATGCTATTGGTCCAAGAGGATGCTCGGGCCGTCTTCGGTGGCTCCAGGACAAGGATGCTGCACCTCGGCCCCTGTCCTGCCACCTGCCTGCCCACAGAAGTGAAGATGCCCGTACTGTCAGCCATCATGGGAGGGTTCAAGCTGTGAGCAGGGGAGGGAGTGAAAGCTCCACCAGAGAGCCAGGCTCCACTGGGAACAGATGGAAGGGTAAGGGGTGTTTCACCAAATCCCTCCATGGGAAAGGGCTAGGTGCAAGCACAGAGGAGGCCACACTGGAGGAAGCAGCCCAGGGCAGCCTGCGAGAGCCTGGTGGTCCACGCCCTGGAGGGCTCCACCCAGACAGAAGCCGCGCTGGTTTTCCATGCTGCGTAAGAAGCAGCACCCATTTATGATCTCGCAGTTCTCCAGGGCAGAGGTCCCGGTGGGCTCAGCAGGCGCCCTGTGTGGGGTCTCTCAGGCTGACGTCAGGCCTTGGTGGGCTGCGCTCTCACCTGGAGGCTCCAGGGACGCGTCTGCTACAGGACCATTCAGGCTGTTGACGAGTCAACTCCTTATGGCTGTAGGACTGAGGTTCCCATGTCCTGTCCCTGCTCCTGTGGCCCCTCCACCTTCAAACCAGCGATGGCACGTGGACTACACTGCCGTCAAATGAACATCACGTAGAATTTGCCATCTGAACCATTTGTTAAGTGTCATTAAACACATGCACGTTGCTGTGATCTGGACCATTTTCACCACGATCCATCTCCAGAACTTTCCATCTCCTCAAGCTGAACGTCTGTCCCCAGTAAACACCAACTCCCATCCTCTGCCCTGGTCTCTGGCACCCACCATCCACTCTCTGCCTCTATGGATTCAGCTGCTCCAGGGACCTCACATCGTGGAGTCACACAGGATGTTCCTTTTGTGTCTGGTTTATTTCATTTACTGCTATGTCCATAGGTTGATCCGTGTTGCAGCCTGTGTCAGAGTTCTTGAAAGAGAAATCTCAGCCTTCCCTCGTGGTCCAGGGATTACGGCAGGACACTTAGTGGGTAACAGCTCAGATATTCTGCCTGCCACGCCCACTCTCACTGGACTTTCAGACCTTGTCTATGACTAATTATCTCTAGCAGTCCCTGAATATTTGCATAATTTGCTCCACATGCTAAGTCCTGGGTGGAGCACCAAGTTGGCCCAGCCTAGGCCAGGGCCCTAGCGATGCTGACGGAGGAGGACTGTCAGAACCCTTCTGACTTCCATAGCGGGCGTGTGGCGCCATCCCCCACCAAGACCAGCCAAGCAGATTCCCCCCAAATAAGAACGATCCTATGCTGAGCGGCCAGAGTGACAAATGCCAGCTACGGTCCACCCTATCTCTCCAGTGACACCCACACACCCCTCCGGAAATCAGAACACTCCCACGTAACACACAGTGCTCCTTCCACTGAAAGCGCACAGGCCTGGTCGCCAAAGGTGGACGCCTAAGACCTCATGGGCTCCACGCCCGGTGACAACACAGGGTCTCTGGTGGTGGGCGTTCCCGCTGGCTCTGTCCTGGCCGCGTCACTGCTCTGCAGCCGATGGGTTTAATGTGAAAGGAAGCACCAACACACCCAACACACAGTCTCAGCGGAAAGAGAAGAGAGGGAGGAAGCTGAGTTCAGTCCTGGTGAAGTTTAGACAGCATGACCATGACAGAAACTTTGCCAAAGCTCTGGGTGGCTCATCTCTGCAGCCGGCCGTGAGACGGGATGTGTGCTCATGGCTCACGGGCTCCGTTCTTCACACCGCGTATGCTCAGCCCGGCAGCCCAGTTCTTCGCTCCCGCAGGGTCTGAGTCCTGAACTTTGTTCATGTGGTTGTCTACCAATTTCATCTCCAACCACGGGAGAACGGGGAGAGACCCGGGACCCCCTGCTAGTATCACATCTCTGCTTCTTCTTGTTAGGGTCACCTCGCTATTCCCAAGGCCCCCTTTAAGGCTTCTTAATTCATGTGGCACCCACGACTTTCAGCTCCATCATACTGTGATTTATTCTCTGACCAAAGCACTCCTCTGTTAGTTACTGAAATCCCCAAACCAGGCCAGGCATGGTGGGCTCACACCTGGAATCCCAACACTTTGGGAGGCCAAGGCAGGAGGACTGGAGGCAGCAGCCCAGCGCAGACAGGACACCCGCGGTCCATGCCTTGGAGGGCTCCACCCAGACACAAGCTGCGCTGGTTTTCTCAGCTGCGTAAGAGCAGCGTAGATGTAGGGGCTGCAAGCAGTGTGTGCGTTCATGGCATGTTCACGCCTAACATCCCAGTGCTTTGGGAGGCCGAGGCAGGAGGACCGCTTGAAGCTAGGAGTTCGAGACCAGTCTGGGCAACACAGCGGGATCTTGTTTCTACAAAAACCACAGAAAGAAAATATTAGCCAGGCATGGTGGTGAACACCGTGGTCCCAGCGACTCAGAGGCTGAGGTGGGAGGATCTCTTGAGCCCAGGAGAGTAAGCTGTGATCACAGCCCTGAACTACAGCCTGGGTGGCAGAATGAGACCCTGTCTCAAAGTATAAACAAATAGGCCAGGTGTGGTGGCTCATGCCTATAATCCTAGCACTTTGGGAGATGGTGGGAAATAGAAAAGTTCCTTTTTAAAGTTTCCTTTCTCGTTAAAGAATCAGTGTGCTAATAACTTTGTGAAGCCCTATCCTATGTAGCTGTTGGACACGCCGTGCTCACAGGCACGTGGTACATTTTGTGTCTGTCCTTTCACCAAGGTATCTGTGCTGGACGTGCTCACAGGCAGGTCCCAGCTCTCCATTGCTTTCACCTGTTTCGAAAAGTTTTAGGTTATTGGCAAATCAGGTATTAGTTTAGATTGGGAGGTCTGGCTCCAGCCAACGGAGATCAGACACAGCAGTAAGGACGACCCCAAATGCGTAAGGGATAAATTTGCATGTTTCCCTTTGTTCTTTGTACTCTTGTGGCACAATGCCTACCGGGAGTGCCCTTCCTGCAGTCCAGGAAGTAAAAATGGTGTTGCTGAAAGATCCTTTGTTTCAGTGCTGAGTTTTCTTTGCAGCACCGAGCATCTATTTCCAACATAGGCCAAGGCGGGCAGATCAGTTGAGGTCAGGAGTTAGAAACCAGCCTGGCCAACACAGTGAAACCCCAACTCCACTAAAAAAAAAATTAGCCCGGTGTGGTGGCAGGTGCCTGTAATCCCAGCTACTCAGCAGACTGAGGCAGAAGACTCCCTTGAACCCAGGAGGCGGAGGTTGCAGTGAGCTGAGATCATGCCATTTCACCTCAGCCTGGGTGACGAGCAAAACTCCCTCTCAAAAAAATAAATTTGAAAAAAATGAATAAATAAATAAAATACAAAAAAATTAGTTGGGTATAGTGGTGGGCGTCTGTAATCACAGCTACTTGGGAGGCTGAGGCAGGAGAATTGCTGGAACCCCGGATACAGAAGGTGCAGTGAGCTGAGATTGCGCCACTGCCCTCCAGCCTGGGTGACAGAGAAAGACACGGTCTCAAAATATATATATATATATATATATGTACACGTGTGTATTTATATGTATATATAGGCATATGTACATATATATGCAATGTGTATATATATATGTGCCTACACACACACACACAGACACACACACACACACACACATAAAACTAAATAAAATAAACTAAAATAAATCTCCAAACTAGAAGAGTAAGGACTAACAGGGCCAGGAGGTGAACCCTTTGCGAATGTCTAACCGTAAGCACTGCCCTCACTCCCATTCCTAGGCCCCTGGCCTGTGGACCCTGGCTTGGAGGAGCAGCACCGCTCACTGGGAACCAGGACCATATGCTGCAGGACCTCACTGCAGTCTTCTGGTGGCATCTCCCGGCTGAGCTCCTAAATAATCCCGAGGTCCCGAGAAGCCAGATCACCATCCCGCAGGGGCGGCTTCTCTGGAGGGACAGGGTTCGTGGACACCCTAGTAAATCCCATGGCGTCTCCCCACTGTCCTTCAGCTGTAAAGACAATGCCGTGGCTAGAAACAGCAGCAGGTGCGGGAGCAGGCGGGAGGCTGGGAAGGAGAGCGCTGGTGCTGGCAGAAGCAGTGCCAGGGGAGGGGAGGAGGGTCCAGATCAAGAAGGGTCAAGTGCAGTCATCTTCCCCCTCATCTCACAGCCACACGGTCCAGGGATGAAGACAGGGCAGTGAGCGAGGAGGGGGGAACAGGCTGGTTTAAGACCACAGCTGAAGACGTCCCTGAATGTCTGCACGGTTTGTTGAAGGTTCGAAGTCCCGGTGGAACACCAAGTTAGGCTGAGGCCCTAAGTAGCTGACAAGAGAGAAGGACTGTCAAGGCCGCTCCAGCCTCCATAGTGGGGGTGTGCCCCCCCCATGAAGTGGAAGTAGCACCAGTGAGGGGCATCAAGCATCAGCGCCATATCCTGTGGGACTTCACTGCAGCCTTGCGCTGGCATCTCCCAGCTGTGCTCCTAAATGACCCTGTTCCCCCTCTGCACTAAATGTCCTGCCTTCATCCCTGAGAAAAGCCAGACCCCCTTCACGAAGGAAGGCACCCAAAGCCAGGTGGCTCAGTGGTCTCCCATGAGAGGTGGTGCCCTTCTGCAGGGCAGGACAGCACACGATGCTGACCAGGCATCGGCTGCAGGGAGGTCTGGAAGAGCTTGGTAAACTGAGTCCCTGTGGCTGGGCCACGGCAGCTCCCCTTCCCCTGATGTCTGCCTCAAGGCAGCACCATCTCCCTTGGGGCAGAGGCTGCCTGTCTGTCACAGGTTCCAAGAACCTTACTAGAGTCCAGTACCCAATGGGCTTGATGGTAGAGAATGCCCAGCCTGTCCAGCTACAGGACTCAGCAGACAATCAACACCCAGATCAGACTACATCTGATGCCCATGGACGGACACCAGGCCCAGGGGAAGCCAAGTGCTGTATTTCCAAGCAAGAAGAGGTCCCGGCTGCAAATGGCAAATCCTGCTCCCCTCAACGGTCACAGGGGCCTCCGCCATGGATTGTACCAGGCTCCGAGGGCGCCTCGGTCAGCCAACACCCCAAGAGGACCTTTGGGTCCCTGGGCCACAACAATCGAGTGTTTCAGCCCACACAATAACAGGACCGCATGGGCATTGTCACTGGCTGTGTCTCCTGCAGAAAGCAGGCCACCCACTGGGGCTCCTGGACACAGGGAAAGCACATACCCAAACTGGGCTGTGTTTCCTCCAAAGAGTGCCATGCGCCGATGACCCAGGCAGGACCAGTCCTTCACCACCACGGAGTGGGCATGCCCAGCTCTGTTGGACCCCGGGGAGAACTTCAGGAGAAAGCAGGAGTCTCTGTTTTCACAGGGTTTCCTTCTCACCCTGCCACGTGTGGTTTTGGTTAAAGCAACCTACAACTTCCTCCCTCCAGGTCACATCAGCCCAGTGTCCTGTGGGCTGGGGACATCATCAAGGCCCACGTGGGCTGAACGGTGGCTGAGACCTAGGGCATTCGTGTAATCCCGAGGCAGGTTCGTGCTGCCGTCCCTCCCAGGTGAGAGCAAACCAAACCACCCTCTGGCTTTCTACATGTTGGGATAGACTGAGAAACAGCAAAAGCAGGTGTTCGCTGGCCAAATACTGTTCGTCAGCACAAAGACCTGTACTGATTTGCTCTGATTAAGAAGAATATCTGGTGCTTGCTTCAGCAGCACATAACTAAACTTGGAACCACACAGAGATTAGCATGGCCCCTGCACAAGGATGACACACAAATTCTTGATGTGTTCCGTATTTTTCGAGCATACCTCAAAATTATAAGCGCCATATATGACAAACCCACAACCAACATCATACAGAATGGTCAAAAGCTGGAAGCATTCCCCTTGCAAACCAGCGCAAGACAAGGAAGCCCTCTCACCACTCCTGTTAACATAGTTGTGGAAGTTCTGGCCAGGGCAATCAGACAAGAGAAAGAAAGCGTATTCAGATAAGGAGGGAGGAAGTCAAACTATCTTTGTCTACAGACTACATAATCCTATATCTAGAAAACCCCATCGTCTCAGCCCAAAAGCTTCTTAAGCTGCTAAGCAATGTCACCAAAGTCTCAGAATACAAAACCAATGTGTAAAAATCGCTAGGATTCCTATACACCAATGACAGGCAAGCCGAGGGAACTCCCATCCACAATTGCCACAAAAAGAATAAAATACTTAAGAATACAGGTAATAGCTCAAGTCTGTAATCCCAGCACTTTGGGTGGCCGAGGTGAGTGGATCACGAGGTCAAGAGATCGAGACCATCCTGGTCAACATGGTGAAACCCCGTCTCTACTAAAAATACAAAAAATTAGCTGGGCATGGTGGCGCGTGCCTGTAATCCCAACTACTCAGGAGGCTGAGGCAGGAGAACTGCCTGAACCCAGGATGCGGAGGTTGCAGTGAGCCAAGATTAAGCCATTGCACTCCAGCCTGGGTGACAAGGGCGAAACTCTGTCTCAAAAAAAAAAATAAAAGAGAATACAGGTAACAAGGGAAGTGAAGGACCTCTTCAAGGAGAACTACAAACCACTGCTCGAAGAAATCAGAAAGGACACAAACAAATGGAAAAACATTCCATGTTCATGGATAGGAAGAATCAATATCATGAAAATGGCCTTACTGCCCAAAGCAATTTATGGATTCAGTGCTTTTCCCATTAAACTACCATTGACATTGTTCACATAGTTAGAAAAAAACTATTTTAAAATTCATATGGAATCAAAAAAGCCTGAACCTCCTAGGCAATCCTAAGCAAAAAGAGCAAAGCTGGAGGCATCACGCTACCTGACTTCAAACTATACTACAGGGATACGGTAACCAAAACAGCGTGGCACTGGTACAAAAACAGACACATAGACCAATCGAACAGAATAAAGAACACAGAAATAAAACTGCACACCTAACAACCATTTAATCTTTGACAAACCTGACAAAAATAAGCAATGGGGAAAGGATTCCCTATTTAATATGTGGTGCTGGGAGAACTGGCTAGCCATATGCAGAAAGTTGAAACTGGACCTCTTCCTTACACCATATACAAAAATCAACTCAAGATGAATTAAAGATGTAAGTGTAAAACCCAAAACTTTAAAAACCGTAGAGAAAAACCTAGGCAATACCATTCAAGACATAGGCACAGGCAAATATTTCATGACAAAAATGCCAAAAGCAATTGCGGCAAAAGCAAAATTTAACAAAAGGGATCTAATTAAACTAAAGAGCTTCTGCACAGCAAAAGAAACTATCGACAGAGTAAATAGACGACCTACAGAATCTGTGCATCTGACACAGGTCTAATATCCACTGTCCATAAGGAACATAAACAAATGTACAAGAAAAAACCAAACATCTTCATTAAAAAAGTGGGCAAAGGACATGAGCAGACACTTTTTTTTTTTTAGAGATGGGGTTTCACCAAGTTGGCCAGGATGGTCTCGATCTCTTGACCTCGTGATCCGGCCACCTTGGCCTCCCAAAGTGCTGGGATTACAGGTGTGAACCACCAGGCCCGGCCGAGCAGACACTTCTCAAAAGACAACATACATGAGGCCAACATATGAAAAAAAGCTCAACGTCACTGATCATTAGAGAAATGGAAATCAAAACCACAATGAGATACTATCCCACACCAGTCAGAATGGCCATTGTTAAAAGACAAAAAAATAACAGATGCTGGGAGGTTGTGGAGGAGAAGGAGTGCTCTCACACTGCTGGTGGGAGTGTCAATTAGTTCAGCCATCGTGGAAGACAGCGTGAGAATCCCTCAGAGACCTAGAGGCAGGAATGTCATTCTACCCAGCAATCCCATTGCTAGGTATATACTCAAAGGAATATCAATTGTTCTGTCATAAAGACACATGCATACATCTGCTCACTGCAGCACAATTCACAAGAGCCAAGACATGGAATCAACCTAAATGTTCATCAAAGGTAGACTGGATACAGAAAATGGGGTGCATACACACCATGGAGTACTATGCAGCAATAAAAGGAATAAGCTCAGGTCCTTTGCAGGGACGTGGCTGGAGTTGGAGGCCATTATCCTCAGCAAACTAACACAGGAACAGAAACCCAAACACTGCAGGTTCTCACTTACAAGTGGGAGCTACATGATGAGAACACAGGGACACATGGGGGGAACCACAGACACACAATGTGGCCTGTTGTTGGGTTGGGGGGGGAAGAGGGAGGAGGGAGAGCATCAGGAAGAACAGCTAATGGGTGCTGGGCTTAATACCTGGGCTATGGGACGATCTGTGCAGCAAAGCACCATGGCACATGTTTCCCTATGTAACAAACCTGTACATCCCGCCCATGCACCCCTGAACTTAAAAGTTGGAAATTTGAAAAAGAAGAATATCTGAAACTAGGGCTGCAGTTATGTTACTACCTGATGTCAGGATCCCTCTGAGTGGTGGTGGCTCCCGCGTTGAAGAACTCTGACATGCACAACTGGAGGAGGAATTGCTGAATCCCTGTATATGTGCCTGTTCATATCCACTGAACGTCACAAAGCAACCTGGCAACCCGCAGCCCTGGCAGTCCCCAGGGTGCTTGCCATGGCTGCACCTGGGTCATCTCAAGAATGCTGTATAATGACCGTCGTACAGCAAATGACCTTTCGAGCTTACTTACCTTTTGTCACTCAGCATAATTCCCTCGAGGTCTGCCCACACTGGAGCATGTATCAAAGTTCATTCTTATGGGCTGATGCGGTGGCTCACATCTATAATCCCAGCACTTTGGGAGGCCAAGGCGTGAGGATCACTGGAGCCCAAGAGTCCAAGACCAGCCTAGGCAGCAAAGTAAGACCCAGCCTCACACATGTATTCCCAGCACTTTGGGAGGCCAAGGCGGGTGGATCACGAGGTCAAGAGATGAAGACCGTCCTGGCCAACATGATGAAACCCCGTCTCTACTAAAAATACAAAAGGTATCTGGGCTTGGTGGTGCACACCTGTGGTCCCAGCTACTCAGGAGGCTGAGGCAGGAGAATCGCTGGAACTTGAGAGGCGAAGGTTGCAGGGAGCCAAGATCAAGCCACTGCACTCCAGCCTGGGTGACAGAGTGAGATTTCATCTCAAATATAAATAAATAAAAATAAAATAAACAAGACAAGACGTTCATTATTTTTTAGGGCTGCATAGTAGTCCGCGGCTGGACCACAGTGTGTTCAACCATTTGCTTTTTAAGGGACCCTTGTTTCCAGTTTGGGGCTGTTTTAAGTAAAGCCACTGTGAATAGCCACGTGCAGTTGTTGTGAGTGGACACGAATTCTTATTTCTTTTGGAGGGAACTCCGAGAGTGCAGCTGCTGGGCCGTGTGGCAGTTGCATGTTGAGATTTATAACCGGTTGGGGCTTGACGCAGTGTTCTCTCTCCGACATTTTAACCACCTGCTGGATCCACGCAGAGGCCCCTTTGCCCTTCCTAACACGGTTTCTGTTTTGTCATGATCTGAGTCATGAGGCTTTGCTAACTATTCACCTTTTGGGGGAAGCTTTGGCTCTTGGACCTGTCCGTTACCGGCCTCCCCCGATTTCGTCAATGCCCACTCTTATCTTTATTCTTTCCTTCCACCTGTATTACTGGCTGATTCCATTATACTTAATCTAGCATTTCCACTGGGGCGCTCGGCTCATTCACTTCCAGCCTGTGTCTAACACACCTGCCGAGTCCACGCGCTTCCTCCCGACTCTGCTTCATCGCATCCCACGAGCTTTTACACAGCTCTTTCAGTATCGCTCACCTCTGAGTACGTTTAATTTTTCATCACAACTTCCTCTTTGGCCTATTAGCTGTTTATTTTTGAAACTGGGTCTCACTCTGTCGCCCAGCTGTTAGAGACAGAATGCTTGTTCTTAGGTACTGCAAGGAAAAACTAGGATTCAGACACAAAGTTATCTCAGCAGGGAACTTTACTTTCTGCAGGAAGGGTGCTCCTGTCAGCCATCTTGCTGAGTACAATGAACCAAGGAAAGGCAGGCATACTTATTCCTCAGGCTTCGGGGTCTCACTGCTGTGTCTGATCGCCGCTGGTTGGAGCCGGACATCCCAGTCTAAAACTGAACCTGATTGGCTAAATGCTCAAAACTTTTCTAAATAGGTAAAGGCAATGGAGAAAAAAGGAATAAGAGGAAGTCCAAATAAAGAAGGGGACAGGCTGCGAGCTGGGACACACCTGTGAGCACGTCCAGTACAGGTATCTTAAAGTACAAGGACATAGTATGTACTACGTGCTGTGCGCATGTCTAACAGCAGCAGAGGATAGGGTTTAACAAAGAGTTATTTGTGAAAAGCAAGAAGGCTTTGAAGAAAGTCTTTAAAACAAACTATTATTTCTTTTTTTTTTTTTTTTTTTAAGACAGAGTTTCGCTCTCGTTACCCAGGCTGGAGTGCAATGGTGCCATCTCAGCTCACCGCAACCTCCACCTCCTGGGTTCAGGCAATTCTCCTGCCTCAGCCTCCTGAGTAGCTGGGATTACAGGCACACCACCATGCCCAGCTTATTTTTTGTATTTTTAGTAGAGACGGGGTTTCACCATGTTGACCAGGATGGTCTCGATCCCTTGACCTCGTGATCCACCCGCCTCGGCCTCCCAAAGTGCTGGGATGACAGGCGTGAGCCACCGCGCCCGGCCTAAAACAAACTATTATTTCTAAGAGTTATTACTATTATTCTTTAAAAGAAGGGAAACTTTGAGGAGGAATTTTTTACTTTCTACACCAGGCTGAAGTGCAGTGGTGTGATCAAGGCTCTCTGCGTGCTTGGCTTCCTGGGCTCAAGTGATCCTCCCACCTCAGCCTCCCAAGTAGCAGGGACCACAGGTGCGCATCACAACGTCCGGCTATTTTTTTTTTTTTTGTAGAGACAGGGTTTTTTTGTGTTGCCCAGGCTGGTCCCAAACTTTTGGGCTCAAACAATCCTCCTGCCTCAGCCTCCCGAAGTGCCGAGATTACAGGCATGTGCCACCACGCCCTGCCCCTTGGTTGTTAGAATGAATGTTCCAAGCCACATTGTCATCATGGACCTCTGACTTACTCCAGCAGGGTGACACTGTGGCCTGAAGGATTCTGAGCCACGACGTTGGTTGAACCCTGGAGGCCTGGTGTTGAGGAGGGGCCTGAGGGGCACCGGGTGGAGGGTGCCTGTGCCCAGGTCACACTGTCACCAGGAGCCTGGCCCAGCTCTCTGTCCTCGGCCTGAACTGATCGCATGACAATGACTGCCGTTGGGGTCATCGGGGTGCACTCACCCCAGCAGGCCTGGACCCGGCCCTGAGCACCGGAGCCAGGCCCTGGTGCTATGTAAAGAGGCACACTCCTGCCTGCTGTCCTTATCTGGCCGTGACGCTGCCCTTCTAGTCCTGACTGTGGCGGCCAGAGGTTTCCCAGGGCATTCTCCTGGCTCTTCCCCCACACTCCCCACAGGAGGGTCCAGCAAAGTCGCCAGAGGCCATAGCCAGCCCCATCCTAAGAGCCCTGCACCCGTCCTCCTGTGGCCATGGGGCTGAGTGTGCTGGTGGCTCGGGCGTCCGCTCTGAGGGAGCCCCACGTAGATGGGCATGCAGGCTCTAAGGAAGCCTGACGCCCTCCTTCCTCTGCTGGGGCCACCTCGTCATTGTTCCCTGAGCTGCATGTAGATGTTGCATGTCCTCTCCTGTGTATATGGCACATTTCACAGCCTTTCAAATGTAAGAAGCACCTACGCAGGCCCAGCCGTCCCCGCCACCAGCCTCCTCTGCTCTAAGCTTCTGCGTCCTGGTCTCAAGCTCTGGGAGGTCCCGGTCCCCGAAGGTGTGGTGCAGCCACTGAGCTGGCTGCAAGCCCAGGCTTCTCCCAGGGCTGACTCCCCCTACTCAGTGGCCCAGTAAAGTCTGGTCCCACCTCTCATTTAAGGAAACTGAGGCACAGCCATCAGGAGGAAAGAGGGCTGACCGTGTGGGCATCTCACTGTGATGTGGGCAGCAGTGGGTGCCTGATCTACGGCAGACCTTCCCACTGGGGGCTCTTGGCAGTGTCCTGTGCCCATGGACCCTGCTATCCTCCCGACCTCCCCCAGAGGGTGTCTGGCAGTCTCTCCAGACCATGCCAGGGTGACCATAAGGACAAGCCACCCGTTAGGTCTCAGATCCAGGCGGGGGGGTTCAGCTACTCAGGCACAGAAGCACTGAGGTGGGCATGAGCCATTTCAGCCTCTCAGCCACAGGGAACAGGGGACAATCATAGCAAGTGGGCCTCCCAGACCCTGGGTCCCTGCTGGGCCTCGGGAGGTAGACACCAGGCAGCAGCTCCTGCACACCGGCCTGAGTGTCTGGAAATAAGGCCCCAGCACAGGGGGCTCTGGGGCCCATCTGCGCAGCACAGCTGGTGATGCCTGCCTCACCTTCACACAAGGCTCCTCGGGGGGTCCTCCCTCCTGGACACTTCCAGGCAGCTGTGACAATGGCAGGAAATGCCATTGTTGTCCGGCCCCTTTCTCCCAGGAGGAAACTCACAAGCAGAGGACTGGTGGGTTCCTTGGCAGGTGCAGAGGCTCCAGGAGCTGGAGAGCTGCGCAAACCCCTTCTCACCTCCAACCTGGTGCAATAAGGGAACCCTGTGCCACTTCGGGGTTTCACCTACCCTGCGCTGGGGCTGATTCACCTCCAGGCTACAGCATCTAAACCCCTGAACAGCACAGGAGGAAGTGGGAGGGTCCAGGAAAAATTAGGGGGCTGCTAAAGAGCAGCCTTTGGGCTAATGAGAAAGAGAGGCCAGGAAGCGCCAGCCGCCACCCCATCCCGCCTCAGCCTGAGCTGGAGGCTGCAGCAAAGCTCCTCAGTGGCCTGGCCTGGGGGGGTCTCCTCAGAGCCCCCTGCATGGGTGGGTCCCACCAGCTTTCCCACGGAATGACTGGGCCAGATCCTACACGTGCCACAGCCAGGAGTACCAGCTCGAGGGCCCACAGTCAGCCCCTCACCCGTGTGCTTAGTTGTGCCCTCATGTACCCAACAGACAAAAATCCACAGAGGCTGGTTGGGCACAGGAGGGTGGAGGGAGCAGCTCTAAGCCAGCATCACAGGCTCGTGGGGAAGGAAGAGGAAGGCCAGGCAACGAGGCACCCAGAGGAGGGAAGGGAGGGCAGGAGTGGGAGCCACGGGGGGCTGGAGGGGCGCCCCAGTGCAATTTCAAGCTGAGATCCAAAATGCAAGGAGGAAGTGTGTGCATGCATGTGTGCCTGGGAGTGTGTGTGCATGTGTGTGCCTGGGAGTGTGTGTGCATGTGTGTGCCTGGGAGTGTGTGTGCATGCATGTGTGTGCCTGGGAGTGTATGTGCCTGGGAGTGTGTGTGTGCATGTGTGTGCCTGGGAGTGTTTGTGCATGTGTGTGCCTGGGAGTGTGTGTGCATGCCTGTGTGCCTGGGAGTGTGTGTGCATGTGTGTGCCTGGGAGTGTGTGTGCATGTGTGTGCCTGGGAGTGTGTGTGCATGCATGTGTGCCCAGCAGGGTGTGTGCATGTGTGTGCCTGGGAGTGGGTGTGCATGCATGTGTGCACCTGGGAGTGTGTGTGCATATATGTGTGCCTCAGAGTGTGTGTGTGC
>CM052657.1:115545697-115569681 GCA_028533165.1 Leontopithecus rosalia | reverse complement strand
CGTGTGAGCATGCATGTGTGCCTAGGAGTGTGTGTACATGTGTGTGCCTGGGAGTGTGTGTGCATGCCTGTGTGCCTGGGAGTGTGTGTGTGCATGTGTGTGCCTGGGAGTGTGTGTGCATGCATGTGTGTGCCTGGGAGTGTGCGCATGTGTGTGCCTGGGAGTGTGTGTGCATGTGTGTGCCTGGGAGTGTGTGTGCATGCATGTGTGCCCAGCAGGGTGTGTGCATGTGTGTGCCTGGGAGTGGGTGTGCATGCATGTGTGCACCTGGGAGTGTGTGCATATATGTGTGCCTCAGAGTGTGTGTGTGCTCACATATGCATGTGTGCTTGGGAGTGTATGTGCATGTGTGTGTGCACCTGGGAGTGCATGTGCATGCATGTGTGCCTGGGAGGCTGTGTGCATATGTATGTGCCTGGGAGTGTGTGTGCATACATGTGCATGCCTGGGAGTATATGTGCATGCATGTATACCCAGGAGGATATGTGCATGTGTGTGTGCCCAGGAGTGTGTGTACATGCATGTGTGCCTGGGAGTGTGAGTGCATGTGTGTGTGTGCATATATATGTGCACACACATGTGTGTGTTGGGCAAGAGGGAACCTTCTAAGCAGAGGAGACTGAACGCCCAGTGTCCTGCAGGTGAGGGCCACAGTGTGGGGAGCCCCAAAGCCTGTAGGTTCAGGTTGCTGATGTCACCCAGCTCAGAGATACAGGCCCCAGGGCCAGGGGCCAGGGATCAGGCTGGGGCCTGCTGTGAGGGGACAGGGCCGGATGGTGCAAGGCAGGGCATGGGCCCACCTCCTCTTCCCAGGTGTGCTCTTGTATAATTGACCCAGGCAGAAAGGCAGGTGGCACACAGCATATCTCAGCCCAGCCTGCCCCCAGCCCTTCATTCCCGTCACAGTAACCCCAGACGCCACTCATCCCCTCCAGCAAAGCTCAAGGTAGAGGAGGATGCCCAGCCCACACCAGCCTGTGACACAAGGGGCCTAGCGTTGTGTGATCCTTCATCTATATGTCAACAAGGGGCCCAGAGTCGTGTGATGCTTCATCTATATGTCAACATGACCGGGCGACGGGGTGCCCTGACTAAACATTGTTTCCGGGTGGGAAAGTGAGGTGTTTCCCAATGACACTGGCCCCTGAGACCCTGGGCTCCATGCAGAAGACACTGCTCCCAGTGTGGGGCCTCATCCGGGGCACTCAGGACCTGAAGACAACAAAGGTGGGGAAAGGAGGAATTTCCTTCCCTTTCTGGCCTCACTGTTGAGCTGGGACACCAGTGTTCTCCTGCTCTCTGCCTGGAATTCACACAATCAGTGCTCCTGGTTTTCAGGCCTTCAAACTCAGGCCGAACTATACACCACTCAGGTTCAGTATGCACCAAACTATACACCACTGGCTCCCCTGGATCTCAGCTTGCAGGGGGCAGATTGTGGGACATTTCAGCCTCCATGATCACAGGAGCCAATTCTTCATTTTACACACACACACACACACACACACACACATATCTGTGTGTATGTATATATGTATGTATAATGTCATCCCTTGGTACCTACAGGGGATTGATTCCCCAGGACCCAGCTCCAAGGATCCCCAAATCCATGGAGGCCTGAGCCCGGATGCGACTGGCATAGTATTTGCATGGAACCTATGCCTATCCTCCCGTACAGTTTGAATCATCTCCAGATTATGAATAATACCTCATACAGTGTCAATGCAGTGCAAATAGCTGTTATTCTATGTTGCTTTTTATTCACATTTTATTATTTTTTATTTTTTCAATGATTTTCAGTCCTCAGTTGAATTTGCAGATGCAGAACCCTTGAATATGAAGGGACCCTTCTACAGCACAGGTGGGAACTTTAATCCACTTAGATGGGGATTTTCTTCCACTTCCACCACCCCTGAGACAACAAGACCAACACCTCCTCTTCCTCCTCCTCCTCAGCCTAATCGACGTGAAGATAATGAGGATGAAGACCTTTATGATAACCCACTTTTACTTAATGAAGAGTGCATTAGTCCATGTTCATGCTGCTGTCAAAGACATACCCCATGCTGAGCAATTTACTAAAGAAAGAGGTTTAATTGGACTCACAGTTCCACGTGGCTGGGGAAGCCTCACAATCGTGGTGGAAGGCAAGGAGGAGCAAGGCATGTTTTCCATGGATGGCAGCAGGCAAAGACAAACAGCTTGTGCAGGGAAATCCCTCTTTTCAAAACCGTTCCATCTTGTGAGACTTATTCACCATCAGGAGAACAGCGCTGGAAACACCCCCATGAGTCAATCATCTTCCACCGAGTCCCTCCCACAACACATGGCAATTCAAGATGAGATTTGGGTAGAAACACAGCCAAACCATATCAAACAGTAAATGTATTTTTTCTTCCTTATGATTTTCTTTTTTCTTTTTTTCGAGATGGAGTTTCACTCTTGTTACCCAGGCTGGAGTGCAATGGCACGATCTTGGCCCACCACAACCTCCGCCTCCTGGGTTCAGGCAATTCTCCTGCCTCAGCCTCCTGAGTAGCTGGGATTACAAGCACGCACCACCAAACCCGGCTAATTTTTTGTATTTTTAGTAGAGACGGGGTTTCACCATGTTGACCAGGATGGTCTTGATCTCTTGACCTCGAGATCCACCCGCCTTGGCCTCCCAAAGTGCTGGGATTACAGGCGTGACCCACCATGCCCGGCCGAGACGGGGTTTTTTGTTTGTTTGTTTATTTTTGAGATGGAGTTTCGCTCTTGTTACCCAGGCTGGAGTGCAATGGTGTGATCCCGGCTCACCGCAACCTCCACCTCCTGGGTTCAGGCAATTCTCCTGCCTCAGCCTCCTGAGTAGCTGGGATTACAGGCACGTGCCACCATGCCCAGCTAATTTTTTGTATTTTGAGTAGAGACGGGGTTTCACCATGTTGACCAGGATGGTCTCGATCCCTTGACCTCGTGATCCACCCGCCTCGGCCTCCCGATTTTCTTAATTACATTTTCTTTTCTCTGGCTTGCTTTGTAAGAATACAGAGAGTAATACAAATTCAAAAATATGTGTTAATTGACTGTTCACATTATCAGTAACCCTTCCAGTCAACAGTAGGCTATTAGTAAAGTTTGGGGGGAGTCAAAAGTTGTACATACACTTTAACTGCATAGGGGTCAGCACCCCTAATCTGGAAAACCTAGACTAGTACAGATTTTGGTGTCAAGGGTGATTCTGGCAAAACAGAAGTTAAGGATGAGTTTTCGGGATTGGTTTCAGGGGCTCTCAAATTAGTGCTCCCCTAGTCTATTAGACTATTAGTGATCCCTAGCCTATTAGTCTATTAGATTACAGGTGTGAGCCAGGCTCGGTGATATTTGGGAGGCTGAGGTGGGCAGATCAGGAGGTCTGGAGATTGAGAGCATCCTGGCCAACATGGTAGAGAAACCCCATCTCTACTAAAGATACGAAACTTAGCTGGGTGTGGTGGCGCGTGCCTGTAGTCTCAGCTACTCGGGAGGCGGAGGCAGGAGAATCTCTGGAACCTGGGAGGCAGAGTTTGCAGTGAGCCAAGAATGCACCACTGCACTCCAGCCTGGCAACAGAGCGAGTTTCCACCTCCACCAAAAAAAAAAAGATTTGGAAAAGGCATGAATGACTCCATTTCAAGCGGTAGAGAGTGCTGAAGGACGATGATGTAAGCTGCGTACAGAAATACACAAAACATTTGCATTGGATACTTTCAATCAGCCACTTTTAAGAAGCAGAGAGCTAAGTAACCCTGCCTATAACGTTTTGAAATGTTTTTTGACAATTAAAGAATGTAATGTTAGTTCATTGCTCTTAATGTCACTACACAGAAGGGGCTCACGGGTTAAAATTCCCAGCCCAAGGCCGGGTGCTGTGGCTCACGCCTGTAATCCCAGCACTGTGGGAGCCGAGGCGGTTGGATCACGAGGTCAAGAGGTCGAGACCATCCTGGTTAACATGGAAACCCCGTCTCTACTAAAAATACAAAAAAAAAATTAGCTGGGCATGGTGGCGCGCGCCTGTAATCCCAGCTACTCAGGAGGCTGAGGCAGGAGAATTGCCTGAACCCAGGAGGCGGAGGTTGCGGTGAGCCGAGATCGCGCCATTGCACTCCAGCCTGGGTAACAAGAGCAAAACTCTGTCTAAAAAAAAAATTCCCAGCCAAAGCAACACACACCACATAGATGACCTGAGAGCTTCTGAGTATGTTCCAAGGGACAGCCTCATGTCCTGCAGCCAAGGCCAACATTGCTGAAAATCAAACACAGAACCTCATACTATGACCGACTGAATTACAACACGAGCTGAATTCTCAGCCTCACAGGGTGCCTGCAGCTAAAGTGAAGACACTGGCTGGAAACAATAGGATCCTGTATGTTGGGGTGGGGATGTGTAGAGAGTCTCTAATGGAGCTGGGGACACTGGGCCCCTGAATTCTCATGAGTCCTCTTTGTCAATGAAAGCGGCTTCCCCACCTCCAGTGGTATGGCCCTTCCGCTCCACCTGAGGGTATCAACCTGCTTTGCTGGAGAAAACAGGCATAGCCTCCCCTAAGGTAATCACCGAGTGAGATTACCTGATTCCCCGCCCCATCCCTTTGCTTGGAGACCTGTAACTAGACTCATGGCCCTGCAGACCCCTGAAGGTGAGACGCACCGTGTAACCTGGGAAGAGATGAGCCGCACTCCCGAGGACCTACCAGAGTTCTCTCACTTATACAGACAGGCATCTGGGGACCTGCGTGGGAACGGATACTGAGTGTGTGGGACAATGGGGTAAGAACATAAAGATGGAGCAGGCTGAATATGTTGACATGGGGCCACTAAGCAGAGAGTGTGAATTTAGGGCTGCGGCTCGGGGGCTTAGAAAGATTAGAGCTCCTTTCCTTCTCTCAAAAAAAGAAAGAAATCAACTTGTAAACCTCTAGATCCAGGTCGACAATGTCTCTCTTATTGCTTGATTTCCTTCTTTCCCTTTCCTCCCTCCCTCCCTCCCTTCCTCCCTTCCTTCCTTCCTTCCTTCATCCCTTCCTTCCTCCCTCCCTTCCTCCTTACCTCCATGCCTGCCTTCCTCCCTTCCTCCCCCCACCAAAAAAGAGAAAGATTAGAGCTCCTTCTAACAGTGTGTTTGGTTCGTTGTCTGAAACGTGCACCAAAAGGTGACCGACAGTGAGTGAACTGGAAATAACAGACCTACCATGGTTTAACCTAGGGGGGGATTCAAAAGCTTAGGGAGATTGGAAAGCTGCTGTGGATTTGCCATGTAAGACCTACACACCCGCTCTGGGAGGGTCCGGAAGACAGACCTCTCATCAGCACTCCGAGAAGCAGATTTGTAAGGGGAGCCCTGGCATTCCTGCTTTTCTCTGAAGGTCAGACCTTACAGTGGAAATAACAGCCACTTAATTAGAAAACTTAAATGCATTAGGAAGAATTGATCCTGGAGCGGGAGACCGAGTGATAGCATTCAGCCATCAAAAGCAAGGTGGCCATAGTTTCTGTAACGGACAGCAGAGGCAAAGGAACGATCAGAAAGGTCTGACCTGTGCAGACCTACCGCACTGGCTAATTAGTCATTGGGTTCCTAAAAGTCATAAAAATGAAAGTTTAAGCCCCCAAACCAACTGAATGGAGCCCACTCTCAGCCAGGAGATTCCAGAGTAAACCTGAAGAATCCAGTTCAGGCCACGATGGGAAGGGTGGTCAGGCACGCCGAGTCATACCTCCTCTCTGGAATTCAGCCACAACTGAGCAGCGTTAATGTGAAAACAGAGACCTTATGACTGACAACCAGACTTTGTAGCAATAAGATGGTGAATTCCAGACTGACTCCAGCATAGCGTCACATGACAAATAAAGAAAGAAATCAAAATGTTTTACTCCAAAATGTTTTTTTTTTTGAGATGGAGTTTCACTCTTGTTACCCAGGCTGGAGTGCAATGGCGCCATCTCGGCTCACCGCAACCTCCGCCTCCTGGGTTCAGGCAATTCTCCTGCCTCAGCCTCCCGAGTAGCTGGGATTACAGGCACGCACCACCGTGCCCAGCTAATTTTTTGTATCTTTAGTAGAGACGGGGTTTCACCATGTTGACCAGGATGGTCTCAATCTCTTGACCTCATGATCCACCCGCCTCGGCCTCCCAAAGTGCTGGGATGACAGGCTTGAACCACCGCACCCGACTTCCAAAATACGTTTTTTGCCATATTTTGAGCTGGCCCTGCAACACTGTCTTTTGTGGAAGGAAACTTGCATTTTTAAGGAGTCTCTATTAATATAATTAGATATTCCCCCTTCGGGCTTTCCCAGTTCTGAAGAGTGTGACTGAGACTCTAGCACCTTTCAAAGGTTTGAAGAGGAAACATTTATCATTTAGCCTCTCTCAGGGCAGCCACCTATGAGACTTAATCTACATAATAAGAGCCTTGTTCTCCACAACCCCTTGCCTTAACCAGACACTCCTTTCTATTGATTCCAGGTCTTTAGATAATAACTTCTTTCAACCAATTGTCAATCAGAAAAATCTTTGAATCTACTGTGGCCTGGAAGTCCACACTGCCCACTTTGAGTTGTCCAGCCTCTCCAGAGTGAACCCGTAGGCAGAAACCTCACATGTATTGATCAATGTCTCCCTAAAATGTATAAAACCCAGGTGCATGGCCGGGCGCAGTGGCTCACGCCTGTAATCCCAGCACCTTGGGAAGCCGAGGCGGGTGGATCACGAGGTCAAGAGATCGAGACCATCCTGGTCAACATGGTGAAACCTCGTCTCTACTAAAAATACAAAAATTAGCTGGGCATGGTGGCACGTGCCTGTAATCCCAGCTACTCAGGAGGCTGAGGCAGGAGAATTGCCTGAACCCAGGAGGTGGAGGTTGCGGTGAGCCGAGATCGCGCCATTGCACTCCAGCCTGGGTAACAAGAGCGAAACTCCGTCTCAAGAAAAAAAAAAACCCAGGTGCAACGCAATCATCACCTTAGGCACGTGTTCTCAGGACCTCTTGAGACTGTGCCTCTGGCTCAGAATAAACCTCTTTACATATTTTACAGACTTGGGTGCTTTTCTTGTCAATAAAGTAAAATAGACAGGAAGTCTACTAAATTCTTACTGGATCTGAGCAAGCAGAAAACTTCCAGATTCAATGCACAGAACTCTAGCCTGAATCATAAAAGCAGAGAGTCAACAGTCCTTCAATGAGTTCACAGACTTGAGCCACCTTACAGACCCAGACTCCTTAAATCAAGATAAGGCTGGGTCTTCCCCAGGAAGGACCTTGGTCCTCCACCCAAACTTGATGCTGTTGCTCTTTCTCCCAGCCTCCTGATGGTTTCCCAGGGTAACTATGCACAGGGGCGGGGGGATGAAATAATCAGATTTACTGAGGACTACTGGACACTGGCTCTGAACCAACACTGATTCTAGAAGACTGGAAGTGTCCCTTTGGCCCTGCAGTCAGAGCAGGGGCTCGTGGGGGATGAGGCGATGGGTGGACTTTAAGTTGGCTTGATCTCACCGGGTGGTTGGTCAGGCAATTCCCAAACCCACTATTGATTCTTCTGCAGGTTACAGAGTGCATAGTTGGCATGGACATACTGTCGTGTGTCAATGATGGTACCTTCCGAGAAATGCATCTTTAGGAGATTTCGCCGTCAGGTGCTTTCAACGTTGTGCAAACACCATAGAATGTACTTACAGACACCTAGATGACACGCTACAGCCCGCTGACGTAGGCTAAAAATGTGCAGGCCACTAATATCTTCCTGAGTAATTGTGCATTAAACACGGAAAAGGTACGGTAAAAACGCAGCAGGAGGGATAAAAACTGGTGCACCAGCATAGGGCACTTACGGTGAGCGGGGGTTGCAGGGCTGGAAGCCCCTCTGGAGGAGTCCGGGAGTGAGTGGTGAGTGGCTGTGAAGGTCTGGGACGCTGCTGTGCGCCACCGTGAACTTCATAAAAACTGTACACTCGGCTACACTACATTATTAATTTCTTTCTTCAATACTAAATTAACCTTAGCTTGCTGTAACTTCTTCACTACATCAACTTTTAACTTTTTAAAAATTTTTCTCTTTTGCAATAACGTATAGCTTAAAACAGAAACATATTTTACAGGTGTACAGAAATGTTTTCTTTCTTCACATTCATGTTCTATAAGCGTTATTTTTTTTTTTACTTTTAAACTTTTTTGCTAAAAATTAAGACACAATGATAGTGTGGATAAAGGAAATGTGGCACATATACACTGTGGAATACTATGCAGCCATAAAAAGGATGAGTTCGTGTCCTTCACAGGGCCATGGATGAAGCTGGAAACCATCATTCTCAGCAAACTGACACGAGAACAGAAAACCGAACACCGCATGTTTTCACTCACAGGTGGGTGTTGAATAATGAAAACACAAGGACACAGGGAGGGAGCATCACACACTGGCACCTGTCGAGGGGTGCGGGACTAGGGGAGGGATAGCAGGGGGTGGGGGGTCAGAGGATAGCATTAGGAGAAATACCTAATGTGGATGACAGGGGATGGATGCAGCAAACCACCGTGGCACATGTACACCTACGTAACAAACCTGCACGATCTGCACATGTACCCCAGAGCTTAAAGCGCAACTTTAAAAAAAGTAAAAAGTTAAAAAAAAATAAACAAAGACACAAACTCACACATGAGCCTTGGCCTACACAGGGTCAAGAGCATCAGTCTCACTTCCTCCCCTGCCACACCTTGTCCAGTCTCGTGACTGCAAGGTCTTCATGGGCAGTGACAAGCACAGAACTGTCACCTCCTGTGATACAATGCCTTCTTCTGGACGCCTCCTTAGGAAACTGGCTGAGGTGGTTTTACATTTAACTTGTTTTACACGTAAGTAGAAGGAGCACACTGTGAAACAACAATACGGAGTATAGTGAGTCTGCAAACCACTAGCAAAGTTGTTTTTTGTTTTTTGGTTTTTTTTGAGACGGAGTTTCGCTCGTTACCCAGGCTGGAGTGCAAGGGTGCGATCTCGGCTCACCGCAACCTCCGCCTCCTGGGTTCAGGCAATTCTCCTGCCTCAGCCTCCTGAGTAGCTGGGATTACAGGCACGCACCACCATGCCCAGCTAATTTTTTGTATTTTTAGTAGAGACAGGTTTCACCATGTTGACCAGGATGGTCTCGATCTCTGGACCTCGTGATCCACCCGCCTCGGCCTCCCAAAGTGCTGGGATTACAGGCATGCGCCACGGTGCCTAGCTAATTTTTTTTTTTTGTATTTTTAGTAGAGACAGGGTTTCACCATGTTGACCAGGATGGTCTCGATCTCTTGACCTCGTGATCCACGATCCACCCGCCTCGGCCTCCCAAAGTGCTGGGATTACAGGCGTGAGCCACTGCGCCCGGCCGGCCTAGTTGTTTGTTGTCACTGTCAAACACCGTGTGCCGTGCACAAGTGTATGTGCTAGACTTTTCTGTGACTGGTAGCACGGCAGGGTTACTTACACCAGCACCACCACAGAACACATGAGTAACTGACATGGCGTGGCTGCTTCCCAGCCCGCATCTCATCTTGTACTGTCGTTCCCATAATCCCCACATGTTGTGAAAGACCTGGTGGGAGGTGACTGAATCATGGAGGTGGTTACCCCCACGCCGCTCTCCTGATAGTGCGTGAGTTCTCTCAGAGAAGACCCAGCCTTAGGCCGGGCGCTGTGGCTGAAGCCTGTCATCCCAGCACTTTGGGAGGCCGAGGTGGGTGGATCACGAGGTCCAGAGATCGAAACCATCCTGGTCAACAAGGTGAAACCCCATCTCTACTGAAAAAACAAAAATTAGCTGGGCATGGTGGCACGTGCCTGTAATCCCAGCTACTCGGGAGGCTGAGGCAGGAGAATTGCCTGAACCCAGGAGGCGGAGGTTGCGGTGAGCCGAGATCGTGCCATCGCACTCCAGCCTGGGTAACAAGAGCGAAACTCCGTCTCAAAAAAAAAAAAAAAAAAAAAAGAGAAGACCCAGCCTTATGTTGACTTAAGGAGTCTGGGTCTGTAAGCTGGCTCAAGATCTGGTCTTATCAGGGGTTTTCCCCTTTTGTTTGGCACTTCTCCTTCCTGCCACCACGTGAAGGACCTGTCTGCTCCCACTTACACCGTGATTGTAAGTTTCAGGAGGCCTCCCCAGCCATGCTGAACTGTGAATCAATTAAACCTCTTTCCTTCATAAATTACTCAGGCTTGGGTACGTCCTTTGTTAGCACTGTGAGAAAGGACTGATACAAAATGCATTGTGCTACAACATAATTAGACGACAGGAAATTGTCAGCTCCATTATGATCTATGGTACCACCATAGTACTCATGCCCATTCTCAACCAAAGCATCCTCACGCTGCACACACCTGTCCTCAGCTGCTGGCCACGTCCCCACACGGGTGTCCTGACATGTGGAGTGAGGGCTGCTATGGTGGGTCAGGTGGAAGCCATTAGAGCTGCCTCTACCTAGGAAAACAGAGAGCCAAAAGCGATACCAGAATAGTCAGTCCAAAGCTGCATTTCCGGAGGAATTTCAGAGGCTAGTGCAGGGGCAGTGATCCCCACCACGGCCCCGCTTCACTCACCTATTTGGCCAGTAGGGAACACAGGCGGGCCCTGGAGAATGACAGGGGATCGACCTAAGCTTGACTCCAGTTGCAGCTGCTGAGCCAGATGTGGCTCCATTGTTTGAGCAAAGTAGCACATCTTCTGCTACCTCAGACACAGCCAATGATCTACCAGTGCTTTCTTGTCCACCCCTGTCTACAAGGCCAAGCAGAAGCCAGGCCAACAGTGCACCCTCTCCGCTCCACCTCAGGGGTCTCTAACCTCTCCAGCCTGTGTCAGAGGTAATTCTCAGGGGTCTGGATCACCCTTCCCTTCCCCAGCATGTCACACTGGCCCATTACACTGAAAACAGTATGCTAATCGGACATAAGGCGCACTAAGTGGCAATTATTCTAGATTATTGGTGTCAGAGAGTGGGAAATACATCCAACTAAGATTCAGAGCCTTCTACCGCGGTGAGATTTCTAGGAGCCGGGTGGTGTGGGGCCTGCTCCAGGGTGATGCATAGGTTGTTACCTCTGAACCCTCTGACAGCGAAGAGAGAGCAACACCACATGCGCCTGTTCGACGTGAAGAAGATGGGTTATTCCTCATTTAGGTGTCAGACTCTGGCCACTTACTGAGTGATTTGAAAGCTGCTACTTCTGAATGTGGTCCAGCAGCAGCAGGTCCAGGCTCTGTGCAAGCTGCTCCGCCACGTGGGCCACACAACCCAGCAGTTCCAGCCTGAGGTGTCAGTGGCAGGCAGGGACACTGTGTGCAGTCTTTGCCAAGCCCAGGTAGGTGACTCACAGCTCAGGCCCTTAGGATTTCGGAGAAAGGCCCTGTCATCATCCTCAGATAACCACTCTCCTTTTGGGAAACAGGTCTTGGACTGTGTTTTAGTCTGTTTTTTCACACTGCTACAAAGATACTACCCGAGACTGGGTCATTTATAAAGGAAAGAGGCTTAATGGACTCGCGGTTCTGCATGGCTGGGGAGGCCTCAGGTAACTTAGAATCAATCCCAGTGGAAGGGAAAGTAGGCATGTTTTACATGGCGGCTAGTGGGAGAAGAACGAGCAAGAGAGGAGCTACCAAACACCTAAAACCGTCAGATTTCATGCATGAGAACTCACTCTCTATCATGAGAACAGCATAGGCGGAACAGCCCCCATGAGCCAATCACCTCCCACCAGGTCTCTCCCTTAACACATGGGAATTACACTTCAGGATGAGATTTGGGCTGGGCGTGGTGGCTCACGCCTGTAATCCCAGCACTTTGGGAGGCCAAGGCGGGTGGATCACGAGGTCAAGAGATCGAGACCAACCTGGTCAACATGGTGAAACCCCGTCTCTACTAAAAATACAAAAATTAGCTGGGCATGGTGGCACGTGCCTGTAATCCCAGCTACTCAGGAGGCTGAGGCAGGAAAATTGCCTGAACCCAGGAGGCGGAGGTTGCGGTGAGCCGAGACGGCGCCATTGCACTCCAGCCTGGGTAACAAGAGTGAAACTCCATCTCAATAAAAACAATAAAAATAAGTAAATAAATAAAAAGATGAGATTTGGGTGGGGACACAAAGCCTAACCGTATCACCTTGCTTCTAGGTCTTCATAGAAACTAAACACTTGACCAAGGGCCACCAAGTTGCCACATGACCTGAGCGGCCCGTGATGATCTGGAGATTATCTGACCCACTTGCTATAAAGTTGGGCGCGCACAGCAGCACTCCATTTGAGTGAAAGTGATGAGTGTGTTTCCAGGTTCAAGCAGGTCCTGAAGGCACAAGTACATTACATGAATAAGTGGCCTAAATGCCTGGGCCCCCACTCCTGCCCCAGGTTCCTTCTCTCTTCCCACCTGCATCTCTTGCCGCGTGGGGAGTTCCCTCTCATCAGTTGACACAGGAAGAGAAGGCTCTGGCCATACTTGCAGATGTTCTGCCCGATATGCAGGTGCTATCGGGAAACAGACAGCAGCAGCCCCACAGCCCCCGTGGCACAGGCAAAGGATGGACAATTCCATCCCAAACACAAGAAACCGAAAGGAAAGCAGTAACTGAACACGACCAAATCCAAAACCCAACAGGGAAAAATTAAATCTTAAAGCTTAAGAATCATTGTCTTTGACTCTTTGTCCTATGTGCTGGACACACTGGGGCAAGGACTGGACCCCCAAGGATTGGCCACCTCCTGGTGGCCTCACACCTACAGCTTCGTTAGGCTGCTGGTGCATGCTGGTGGCTCTGCAGGTCTGGAGTCTTGGGGTGTCCTCTGCTCCCTTGGCACAAGTAGGCATTGTCCTTTGGGAACTCTCCACGGCCCATCCCAGTGGCAGTTCTCTGCCTGGGCCCCAGGCTTTCCATGACCCCCAGTGGAATCCAGGAGGAGGAACCTTTCCTCCACAGCTTGTGTACTCTGCACACCTGCAGAGCTGGCACCGTGCTGACACCATCAGGTTTACTGCCTGCACCTTCTGGGCTGGCAGCCCAAGGAACGCCTGGACTCATGTGAGCCTCTGCTGGCTGGGCCAGGAGTGATGCACCAGCTTGCAAGAGGAAAAGAGATTGAGGCAGGGCTGGGCAGCACACCCCAAGGTCTCACGGAGGCCCCAGGTTCTTCCTTTGAAGCCGTTCTGCCCTAAAGTCCTGGCACTCTGAGCCTGTATTGGGCATGACACCCGGGGAGATCTCTGAAATGGCTCGGGGGTCATTCTCCCGTTGTCCTGATGGGCAGTTTCCTCGGGGGTCATTCTCCTGTTGTCCTGATGAGCAGCTTCCGGCTTCCTTCTGTCCACACCAATCTCCTGATCCAAATTTGTCTGGCCACGCCCTTGCTGTTCTCTCCTGAACACTTTCTTATTCTTGACCTGGGCCGGCGAAGAGTCTTCCAAGTCCTTACGTTCTGTTCCCTTCTGCTCTCAAGGTCTTCACCGCACCTCTCTTTCCTCGCCTTTGGCTACGAGCAGTCAGCAGAAGCCAGAGCGCTTTGCTTAGAGATTTCTTCTGCCAGCTATTCTAGTTCATCGCTTTAAATCCTGCCTCCCACAGAGCCCCAGGGCTCAGACACAATTCAGCCAAGTTCTTTGCCACTTCGTAAAAAGGACGGCCCTCCGCCAGTTTCCAATCAGAGTTCTCACGTCTGTCGAAGACCTGTGGCTCTCCACCAGCATTCTGTTCAGGACCGGTGAGATCACCGCCGCGGACCCGGAGGCTCTCTCTGCAGCCCCGCCCTCCTCAGCCCGCACTGGGTCACCCTGGCACCACCTCCGTTCACAGAAATGTGCAGTTTCCAGCGTGCACCGCAGAACGGGTCCGGCCTCTCCGTGACCCGGTTCCGGCTCTGCCGCCACACTTCCAGGGGTTCGTCAGAGCAACAGCCCCACTGCCCGGTACCAGTGTCTGTGGGTCTGTGCTGCTCTAACAAAACGCCACAGAATGGGTAGTTTAGAAATGGTAGAAATTGACTGGTCACGGCCTCGGAGGCTGGGAATCTGGCCCTGGAGGTGGTGTCTCAGAGGACCTTCTTGTCACATCCTCACGTGGCAGAAGGTGAAAGGGCACACAGGCACCAAGCTCATCTTTTACAGGGCCCTGATCCCACTTTGAGGGTGGAGCCCCCGTGGTGTCATTGCCTTCCAAAGACCCCATCTCTTACTACCGTGGCGTTGAGGACTGGGTTTGAACAGGAATTTCGGAGGGACACAAACACTCAGACCACAGCGAGCCGTGACTGCTGCCCACGGGAGACTCCAGTTCCAGCGTGTATTTGCTCACATTCCTCTCAGTCCACTCAGTGGCAGCTGTCAGAGGCACTCAGGCTTGAACGGGCCTTAATCCCTTCTTTGTCTTGTGTAGATCCGTCCGACTCAGGCGATTTATCGGGCCTTTGTCTCACAAAGCTTGTTAAAATCCTAACGCTTAGAGCGATTGGCTTTTCTGCCCTTGCGGTGCTCTGAATGTCTGGGTCCATCTCTGTCCACTTTCAACTCTGCTTGTAAGCTGAGTCTCTGTCTCCTGTTTCCGGACCTAACACAGCACCCACAGTGCGGTGTCTTCCACTTGGCCCCTTGGGCTCCTGGCTGAGCCTTCTTGTATTCAGCCTGCCAGGTCACCAGGAGTGATTTTAGCAAGCTTGCTGCTCTGGCACCCCCAAGTCCCCATGTTATAAGTCGAATGTTTGATGCCGCAGAAGAAGTAGCAGTCGAATATAGATTTCCTTCGCAAAGCAACTTTCTTCCACACAAGCATGAGGCTCGCACATGGAACAACGGCAAGCACACACACCTGGACAAGGAGGGGAAGGGGTTCTTGTGTCCCGACGGAGGCTGCCCCTACTGCTGTGTCGTCCCCTACTGGCTAGGGTTCGACCACACAGTCTAGTCTAGTTCTGACCAGCTGTTTTAAGGGAGCAGGGGTGTGAGCCGGAGTGGCGGGTGGGTAGTTCGGTGGGAAGGACGGTTACGGCAGGTCAGAGCCGGTAAGCAGGGGTCAGAGCAGGTGACAGGAGGAGTCTGGATGGGGCAGGGGACCAGGGCAACATGTGAACTACTGATTAGAACTGGTGGAAAAGCTTGTTTGCTGAAACTGCAAGGAAGTTAAACTTGAAAACAGAGAGAGAATAAAAGAGCTGAACATACTGACGTACTGATGCTTTGAAGAGAAACTTGGGGTTCAGCATAGCTAACAACCATCACTCCAGTCCCCGATACTCACTCTCCTGCCAGCAGCTGGGTTTGGGGGGTGTGACTGCTACCACAACACAGCCTGGCCCGGCCTGACGAATACGGAAGCCGGCTCTGAGAAGGAGGAGCGGCCATCATGAGACACACAAATTGACACGCAGCCACACAGTCTCCGTGGCACACAACAGTCACCTTTTCCTGCTCACGTGTCTGGGCTCTGCTGGACTGATCTTGGCTGGGCGCAGTCCCAAGCCAGCAAGTCGTGGCTGGCCTTGGGCACAGGAAAGGCGGAGAAAGCAGGATCACAGAGACAGTCTGTCGTGGGGGGACAGAGAACTTAATGTTTAAATCCGTAGGTTGCTGGGCCAAGAGAAGGCCTATCCAAATCCGATGTGCTCGTCCATCAGAGCTGCTGGGCCCGGAGGCGGCCTAGTGACTGGGTGGGCTTCAGCTGGTCCACAGAAGGGTGGATGGCGGAAGAGATACCTCATGGTCACCATCTCTCCCTCCTAGGCAAATGGAAAGACCACCTTTCCCAGTCACACCATGGTTAGTGTGATCACACGGGGGTCATGCCACCAAATTCTGAGCCATGGGATCTGAGAGGAAGCAATGTCAGCTACTTCCTAATGTCCCTTCCCTTTTGTTGAAATGTACACTCTGAGCACTTGAGCCCGTCTCCTCAAGCAAAAAAATAAAAGTACACTCTGAACGAAGAGACCCCCCCAAACAAGCTTTGGGTGAGCAACATGGCTGTTTATCCACCCGGGCGCAGTAGAGAGAAAGGAACGTGCACCCTGAGTGCGCCTCTGGCTCCAGCCACCTCTCGAAAGGGGAATTGTCAGGCAGGGGTGGAGGAGCTGGCTGCAGGATTACACTGTAAACCGGACTAGGTAAGAGTTGAGGAGGTGACAGGAGGGGCATAAGGAGGTGGATAAAGGGCAGAGGCAAAGGAGGGAGGCTCTGGGGGGCAGGGGCTGGAGCTGGACTGGGGCCTGGTTCGGACAGGTGGGGAAAAGAAAGATCGGAAAGGTGGATGGACAAGGAGGATTCTGGGTTACTGGCAGAGGCAGGAGGGGCAGACAGAAGAAAGAGAAGGAGCAGAGACTGGCGGGGATCAGAGTGTAAACAAGTGCCTGGACGTCTGGCTCCTTAGACCATTTGCCCACTTATTGACAAAAATTGTTTAGGTCTCCAGAATGGAAAAACTGAAAGTGCCGTTTTCTGGCCCTTTGGAACCATCGTCTAATTTGTATTGAGGCCAGGCGGTGTTACATTAAAACATGAGACGTTTAGCTTTCAGACTGGGCAACAGTTGAAGAGGGTTTAGGTTTTTTAGGATGCGGGCTAGAGCCGAAGACGAGGCACAGAGGGCGGAACACTGCCCATAGCGAAGGAGGTTCGTTTTAGGGAAGGAGTAGGGCGTCCCTGACTGATTCCTGGGCTGTGCGTGGGTGAGTGATCCAGGCAGGCGTCCCCGAGATTGACCAGACACTACGGGAAGACTGTCTCTCTGAGTCTGTGACTGACATCGGAGTTTTCAGAGACAGGGAGAGACTTGTCTCCTCCAGCTCTACACACGGAGCGTCTCTTTGTGTCTACTAGAAGGAGGAAGATTTAAAGGAAGAGAGAGAAAGAGGGAGAGACTTGTCTCCTTGGGATTTAAAGGAAAAGGTGGGAGGGAGAGACTTGTCTCCTCTTGTCTGAAGGAAAACAGAGAGAGGGGGAGAAATGCGCCTCCCCTTCTCTAAAGGAAAAGAGAGAAAGAGGGAGAGGCTGTGGCTTACCCGATCTGCAGGTGGCTAGAGAGCGGTCTGGCCACTAAGCGTGAGCTACTGGGTCAGTGTGGTCTGATGTGCTGAGGTCTCAGGTGGGAAAGTGGGCACAGGGGGCTGGTCTCCCGAAAGGAGTACCCCATCCCGGATTTCTGGCACCAAATGTTGAAATGCACACTCCGAATGAAGAGACCCTCCAAACAGGCTTTGTGTGAATAACATGGCTGTTTATTCACCCAGGTGCAGGCCGGCAGAGGGCAGAGGAACAGCAGTCGGTTTTACGGGTTTGGGGCTGGGAAACGCTGGAACGTTACAGAAGCTACAGTTTGGGGCATTTTTTTTGCAAGCTGGGAGGGGTTGTGGGTTTGCAAGCTGGGAGGGGTCGTAGGTTTGCAAGCTGGGAGGGGGTCGTAGGTTTGCAAGCTGGGAGGGGTCGTGGGTTTGCAAGCTGGGAGGGGGGTCCTAGGTTTGCAAGCTGGGAGGGGTCATAGGTTTGCAAGCTGGGAGGCGGTTTGCAAGCTGGGAGGGGGTCGTAGGTTTGCAAGCTGGGAGGGGTCGTGGGTTTGCAAGCTGTGAGGGGGTCGTAGGTTTGCAAGCTGGGAGGGGGTCGTAGGTTTGCACACTGGGAGGGGGTCGTAGGGTGTGGAGTCATGAGGTTGACCAAGGTTGGTTACACAGTCCAATGGGCTTATCAATTGGGGCGGGAGTAAGGAAGAATAGAGAAGCTCTCAAAGTTAAGTAGGCACCTCAGGGGTTAATCATTTCTTCGTCTTTTCAGATCTTCTAATTCCGGGAGGCCATCCAGAGGTGTACATGTGGGTCACCGGGACCGCCAGGGCATCCATGGCATGAAGGGACCTTTCACCTTTCCCAGGTGACCTTCCAGGCCACATGTTCCCAACGTCAGCTGAAAGATGAAGAGTTGCTCGATCGTATGCAAGGGAAAATAAACCTGAGACCTCAGGGCGTATTGTCACTGTGACACAGCCACATTCAAAGCATGGCTGCTGGACCAGCTGCATCACCTGGGAACGTGGTAGAAATGCAGGTTCTCAGGCACTGCCCAGGCTTCCCAAATCAAGGATGCTGTGGCCTAGCAATCCGTGTCTAACAAGCCCTCCAGGGCAATGTGAAGGCTGTTCCGGGCTGAGTGTGGTGGCTCACGCCCATAATCCCAGCACTTTGAGGGCCAAGGTGGGCAGATCACAAGGTCAAGAGATCGAGACCATCCTGGCCAACATGGGGAAACCCCATCTCTACTAAAAATACAAAAATGAGCCACACATGGTGGTGTGCACCTGTAGTCCCAGCTACTCGGGAGGCTGAGGCAGGAGAATCATTTAAACCAGGGAGGTGGAGGTTGCAGTGAGCCGAGATCACACCACTGCACTTCAGCCTGGGCGACAGAGTGAGACTCCGTCACAAAATAAATAAATAATAAATATATAAAGGCTGTTGCAACCAACGGAAGAGTTCAGGACACTGGCAAGGGTGTGATTAAAGTGAAGGACCAGGTGTCCCCGCTGTGCAGACACAGAAGTGCAGCAAGGAAAGCAGGTAGTACAGCCGAGCTGGGAGCTCCCGGCGAAGCAGGTGGGCAAGGCAGACACGGAGGGCCTGGAGGTGCGGAAGGGGTGCAAGGTTTGGGCTTTAAACCTCAGAGCAGACGCAACCCAAGATTAAAGAGACCCCAGGGGTGGTGATGGGCACAGTGGGGGAATGAAGGTTGCTGGACAGGGAGGTCAGGGATCTGGGGGCCGTGGTGTAGTGTTGCTTGTCCCAGCTGGGATGGACACAGGAATTGGGTGGGAGAAGATGTACATGAGGTGGTCTTGTGCAAACTCTGCACATCCAGCTCCAAGCATGTAGGTAAACTCCACCGGAATCGACTCCCAGGCCAACATCAGGGCTCTGGAACAGTCCGAGGAGGCTGAGTAACAGTCGGGATTCTCCAGAGAAACCGAGCCAGTAGGACGTGGATGTCTATGCAGACAGAGATCATTGTAAGGACTTGGCTCACACAATTACAGAGGCTGAGAAGTCCCAAGATCTGCAGCTGGGAACCTGGAGACCCAGGAGGGCCGAGGGGACAAGCTCCAGTCTGAAAGCCGGCAGGCTCCAGACCCAACAAGACCCAATGTCCCAGCTCAGCCAGGTGGGAGGACTTCTCTCCCACTCATCCTTTCTGTTCTATGCAGGCCTTCAGTGGGTTGGACGAGGCCCACGCACACTGTCCCCAAGCTGCTTCACACCATCCCCTGAGCAAACGCTCATCTCCCCACAGACACACCCAGAATACTGCCTGACCAAGTATCTGGACATCCCATGGCCCAGTCAGGCTGCCAGACCAGATGAACATCGCAAACAGCTTTTGTCCTTGGGACGGGGGGGGCTTCCACAGACCCTCTCCCTTCACGATGGAGTTGCTCAGTCCACAAGCTGCCAGAAGTTCAGAGCTGGGGAAGATACTGGTGTGTGCAGAGATCAAATGGTGAGAGGAAGCAAGTGAGCAGGGGGCTGCCAGGTTGTTTTCAACAACAGGCTCTCAGGGGAAGTCTGGGTGAGAACTCACGCACTGCCATGAGGGTGGCACCAGGCCACACCCGAGCACCCCCACTAGATACCTCCTCCAACAATGGGGATCAAATTTCAGCATGGCTGATATCCCCGCTCGAAGAGCTGCCTGTCTTTAAGCAGGATACCAGTCTTTTGCCTTCACACTCAGCCTGGAACTTACACTATCAGCTCTCCCGAGTCTCCAGGTTGCACACGGCAGGTGGAGGTACCTTCTTACATCCATAATCACAGGAGCCAATTCCTCCTAACAAGCCCCGTGTATATGCACAGCCAATCCCAAACTCCACCCAGCAGTAGCCCAGTGACTGTCGCTGTGCCAGCTGTGCTGCATTTGCTGAAGCAGAGGGATATGGGATGGGGAACGTGTTAAGCAGCCATCAGTGGGCGGATGAGTTCTGTTCCATCCTTACTTAAAAGGAACCCTGGACACCTTTTGGGGGACATCATTATTCTGCCCATCACCCCAGGACAGGAGGCACATGAATGAACCCACAGGAGTGGTCATGAGAGGTGAAGAGCTCGGTATCACGTGTTCATTCCCAACAGAGAGCATCCACCAGGGAGCGCCCACCAGGGAGCGCCCACCAGGGAGTGTCCACCAGGGAGCGTCCACAGAGAGCGTCCACCAGGGAGCGTCCACCAGGGAGCGTCCACAGAGAGTATCCACAGACAGCATCCACCAGGGAGCGCCCACCAGGGAGTGTCCACCAGGGAGTGTCCACCAGGGAGCGTCCACAGAGAGCGTCCACCAGGGAGCGTCCACCAGGGAGCATCCACCAGGGAGCGTCCACAGAGAGCATCCACCAGGGAGCGACCTCCAGGGAGTGTCCACCAGGGAGTGTCCACCAGGGAGCGTCCACCAGGGAGCATCCACAGAGAGTATCCACAGAGAGCATCCACCAGGGAGCATCCACAGAGAGCATCCACAGAGAGCATCCACCAGGGAGCGCCCACCAGGGAGTGTCCACCAGGGAGTGTCCACCAGGGAGCGTCCACAGAGAGCGTCCACCAGGGAGCGCCCACCAGGGAGTGTCCACCAGGGAGCGTCCACCAGGGAGCGTCCACAGAGAGCGTCCACCAGGGAGCACCCACCAGGGAGTGTCCACCAGGGAGCGTCCACCAGGGAGCGTCCACAGAGAGCATCCACCAGGGATCGTCCACAGAGAGCATCCACCAGGGAGCATCCACCAGGGAGCGTCCACCAGGGAGCGTCCACAGAGAACATCCGCCACAGAGCAACCACCACAGAGCATCCACAGAGCGCGTCCACCAGGGAGCCATTAAGCAACCAGTTAGACAGAACGGCTGCAGCCCTTGCCTTTGGCCAGCCTCTGTCCCTGGCCACCCAAGTGCTTGCCCACTGGGTGCATGTGGTGGTAGAAACGGGGGCTGACCATGGAACCAGCAGCACAGCTCTCCCCACCAAGGCTGGTCTAGCCACCGCTGCCACAAATGCCCAACCTATGTGCATGGGCTGCCGTGGCACCCCCATTGGGCACTATCCATAGAGAAAGCTGACCAGGCAACAGAAGCATCCGTCCATTGGCTGGGGGCAGCAATTCAACTCCACTAGAATTGACACATACCCCAGGCTGACCCCCAGGACTTTTTAAGTGCTGATCCACCCACACAGGGCCTGCCTAGCAGTGCCTTGGACCAAGGGACCCACTTTACAACACAGGGGGAGGTGCAGCCGCAGTACGTGGCACAGGGCACGTGGCCATGGCATCTGCTGGTCCTATCACAGCACATACCACTTAGAAGCAGCCAGTACTACAAAGCAGGGGAGCAGCCTTTTCAGAGCTCCACGGAGGCCCCAGCACGGGGGCGATCCTGTTCAAGGATGGGGCGTCACATTGTGGAACGCAGTAATCACTCTACTCCACAGCCACCATGGGGAGCTATGTCCCCAACAAACCTGGGATTCAAGGGCCAGAAGCAGCAGTGGCTGTGCCACCAGCGTCAGCAGCCTGCGGGGGTTCCCTCTCCTCTGGGCTCCAGTGAGGGGTCGTGGCTTCCACAGGGGACCACTCCATGAGGGGACAGATGGGAGTCCCACTGAACTTTAGGCTACAATGGATGCGTCGTCACTTGGGGTTATGGAGACCAACAGTCACGACAAGGAGCCCCCAGACTGGGAGGGAGACGGGCCGTGCCCGTGGGACACGGGCAGTGGGACTGCAACTCCGAGAGGGGGCAGGGAAGGGTAAAGGTGGCGCCTGGTAATCCAAGTGGTGGGTGGAGCATGGGGGGCTTGGTTCCCTCACCTGCTTTATTGGAGAGTGGCCACGTACAGTAGCAGTAGCCATGGCCTGAGCCGGGCTGGTGACCATGTCCTCAGACCCCTCACTGAGGAGGCCCACTGGGTAGGTCACAGAGACCAGCAGAGGTGCCCGCTGAGAGGGAGGGAACCCAGTGTGAATCAGAAAGGAAGGGGGACCATGTCAGCCGTGGCCAAGACCAGCTATGGGGCAGGGGCCATAGTTGGCTGTTTCTCTAAACTTGTAAACCCAGGTATTAGTCAGCATTCTCCAGAGAGCCAGAACCACAGGATATATACATGCAGACATACGAGGGGATTTACGAGGGGAGTCGGCTCACATGATTATTCAGGCTGAGACATCTCACGACAGGCTGGAGACCTAGAGACGCTGGTAGTGGGCTCAGTCCAAGTCCACAGGCCTCAGAACTAGGGGAGCAGACTGTGTAACCCTCAGTCCGAGGCCAAAGGCCTGAGAACCGGTGGTGGTGGGGTGGCTCCTGGTGAGAATCCCAGAGGGCAATGGCTGGAGAGCGCAGAGCTCCAACATCCAAGGTCAGAAGGTGGGTTTCCTGGCGCTGGAGAGAGGGCGAATTCGTCATTCCCTGCGTTTTTCTCTCTCTAGGCACTTGACCTATCGGATGGTGCCTACCCACATCAGGTGAGGTTAGCTCTTCCTTACTCAATCCAGAGATCCAAATGACAATCCTTCCAAACCTACCCTCACAGATATACCCAGAAATGATGCTTTGGGAGATGTGATGTTAATTCTGGGTGTCAACTTGGCTAGATTAAGTGATACCCAGATAGCTGGAAAAGCACTATTTCTGGGTGTGTCTGTAACACAGTTTGGATATTTATACCCCACCCCCACCCAAATCTCATGCTGGAGGTGAGGCCTGCGGGGAGGTGACTGGATCATGGAGGTGGATTCCTCACAGCTTGATGCTGTCTCCACGGCAGTCATCAGATCAGGTTGCTTGAAAGTGTGTGGCACCTCCCCCCACCCCTCTCTTGCTTCTGCTTTTTCTATGTGATATGTCTGTTCCTGCTTTGCCTTACACTGTGATCAGAAGTTTCCTGAGGCCTCACCAGAAGCAGATGCCACTGGGCTTCCTGTACATTCTGCAGAACCACGAGCCAATTAAACTTCTTTTCTTATACATTATCCAGTCTCAGGTCTTCCTTCCTTCCCTCCTTCTTTCCTTTCCTTCCCTTCCTTCCTTCCTTCCTTCCTTCCTTCCTTCCTTCCTTCCTTTCCTTCCTTCCTTCCTTCCTTCCTTCCTTCCTTCCTTCCCTCCTTCCCTCCCTCCCTCCCTCCCTCCCTCCCTCCCTCCTTCTTTCTTTTTTTTTCCTTCTTTTTTGAGACAGAGTTTCACTGTGTCAGCAAGGCTGGAATGCGGCAGCACAATCTTGGCTCCCTGCAACCTCCGCTTCCAGGTTCAAGCCATTCTCTTGCCTCAGCCCCCCTAGTAGCTGGAATTACAGGCCTGCACCACCACATGCAGCTAATTTTTGTATTTTTAGTAGAGATGGGGTTTCTCCATGTTGGCCAGGCTGGTCTCAAACTCCTGACCTCAGGCGATGCACCTGCCTCAGCCCCTTAAAGTGCTGGGATAACAGACACGAGCCACCTTGCCCAGCCTCATGGATTTCTTTACAGCCGTGCAAGAATGGCCTAATACAGAAACTTGGTACCAGGGAGAAAGGCATGCTGTAAAGATACCTGAAAATGTGGAAGCAATTTTGCAACGGGGTTGCAGGCAGAGGTTGGAAGATCTTGAAAGGCTCAGAAGAACAGAGGAAGATGAGGAACAGTTTGCAAGTTCTCAGAGACCAGTTAAACGGTTCTGACCAAATTGCTGGTAGTGATATGAACAGGGAAGGACAGGCTGATGAGGTCTCAGATGGAAATGAGAAACTTACTGCGAGTTGCAGCCACACGTGTCTTGCCTGCACTCTGCTCATGCCTTAGGGATCTGCGGAGGTTTGAGCTTGAGAGTCATGACTCAAGGTACCTGGTGGGAGACATTTCTTTTTTTTTTTTTTTTTTTGGGGGTGGGGAGGAAGGGAGGGAAGGAGAAAGGGAGGGAGGAAGGAAGGGAGGGAGGAAG
>CM052657.1:115491812-115545197 GCA_028533165.1 Leontopithecus rosalia | reverse complement strand
CCCCCAGTGCTACACCCACCCCCAGTGCTACGCCCATCCCCCAGTGCTACACCCACCCCCAGTGCAACACCCACCCCCAGCAGTACTGGCCTTTCCACCTCCTCTGAGGCATTAACCTGCGTTGCCTGAGGATAGGGTAGGGACCTCCCCTAAGGTGCTTGCCTGGTGACTCAGTGCTGATTCTCCTCAGGAGCCTGCCAACCCCTCCCTTCGCTTCAAGACCAATAACAAGATTCACAGCCCAGCAGGCCCCTGAAAGTGAGGCCCACAGCGTGACCCAGGAGGAGGCGAGCCACAGCCCAGAAGAGTCACTTGACCTCTCTCATGTATACAGACAGACCCCTGGGCTGTGAGTGGGAATGGACACGGGGTGTGAGCACTAGGAGAGGAACATGCAGGTGGAGGGGCCGGGTGTGCAGATGCAGCCACCAAGCAGAGGCTGCATGCCAGGCTGTAGCTCGGGGACTTGGAAAAGCTCTAACTGGTGGGTTGGTTGAAAAATGGATCGAAGGATGCCTGCTGTAAGTGAATGGGTGATGTCCAAGCTCCTTTGGCTTAACACAGATGAAGGGGTTCAAAGGCTTAGGGAGACTGGAGTGTGGCAATGAAAACCTCACCCACCCTGGGAGGGCCCAGAAGGCAAACCTTTCACAACAGGGATCGCCACCCGCAGGCCATGGACTGGTACTGGTCCATGACCTGTTAGAACCGGGCCACGCAGCAGGAGGTGAGCAAAGCCTCACCTGTGTTCACAGCCACTCCACATCACTCAGGTCACCACCTGAGCTCCGCCCCCTGTCGGATGGGCAGCAGCATTAGATTCTCAGAGGAGCAGCAAGCCCCATTGAGAACTGCCCATGCCGGGGATCTAGACTGCATGCTCCTTGTGAGAATCTAATGCCTGATGATCTGTCATACCTCCCGTCACCCCCAGATGGAACCAACCAGACCCCCCGTCTAGCCACACGAAAACAAGCTCAGGGTTCCCCTCATTCGACATCAGGGCTAGTTGTGCAATTGTTTCCTTATACATTACGATGTGATACTGACACAGATAAAGGGCACAATAAATGTCGCATGCTTGAATCATCCCCAGACCACCCTCCAACTCCAGGTCCATGGAAAAATATTCCTCCATGAACTAGTCCCTGGTGCCAGAAAGGTTGGGGACTGCTGTTTCACAACACTGAGGCAGGTTTCTGAGGCGCCCCGTCTCCTCGAACAGCTCTGCCATCGTTCTCTGCAGGCCAGACGCACAGTGAGAACGGCAGTCAATCAACTTCAAAACTTACATGCGACGGGAATGATTGGATCCTGGGGTAGCAGGGGCCAAGCGGGGGCTCTGGAGCACCAAAGGCAAAGTGGGTGTGGTTACCATGATGGACCTTTGCATGCAGAGGCAAAGCAGCAATCAGACCTGGGGCCCAGGTCTGACCCGTGCAGACCTACGGCACTGGCTGTTTATCCTCTTCCTCCTAGCAGTGAAACAGACAGGAAGCCTGCTCAGTTCCTACTGGATACAAGCAGAAAACTTCCAGATCAAGTACAGAGAAGTCTAACTCCAATCATGAACTCAGAGAATCATGGCCCCAGTCATTCAGAGACTTGGGACTATGAACCCAGACTCCTTACATGAAAGCAAGGCTGGGTACCCTTAGGAAGGACCCCGGGTCTGCCAAAAATGTATACAGACTGTTAATTCTTCCCCCATCTTCTCCAAAGGGGCCTATGGCTTTCTATCTGGGTAACTGTGTATTGCAGGAAGGAAAATAATGAGACATTTTGGGATGACTGGACGCTGCCTCTGGGCCGACATTGATTCTAGGGGACACTGGAGGGACACTGTGGCCTTCCAGTTAGGGAGGGGCTTAGGGAGCCAGTTGATCAATGGAGTTTCAGCTCAGCTCTGACTCTGTGGGTCCAGTGGTCACTTCCCCAGCTCCAGATGCATAACAGACACACTCAGCAGCCAGCAGAGTCCCCACATTCGTCCCCTGCCATGGGGGGTGGGGACTTCTATGGTGGGAAAGGCAGACTGGAAGCCATTAGAAAGGCCTCTACATAGAAGAGTCAGTCAAAAGCCATCCCACATCCCTGGAGGGACTGCAGACATCAGTGCCACCACCAAGGACTCAAGAGATGCAGGGGCAGTGACCTCCCACAGCCTACTCCACTCACCTATGTGGCCCTCGGGGGAGACAGGCACGTCCTGCAGAACAACGGGACTGTCCTAAGCTTGACTCCACCTGCAGCTGCTGGGCCAGACATGGCTCCGTCACTTGAGCCAACTAGCACATCTCCGGCTACCGAGGACACAGCTGTTGATCCGGCAAATGGTTTCTTCTCCACCCCTGTCCACGAGGCCCAGCAGAAGCCGGGCCAGCAACGCACGCTCACCGTCCCATGTCAGGGGTCCTTCGCCTCTCCAGCCTGTGGCCAAAGGTAGTTCTCGGGTGTCTTGATTGCCTCTCCCTTCCCCAGGATGTCACACTGGCCCATCACACTGATGACATGATGCTGTTGGGACAGAAGGCACAAGAAGAAGCCACCATTCTAGACTTGTGGGTGTCAGAGGGGGAGAATAAATCCACCCAAAATTCAGAGCCCTCTACCCCAGCGAAATTTCCAGTGGCGTGGGGTCTGTTCCAAGGTGAAGGGTAAGTTGCTGCGTCTGAACCCTCCTGCAACCAGAAGGGAAGAACAACACTAGGGAGCCTGTTTGATGCGGGGTCGACACGTTCTTCCTCTTTGGGTGTCCAACTCTGTCCATTTCCTGACTGACCTGAAAAGCTTCGAGTTTTAAGCATGGCGCAGAGCAAGAGAAGGCGCTTGCAGTAGGTCCAGGCTCCGTCCACGCCTCTCCACCTGGCAGGCTACACGACCCAGCACGTCCAGTGGTGCCTGGGGTGTCCGTGGCAGACAGAGACCATGTGGAACCTTTGCCAGGCCCCTATAGATGACTCACAGCTCAGGCCTTTAGGGTTTTGGAGCAAGGTCCTGTCATCCTCTGCAGATAAGCCACTCACCTCCTGGGAAACAGCTCTTGGCTGCTTCTGGGCCTTCGTAGAAGCAAGACACTTAGAAGCCAGGCGTGGTGGCTCATGCTTATAACCCCAGCACTTCGCGAGGCCGAGGTGGGTGGATCACCTGAGGTTGGGAGTTTGAGACCAGCCTGGCCAATGTGGTGAAACCGTCTCTACTAAAAATACAAAGTTAGCCAGGTGTGGTGGCCCATGCCTGTCATCCCAGCTCCTCGAGGCAGGAGAATCACTGGAACCCGGGAGACGGAGGTTGCAGTGCGTCAAGATGGTGCCACAATGAGACTCTGTCTCAAAAAAAAAAAGAAAAAAGAAAAAGAAACTAAACACTTGGCCAAGGGCCACCAAGTTACCACGTGACCTGAACTGCTCATCACAGTCGGGATTATCTGACCCACATAGCCGTAAAGTCACGTGTGCACAGCAGAGCCGTATCATCCAGTGGAAGTGGGGGAAGGAGAGCAGGTCCTGAAGGCACAAGTAAGTTACACGAACAAGAGGCCCGAAGCCCGAGGCCCCGCTCCTGCTCCCCGCCTTCTCCCTCCCCATCTGCTCCTGAAGCTGCATGAGGAGTTCCCTCTCATTAGTTGACAGAGGAAAAGGAGACTCAGGCCACACTTACAAACGGTTCTGCTCAATATGCAGGCCCGGCCGTAAGGTGGACAGCTGCAGCCCTGTAGCCCCTGGGGACACCCCTCAAGGACAGTGGCGAAGAGGAATCTTCCCATGCACCTGTTGGCGCTCCGCCTAGAAGGAGCAGATGTGTGATATTTCATTCGTGGCTGTTGCAGTGCTTTAGGGGGATGTCAGGTGCTTGAAAGGAACGTGATTGGAAAACTGGTGACAAAGACATTTGTGGAAGAGATGTATAGAGAGCCCTCTCTGAACAGGCAAAGGACATCAAGATATCTGTCCCGTGTGAAGGCTGACCAAAGGGTGACCTCAGCAGAGGAGGACTTCAGTCATCAGGTGGACAGGATGACCTGCTCTGTGCACACCAGAGAGCCTTTTCCCAGCCGGCCCTCTCATCACCCAGTGCACTCAGGAGCCAAGTGGCTGTGGTGGCAGGGACGGAGGCTGCACATGGGCTCAGCAACATGGACTTCCACTCAGCAAGGCCGAGCTGGGTGGCACCACCACCGTGTGCCCCGTCTGCCAGCAGCAGAGACCAGCACTCAGCCTGACAAGGTCCATTCCCCAGAGTGACCAGCCCGTGCCTGGGGCCAGTGGATGACACTGGATGGCTCCCGTGGTGGGAGGGGCGGTGGTTTGTTCTTACTGGGATGGGCACCTGCCATGGATACGGACTTGCCCTCCCTGCACATGGTCACCACTACCCTCTGTGGGCTCAGAATGCCTCATCCACAGCCATGCTGTCCACACAGTGTTGCTTTGACCAAGGAACTCACTTTGCAGCCCAAGAAGTGTGGCAGAGACCCATGCTCCTGGCATTCTGGGTCTTACTGTGTTCCCCATCGTCCCGAAGCAGCTGGCATGACGGAATGGTGGAATGCGCTTTCGCAGACACAGCTCCAGTACCAGCTGGGTGGCGACACCTTGCGGGGCAGGGGCAAGGCGCTCCAGGAGGATGTGTGGGCTCTGATCAGTGTCCAGTATGTGGAGCTGTTTCTCCCATTCAGGATTCCCAGGCCTGGGAACCAAGGGGCAGAAGTGGGAGTGGAACCACCCTCCCTCACCCCCAGTGACCCACTAGCAGACTTTTCCTTTCCTGTTCCCACGACTTTATGCTCTGCCAGCCTAGGGACCTTGGTTCCTAGCTGAGGAATGCTGCCGCCAGGAGACACAGCAGTGACTGCACTGAACTGGAAGTTAAGGTGCCACCTGGGCACCCAGGCACCGGGGGCTCCTCAAGCCTCAGAGTCAACAGCCCAAGAGGGGAGTTTGGATGCTGGCTGGGGATTGATCCGGAGGACCCAGGGGCATCGGACTGCACTCCACAACCGAGGTTGGAAGAGCCAGCGTGGAATGCAGGAGGCCCCTTGGCGCTTCTCTGAGTGGAAGCACGCCTTGCGGTTAAGATCCCTGGAAAACTACAGAAGAAGGCCCAGGCCCTTAAGCAGTGAAGCCTCGGGTCACCTGGCCAGGCACTGAACCACCACCAGCTGAGGCGCTTGCTAGGGCAAAGGGACCTCAGAACGGGAGTAGAAGACCTTGGTTATAAACCCCAGGCGCTCCTGTAGCTTGGCCGGTTACAGAAATGAGGACTGTAGCTGTCATGCGTGTTTCCTCTCTGTTTTGTTAAGAAAGCGTTTGTGCCTATGGGTACACATATTAAGCAAGTTTCTGTTTTCTTTCCTCTCTTACTCTTTCATCATGGAACATAAGATCTAGTGCCTTTGTCTCAGTGTCCAGGTATCGTTAACTTCACACCACAGTACTGAAGCCGCGGTAGTCGGGAGAGTCAGCGTCACTTGAGGACTCTGCCTCCTCTTCCAGGGAAGGGGTCAGTGCATCTGGTTGCATGGGGTAGTTGTAACTCGTTCGCTGGAACCATGGCCTTGCTGTGGTCTGTCGGAGAGTGAGCACAGTCTAAGGAGATGCGCATGGCCTCCAAGTCGACAGGGAGTGAACGTGTGACGGTTCGGTTCAGCTGTCAGCTTGAACTGGATGGAGGGAAGCCAGAGAGCACGGACGCATCATCTCTGGGTGTGCCTGTGAGGGTGTTTCCAGGAGACACTGGCGTTTGAATCCGAGGGCTAAGCAAGGAAGATCTGTCCTCCCCAATGTGGGAGGGCACCATCCAAACTACTGAGGGCACAGGCAGAACGGAAGATGAATTGGGCTCTCTTGTTCTCTCTCTCTCTCTCTCTCTCTCTCTCTCTCTCTCTCTCTCTCTCTTCCTCTCTCTCTTCTTTCTGTCTCTCTCTCGCCCACCAGAGCTGGGACACCCACCTCCTCCCACCCTTAGACGTTGGAACTCCTGCTTCTCTGGCCTTTGGACCTGGGACTTACACCAGTGGCCCTCTGACGGACAGTTACGCTGCCAGGCTCCCTGGTTATCAGGTCTTCAGGCTTGAACGGAGCCACACTACCAGGCTCCCTGGGTCCCCAGCTTGCACAGGGCAAATCAAGGGACTTCTGAGTGTCCATAATCATGTCAGTCAATTCCCATAATAAATCCCCTTTCATCCATCCATACATCCGCCCATCCAGCTACCTAGCTACTTAGCTACCTGCATCTCTATTGTCTCCATGTCTACCCACATCTATGTCTCTGCCTGCATCTCCATATCTATCTAATCTATCTTTATAGGTCTGCCTGCCAGTCTATCTGTCTGTCTATCTGCCTATCTGTCTGCCTGTCTGCCCATCTGCCTGCCTGTCTGCCTGCCTGCCAGTCTATCTATCTGCCTATCTGTCTGCCTGTCTGCCTGCCTGCCAGTCTGTCTGTCTGCCTGTCTATTGTCTGTCTGTCTGTGTCTGCCTATCTGTCTGCCTGCCTGCCAGTCTGTCTATCTGCCTATCTGTCTGCCTGTCTGCCCATCTGTCTGCCTGTCTGCCTGCCTGTCTGCCTGTCTGTCTGTGCCTGCCTGCCTGTCTGCCTGCCTGTCTGCCTGTCTGTCTGCCTGCCTGTCTGCCTGTCTGCCTATCTGTCTGTGTCTGCCTGCCTGTCTGCCTGCCTGCCTGTCTGTCTGTGTCTGCCTGTCTGTCTGCCTGTCTGTCTGTCTGCCTGTCTGCCTACCTGTCTGTCTGTCCATCTGTATGTCTGTGTCTGCCTGCCTGCCTGCCTGTCTGCCTGTCTGTCTATCTGTCTGTTTGCCTGTCTGTCTGTCTGTGTCCATCTGTCTGTGTCTGTCTGCCTGCCTGCCTGCCTGTCTGTCCATCTGTCTGTGTCTGCCTGCCTGTCTGCCTGTCTGCCTACCTGTCTGTCTGTCCATCTGTCTGTCTCTGCCTGCCTGCCTGTCTGTCTGTCTGCCTGTCTGTCTGCCTGCCTGTCTGCCTATCTGTCTGCCTGCCTGCCTGTCTGTCTGTGTCTGCCTGTCTGTCTGTCTGTGTCCATCTGTCTGTGTCTGTCTGCCTGCCTGCCTGCCTGTCTGTCCATCTGTCTGTGTCTGCCTGCCTGTCTGCCTGTCTGCCTATCTGTCTGCCTGTCTGTCTGCCTATCTGTCTGCCTGTCTGTCTGTGTCTGCCTATCTGCCTACCTGTCTGTCTGTCCATCTGTCTGTCTCTGCCTGCCTGCCTGTCTGTCTGTCTGTCTATCTGTCTGTGTCTGCCTGCCTGCCTGCCTGCCTGCCTGCCTGCCTGCCTGTTTTCATCTCTACGGATCTGCACTTATTTATCTATATCATTCTGTGTATCTGTCTCTACATCTACGTCATGGAGGACCACGGCAGGCGCTTGCTGCTGTGCACCACAGCGCTGGTCCAGCCAGCTGCCCGCAGCTCACAGCCTGCACCTCCCAAGAAAATGCCCTCAGCCAAAGGCAGTTGCCTGACCCGAGGTTTCTCCCTGCCCTGGGAGCCACCCCTACCCCACGAGTAGTCAAAGGAGGAAGCAACAGGTCAGTCCTTTACCTCAATTCATGGCCTCTCAAAGCACCGAGGCCTCATCACAGAGAAACCTCTGAGTGGAGCACAGCTCCCCCGACCTGCTCCCGCCCCCTCACAGCCTTTGTCCCCAAGAGCACTCACCCCTTTACCCTTGACCTGCATGTCTCTATCTGGCAGTGTCTCTTGGGGAACTCAACCTCAGAGTTTCCAAACAACAAATTCCAAAGGTCGTGCCTGGGCGGAGAGCTCTGCTGACATGGAAGCCATGACCTCCCGGGACCTGAGGGCATTTCTTGTCCCCCTGGCCTGATACAGCGTGGTGTGCACCTGCACACCCATGTGGCTGTGAAAACACGGAACAGTTGCCATGTGGGTTGAACAGCCCCTACCCTGAGCCTCCAGGTGTCCCCCAGAAGCCACCCCAATCCCTTCCCCTAGGATCCAAGCAGGGAATGACAAAGAGCTTCTGAAACGTCACTCGATGCTGTGGCCACCCCCGTGCTGATGGGTCCGCACCATCCGGGGTTGCTCGCTGGGTCTCACCAAACTCACCTGCACTCATCTGTTAGGACTGCCTCAGCAAAGCGCCACAGTCTGGCAGCCTCCACAGCAGACATTTCTCTTCCCAGCCCTGGGGCCCCAAGTCCAAGCTCAAGTTTGGGGCTGCCCCTTCGGGGGCTGCGAGGGGGCCTCTGCCCCGTCCCTCCAGCCTCTGGGGCTCCCGGGCAGCCTCGGGTTTCTTGGCTTATGGAGCCTCACTCCAATCTCCGCCTTCATCTTCACACGGTGTCCTTCCTGTGTGAGAGTCGGCATCCAAATTCCCTGTTCCTAAGGTCACCGGTCAGATCCCAGCAGGGCCCACCCTATGGCCATAGCTCAGTTCCATCTGCAGGGACACTATTTCCAAATAAGGTCCCATACGAGGCGCTGAAGGTCGGGACTGCCACATGCTTGTCCTCCTCTCCTGGAATCAGACAGGCAGGTGCGTCACATTCTGCCAGGCGGGGAGAGGGTAGATGCCCTGCGGGCTTGACGTGTGCGCCTCCTGGAAGAATATAGTGGCAGCTGCTGGGACGGGGGCGGGGGCGTTCACAGCCTCCCATGACAGCCCCTGGTGGGGTGGGGCAAGGCCCTTCCTTCTGATCCACATGACTTTGGACCCTTGGGCCACTGCAGAGGGACTCAGGCTCTGACCAGCAGCCTTTGACGTGGCCAAGAGTGAAGGCGATGGGGACCCATGAGCCATCGGAGCTCTGTCTCCAGAGCCTGAGCAGGGAGTGTGGGACAAGAAACATGTCAGGCGGGCACCAGATTTAGGACCCCCTGGGAGAATATGCTCGCAGGTGAGTGGGGCAGAGGGCAGCCTCCTGGGCTTCCCTGGGGCCCGGCCCGGCCTGGCGGGCATCCCACTGTCTTCGATGTCGTTATGCTCCCTGCCCTGGGCCTGCTTCTCTGATGGGAGGCCTGCTTCTGTAAGCCACCAGGCCCTCACAGAACCTCCCCCACGGCCGAAGCACCTGCGGAAAAAGGCCTCATTCGTGGCAAAGTCCATGGTTGAGGCTCTCATAGCAAAAGACAGTAACAGGAGCAAAGCAGATACATTTATTCAATATAAGTTTCATATAGAATAGGAGCCTTCAGAAATGAGGCCCCAGCACTTTGGGAGGCTGAGGCGGGAAGATCATTTGAAATCAGGGGTTCAAGACAAGCCTGGCCAACATAGTAAAACCCCTGCTCTACTAAAAATACAAAAATTAGCTGGGCACGGTGGCACACATCTGTAGTCCTAGCTACTGGGGAGGCTGAAGCAAGAGACTCGCTTGAACCCAGGAGGCGGAGGTTGCAGTGAGCTGAGATCACATTACATTCCAGCCTGGGTGACAGAGTGAGATTCCTTTGCAAAAAAATAAAAGGCAAAACAGAAAAAAGAAATGAGGAGCCAAAGGAAGAGGGAAACCTGTGTATTTGTACGTGAAGTTTCGTGGACAGTGGAGTCATGCGGACAGAGTGGGTGGGTTAGTCTGTTCTTGCACTAGTATAAATACTTGAGACCGGGTAATTTATAAAGAAAAGAGGTTTAATTGGCTTACGGTTCCCCAGGCTGGACAGAAAGCCTGGTGCTGGCACCTACTTGGCTTCTGGGGGCGGGCTCAGGAAACTTACAATCAGGCGGAAGGCGAAGGGGGAGTTGGCGCTTCACATGGCCGGGCAGGAGGAAGCCCAGAGGAAGAGAGGGGAGGTGTCACATGCTTTTAAACAAGCAGCTGTCATGAGAACTCACCAGACCAGCACCACGGGGGAAGTCCATCCCCATGATCCAATCACCTCCCAGCAGGCCCCACGTCCAGCACTGGGGATTCCAATTCAGCGTGAGATGGGGGCAGGTGCCCGGATGCAGACCCATCAGGGCGTGGCCTCGTGGTGACAAGCTGAGGGACCTGGCGGGCCCTGTGGTCTGAGTTCGTCATGAGCTGTTATAACAGAAAACCACAGACTGGGTAATTTATTGGCTCCTGGTCCTAGACGCCGGGAGATCCAAGATTGACGGGCCGCCTCTGGCGAGGCTGCCTCATTTCATGATGGAAGGACAAACACAGGCCGAGAGAGACAGCCAGAGAGGAGGTGACCAAACTCCTCTGTCAGAGCCTGCTCGCACGACAGTGATGTGAGCTTATCATGAGAACAGCGATGGGGAGCACACTGAGACCGCAGCGGCCCCTCTCCCCCCACATGCTGTGCACACTGAGGACCCAAGGACACATCTGAGTCTGGAGTTACAGACGGATGGAGAAGACCATCAGGCCCACCAGAGCTCTGCCATCACCCGGCACCCAGCACTGAGGGGCTCATGGGACACAAGATGGGTCTCTCCGTGCTTGAGTGCTGGGCACACGTAGTCCTGGGCTCAGGGTCCAGAACCTGCTCCTGGGCAGCCCCGGGGAGGGGCTCCAGGCTGAGATCATCTACATCCAGGGGAGGAGACAGTGTTCCCAGTCTCGCCTTACCCCTGGACTCTGACGGGGTTGAATAGCCAAGGAGGTGCCAACAACCGGGAAGGAGGAGTCTGACTGGCAGTCTGGGGGCATCCAGGCACCTGCTCCCTCTCGGCGTGGGCCAGTCCTATAGGTGGTCAGTTATGCAATGCCACTGTCTTCCTACCCCGCAAGGCTCATGGCTGGACTCAGAGGCCAGGCCCAGGCTTCCTTCTTGGCTCAGGCGAGGAACACAGCGGGCTTTGGGCTTTGCTTATCCGTTTAACAAATGAACTGCTAGTCTGTGCTGGGCCTCCATTTAAATGGTCCCTGGGATACAGCAGGGTCCAGAATGGGCCCAGATCTTGCCCGCATGGCTGACCCTCTAGAAAGCATGAGGATGGAGGGCAGGCCTCCAGGCATGGAGGATGAGGCAGGCCAGAGGCTTTAGCCACTTTCCCACCACACACCCCCTCCACCCGAGCCCTTCTGGGTCAGTTGGGCTCCTGGCTCTGCCTGCCTCGGGTGCAAGACGCCAAGTTCCTTCCTGGACAGTGAGAAAACCAGGCCAAAAAGAAATGAAAGGAAGGCAGACGGCAAGATGAGGGCAAGGGTGGGCACCCAGCCAGGGACCGTGGGGACGAGGAGGGAGCACAGAGACCCACTGTCCCCGGACACTGCCAGTGAGGCTGGCCCAAGGCCAGGGGCTCTGCGTCCCTGGCATGCATGTGGCCCCCAGCACCCCCACGGCCAAAGGGAGTGCGGCGGCCCCCTCGTCTGCCACGAGCCCCTCCCACCTCCCACTCACTGGTCTCATTTTTAAGTTTTCTTCTCGAAGTTATTCAGGATCGATTTGGAGAGCAGAGTGGTGTGCTCTTCGCAGCGGGGGCCCATGCCTGGCCATCCGCTCCTCCTCCCTGCCGCATCCAGCTACCCCCACTGCCCACTGGGCACTCCCAACCTGAAACAACCCTGCAGAAGTCTCACCTTTGGCCCACTTCCCACTCCCAGGATACCCAACCTGGCCTCCTGTCTGGATGCCCCTGTGGGCTCCCCTCTGCTGATGGGGTTCCCTCTCCACCTGGGGCTCCCCTCCTCCGATAGAGTTACCTTTTCATCTGGGGCTCCCCTCCACTGATAGAGTTACATTCTCATCTGGGGCTCCCCTCCCCTGATGGGCCCCCTTTCCATCTGGGGCTCCCCTCTCTCTACCTGGGACTCCCATCCACTGATGGGGTCACCTCTCCAGGTGGGACTCCCCTCCGCTGATGGGGTCCCCTCTCTGGGGGGGCTCCCTTCTGCTGACAGTCCTCTGATGAGGTCCCTTCTCCAGGAGGGCTCCCCTCCACAGGTGGGCTCCCCTCCCTGGGCCGAGTCTGCAAGTTGGGGCCGGGTGGGGCTGGCCAGCATCCAACAACCTCCCCTTTCTTTTCTTGGGCACTGCCCACTTGTTGAGGTCTCAGCCAGGCAGCCTCTCCAGAAATTCAGGGTCCCCTTCAGCAGCACAGCTTCCTCTCTGTGGCCCAGCTCATGCTGAAGTAAACAAGGCAACGTCATTAACAGCTGGAATCGGCTTGTTCAGTGAACCGACGGCCCCAGGAACCTCTGGGGAGGCACAGACTGTGAGGACCATGGCAGGAAGAGCTCCTGAAGCTGGGGGAAGAGCCCTCTTGGGTCCCTCCACACAGGGGATGGTGACAACACAGGGTGGGGACAGAGCCGGGTCCAGGGCAAGGTGAATCTGGCCAGAGAAGCCGGGCCTGGTGGGCACCAGCACGGAGGGAACGGAGCCAACGTGGAAAGCAGGCTGGGTCCTCTTCTGCGCTCCCAGGCCCTCTAAGCCCCACGCAGGCTGTAGGAAGGGGATCAGTGCCCCTGGGCTCCCCACGGCTATGCTGTACTTGGGGACGTGAAGCACAGGTTGCTCAGCCACTCTGGTCATGGCCAACAGACCCCCCCCACCGGCCTCACCCCCACAGGGAGCAGGGCCCTAACTGCTTCCCCATCCCAATGTTGAACAAAAACTCCTGGGGTTAGACAAGAGTGAAGGTGAGCCCGACCAGCCACCCCACCCCCAGCAGGCAGACACCCCCCAAAATCATTGATTGATTTATTAATAAATCAGTGTCAGGTGCCAGCCAGCCCCACCTGTTCCCAACCTGCAGGCATAGCCAGGGTGGAGGGGTCACTCGGTCCAGGAAGAGGAGCCCATCAGCAAAGGGGAACCCCCTGGAGAGGGGGCCCCCGTCAGCGGACGGGAGCCACAGTAAATAGGCAGACTATTTACTGTCTTCCCCCTCAAGCCAGGCCCACGGAGGCACGGAGTCCAGCCACCAGCCCTCTGGGCCCACCCAGGAGGCCCCACACCGGCCAGTGGGCCCATCTAGGCCATCTCCCCTGGACAGGGCCTCCCCCTGCTCGGCTCAGCCTGGATTTCTGGATTCTGCTGCCTGCCAGGGATCCTGGGAGGAGACGGTGTCGGGGCCTCACCAGCCTTCTCATGCCCAGGAGTCCTTGTGGGGATAACAGTGTGTGTGCCAGGTTGTGCAGGTGTAGCCGGGATCCTCTGAGGGGACAAGGTCTCCATGGTAGGGGACCGCTCTGATGTCCATTCTGGGCTTTGGTGGCCCTGCCTGGCCACTGTCTGCTGCTCTTGGTCTTCAGAGGCCAGCCAGGCCTCAGCCTGTGCCTATGGCATCCTCTCTACCCTCCCTCCTCCTGTCTCCGGCCCAGAGAAAGAACAAAGGGGAGGCCCCCAGAGCCCAGCAGCTCCTGGAGAGACTCCCGTCCCCACCCTGCACACCATCACCACGAACTGCCAGAGAGTTTAGCAGATCCTACTCTCCAAAGAGACCTCCGGGGACAGCTCATTGAGCCCCCACTGGGCACTGCATGCTCAGGCTCCCAGCCCTGGCCCACCCCATGGGGTGTGCCCAGTCCTGCATCTCACCCCAGATCCGTGCATGAATGAACCTGAAAGCACCCACACCCTCTGGTGCTCAGTCCTGCCTTCCTCCCTGGGGTCCCCACCCCTCCCTGCCCCCCAAGCCTTGCATACCCCTGCAAACCTCACAAGGGGGACTGTTTACTCTCCTGAAAGCAGGGAGGGCCCCTTGCTTGGGACCTCTTGGCCATCTCTGCCTCTAGTCCCAGCTGCCATCAGCTCCAGCCTGGCCCCTGCAGGAAGCGATCATTGGTCTCCCTGCTTCCCGTCCGGCCCCTGGTCTGTTCTTGCCCTTCAACCAAAGAGGCTTAAAAGCACAACTCGGGCCCTGTGTTCACTGCTCTCCAGGGCTCCATACCTCTGAGCAACCACACAGTAACACGTAGGATCCCAGCCCCACCTCACCCCAGAGTCCCCTCCAACACTCTCTGGCCTTGGGCCTTTGCTATTCCCTGGCGTGGAAGGGCCCCCTTATCCCCCAAGTGTCCGGCGAAGGCCTTGGGGCACAGTCCCTGCCCGGCGTGCTTGGCCCCGACTGCTCAGCCCCGTACCATTCCTTTTCCCGTTAACTCTTGCTTCTCTGTAGCCCTGGTCAGTACCCCAAATTCTTGAATTGACCGATGTGCCCACCTGTTTACTGGTTTCCCCCTCTAGACAGGGATCCCTACAAGGGCAGGGCCCCCTGGGCAGAACGGGGCCAGCCAGGAGCCCCTGGAGAAGATAGCTACACATGTGCCCCAGGCCTCAGACGGCACTCGGACCTGCCTGTCAACGCCGGACGTAGGACAGTTTTTGTCCCGGCTTTCACACAGGAGGAAAGACCAGCTGTGCCAGCAGGCAGTGCCCGGGTCACGTACGTCAGTAACTCTGACCCCCGAGAAGCCGGGAGGCCAAACCACACCTCTGTAGCAATCATCCCAGAGGTTCAGGCCGTGGCCAATGGCTGCTGGGTTCCCTATTTTTGCCCCCAACTCGGGACCAACCAGAGGAAGCCGAGTACGTCCCTCGCCAAGCTGCAGGAGACCCTGCTCTGGGTGGCCGCCTCAGCCTCCCAGCCCACAGTCTGCAGCAGCACGTGTCGGAAGCCTTCTCTGTTGGCTGCTTTTGTTAGTATTTGGGAAGATTTTTTTACACCTTTATTGAGATATAATTCATATAGCACAAAGCTCAGCAATTTAAAGTCTAACTGTACACAGTGTGGTGTGACTTTGGTGTCGTCATAGAATTGTGCAGCTATCACCACTGCTTAATTTTAGAGCAGTTTCAACATCCCCAGGACAGACCCCCACACACACCCGTTACCAGCCACTCCCCATCCTGTCCCCCAAAGGCCCAGGCAGCCACTAATCAATCTACTTTCCATCTCTGCTCATTTGCCCATTCTGAACACTTGAAATAAATGAATCACCACACGTGGTGTTTTCGGTTTGGCTTCTTTCCCTCAGCGTGGAATCCTCAAAGTTCATCCGTGCTGTAGCTTGGATTAACACCTTGTTCCTTTTTATGGATGAATTATATTCATGTATAAACTTGTGTGGCTAGACCGACATGTTTCCTACACATTCGTTGACGACATTTGAATTGTTCCCACTTTTTAGCTATTAAAACTAGTGCTGGCTGGGTGCAGTGGCTTACGCCTGTAATCCCAGCACTTTGGGAGGCTGAGGCAGGTGGATCACTTGAGGCCAAGAATTTGAGACCAGCCTGGCCAACATGGTGAAACCCTGTCTCTACTAAAAACACAAAAATTAACCGGGTGTGGTGGCGTGTGCCTGTAATCTCAGCTACTCTGGAGGCTGAGGCACAAGAATCTCTTGAGCCCAGGGGGCAGAGGTTGTGGTGAGCCAAGATTGCAAGACTGTACTCCAGCCTGGGTGACAAAGTGAGGTTCTGTCTCCAAAAAATAAATACAAAACCAACCAACCAACAAACACACAGAACAGCAGTGCTGCTATGAGCGTGCATGTGCATATGATTATACAGACATATGTCCTCACCTCTTTTGGAGATATTTCCCTTCATCTCTCTTGGAGTGGAATGGCTGCCTCTTACGGCAACTTTTCAGCATTTTCAGAAACAGCCAGTCTATTTTCCAAAGTGGCTGCACTATTTTGCATTCCCACCAGCAGCGAATGAGCGTTCCTGTTTCTCCACACTGCCACCGACACTTGTTAATATCTGTCTCTTTCATTTACAGCCACCTTAGCAGGTGCGTTCAGCATTTTCAGAAACAGCCAGTCTATTTTCCAAAGTGGCTGCACTATTTTGCATTCCCACCAGCAGTGAATGAGCGTTCCTGTTTCTCCACACCGCCACCGACACTTGTTAATATCTGTCTCTTTCATTTACAGCCACCTTGGCGGGTGTGTTCAGCATTTTCAGAAACAGCCAGTCTATTTTCCAAAGTGGCGGCACTATTTTGCATTCCCATCAGCAGTGAATGAGCGTTCCTGTTTCTCCACACCGCCACCGACACTTGTTAATATCTGTCTCTTTCATTTACAGCCACCTTAGCGGGTGCATCCTGGCATCTCATTGTGTTTAGATTTGCATTTCCCTGATGACTAACGATGGGAACATCTCATCGTGGGCTATTGATCATGAGTACATCTTCTTTGGAGCAAGGTCTGTTGAAGCCTTGGTGCATTGTTAAAGGCAGGTGATTTGTCTTTTTGCTAATAAGTTATAAGAGTTATTGGCCCTGGGCAGTGGCTCACACCTGTAATTCCAGCACTTTGGGTGGCCTAGGCAGGTAGATCATGAGGTCAGGTGTTCGAGACCAGCCTGGCCAATATAGTGAAACCCCATCTCCACTAAAAATACAAAAAATTAGCAGGGCATGGTGGCAGATGCCTGTAATCCCAGCTACTTGGGAGGCTGAGGCAGGAGAATCTCTTGAACTGAGGTGGAGGTTGCGGTGAACTGAGATAGCACCACTGCACTCCAGCCCGGGTGAGAGTGCAAGACTCCTTCTCAAAAACAAAAGCAAAAAAAGAGTTCTTTACCTGTTTAGATACTAGTCCCTTATCAGATTGTCAGACAGATGATTCATAGATGTTTTCTCCCATTTCATGGGTGGCCTCTCCACTTCCTTGATAGTGTAGATTAAAAACCATTGTTTGACACAAGCTTGCCAAGATTTATTCCTATGTTCTTTCCTAAGGATTTTATTTTTTCTTTTCTTTTCTTTTCTTTTTTGAGACAAAGTCTCTCTGTCACCCAAGCTGGACTGAGCTTGGCTCACTACAACCTCCGCCTCCTGGGTTCAAGCAATTCTTCTGTGTCAGCCTCCCGAGTAGCTGGGATTACAGGCACGCACCACCACACCCAGCTAATTTTTGTGTTTTTAGTAGAGACAGGGTTTCACCAGGTTGGCAAGGCTGGTCTCAAACTCCTAATCTCAGGTGATTTGCTCACTTCAGCCTCCCAAAGTGCTGAGATTACAGGTGTGAGCCACCGCACCTGGCCTTCCTAAGGATTTTATAATTTCAGTGCTTACATTTAGGTCTACGATCCATTTCGAGCTAATTTTTGCACACAGCATGAGGTGGGGTCCAACTTCCTTCCTTTGCACTTGAATATCCAGTTGTTCCAGCACCATTTTCTGAGAAGACTGTTCCTTCCCCCATTGAATTGTCTTGGTAATTGTCTTGTCAAAAATCAACTGGTGGCTGGTCTGAAGGTGGCGAGTTATCTCAATTGATTGTTCACAGTCAGTTACAGATGGAAGACCTCGTTCTACTCTTTCCCTGCTTCTCACCACTGCACGTGAACCATCTTTAAAACAAAAATCAATTGACCATAAATGCAAGGATTTGCGTCTGCAATCTCTATTTCCTCCACTGATCTGTATGTCTCTCCTTATGCCAGTACCACACTGTCTTAATTACTGTAGCTTTGCAGTAAGTTTGAATCAGGAAATATGAGCCCTCCAATCTTGCTCTTCTCTTTCTAGATTGTTTTGGCTATTCCAAATCCCTTGTATTTCCCAACGAATGTGAGAACTAGCTTGTAAAAAGCCAGGTGGGAGTTTGGTAGAGATTGCCTTGAAGGTGTAGCTGAATTTGGGGGTGTTGCCATCTTAACAATATTACATCTCCTGATCCATGACTTCGAGACAGCTTTCCATTTAATTGGATATTATTTGATTCCTTTCAAAAATATTCTGCACTTTTCAGTACACAAGTCTTATGCTTCTTTTGCTAAATTTATTTCTAGGAATGTTCTTTTTGCTGATAGTACAAATGAGATTGTCTTCTTCATTTTTGGATTGTGCATTGCTATTGTATAGAAATAAAATTGATTTTTGTATATTGATCTTGTATCCTGCCACATTGCTACTCATGTTTATTAGTTTTAATAGATTTTTGGTGGATTTTCTATATATAATGTCATATAATTGGCAAACAGAGAGTTTTGTGTTTTAGTTCCTTTGAGCTGCCGCAACAGAGCACCATAAATCAAGTGGCTTATAAACGACATAAAGTATTTCCCACAGTTCTGGAGCCTGGGAAGTCCAAGCTCAAGGCACCAGTAGATTTGGTGTCTGGTGGGGGCCTGCTTCTGGTTTCATAGATGGCTGTCTTTTCACTGTGTCCCCCATAGTGAAAGGAAGGGGACCGGGGGTCTTCCTAAGGCTTCTTTTATACAGACGCTAATTGAATTTATAAAGGCTCTGCTCTCATAACCTAATCTCCCAAAAGTCTCATTTCCAAATTCCATCACCTGGGGAGTAAAGATTTCAACACTGGGGGGACATGGATATTCAGACATAGCATTTTACTTCTTCCTTTCCACTATGGGTGCCCTTGACATCTTTTCTTACCTAACTGCCCTGCCAGAGCCTTCCAGACAGTGTTGAGTGGACGTGGGGAGTGTTTGCCCCACCTTCCTCCTGATGGTAGGGGAAGAGCTATCTGGCTCTCACCACTGAGCACCCCCGTAGCTGGGGGATTTTTGTCGGTGGTCTTTACTGGGTGGAGGCAGCTCTCTTCGATCTCTAGTGAGTTCATTTTTTTTTTTAATCAGGGAAGAGTATGAGCTTTTGTTTGGGAGCTTATCCTGCATCTGCTGAGATGATCTTATGGTTTCTGCCCCTTATTCTATGGATGTGGCATATTTATCATCCTGTGTCTGCTGAGATGACCGATGTTTCTGCCCCTTATTCTATGGATGTGGCATATTTATCACTTCGGTCGCTTTTTGGATGTTGAGAACATCCACACTCTCCTGCCACGCCTTTCAGTAGAAAGCTATCCCACTCCGCAACCTGCCTGTGCGTGTCTGCCCTATGTGAGTGCCAGTGGCTGACTCCCTGTTACAGTGAGCTCTGCACAAGCAGCCTCTGCTTGTCCTCATTTGAGCGATCTTTATGTATTCCATGGGAAATCAAGGCACACGGGTCTCATTAATGGCTCTGCCAAGGTATGCTCCATTGGGCTGTGAGTCACCTCACACCAGGCAGAAAGGCCTCTCTGTCAAACATAGCTTCGAGCAGTCAGGGACCTGGTGCCTCCTACAGGCCAGGCCCTGCCCCACAAGTGCAATGAGAATATATGCACATGTCACCTGTCCTGCATTTGGGGAAACTGAGGGACCAGCCCGCAGTCATAGGGAGGGGAAGACTCCTATGCAAACCCAGCCGGGCTGCAAATGCCTGCCCTTCCTCACCATGCCACCAGCTGTGCCCACATGGCTCCAGCACCCTCACCTTCCCCAGGCATAAGCCTTCTCAGGCAGCCAGCCCAATCAAGGGATGCCCAGGGAGGGGGTGCTCCCATCCCAGCCCAGGCTACTGGCCTAGCCCCTCCCGTTTCTCCCCCTCATCCTCTGACACAGTCCACCTGGATATTTGTCCTGCAGCCAGGACAGAAGCTCCATCAGGCCCAGCCAACAGCAGGAGCCCTTTCAGACACACTCCTGGGTGCCTCCCGTCTGTCCCAATATCACACAGACACAAACCATGTCCTTGTCAGCCATGGAACCCTGAGGTCCCCCTGAGGTCACACCACTGGGCTGCTGGGAAGGGCACTTCAGAAGTGGAGCTCCCATGGGCCAAGCCCTGCAAACTGGTCCTCCTGCTCCTCATTGCCAGTCCTCCCTGCAAGCCTTCCAGTGCCTGTGAACGTCAGTTCCACTCTGGAGCTGAAATGGCCTGCTGTCCTCAAAATCCAGAAGTCAGGCCCATGAAGCCCTCCATCACCCCACTATAGTCCGAATGAAATGCAGCCACCCTCTGGCCTCCAGGTCCCAAAGCAGGCTCCCTGCCTCCTGGGCTCGCACCTGCCCCTGACCTGTGTCTAGTCCCTTTCTACCAGCTCTGTCTGCTTTTGGGACCCCGCTTCCTTTGTGTTCCTCCAACCTCACCCGTCTGCCTGGAGTGCTCCACCCCAGCTCTGCCTGGCTGGCTCCTTTGCAGGCATCAGAGCCTGGATCCATTGTGCTCCTCCAAGCCTTTGCCCTGGAGGAATGCCCCAACCCCATGACCCTCTAGCAAGCATCCTAGGAGTTCCCTCCCTCCCCAGCACTGATAAGGCCATCGCGCTGTGACACCTGTCATCTCTGCCAGAGCTGTAGATCCTCAAGGGGAGGGGTCTGCTGCCTGACTGCCATAGCCAGGGCCTGGAACAGTGCCTGGTACACAGCAGGCACCCACTAAATATTTGATGCATGGCTGAAGAGGACAGACAGGCCGGCTCCTGGCCGGGCATGGCCTGCTTCTGAGGCTGGTGGTCAAGGACACAGTGTGTGTGGATCTGCCCTCTCCTCCAGCTTCCTGAGAGTGGGATCAGTGTCTCCCTCCACCCACCTCTCCCTGCTGAGGACACAGCCCACGCCTTTAACGGGAAGCGTCCCCATCACTGGGGACAGCAGTGAGCTGATGGGAGAGCAGGTGTCCGGGACATCCAGAGAAATGTTTCCTCACACTGGAACTCTTCCTGTCCCCTTCGAAACAAAAAGAATCCTTGAAGGCTCTCAAGGGACCATTTAAGAGTCTTTTCTTATAGTGTCACATGTCACTTCGACAGGCGCAAAACGTAAAACTAGGCATAACCAGTGCTTATGTTCTTATGCAGGCATGAAGAAGCCAAAGCCAGTTTAAAAAGTAACCACCAAAAAAACTAGCAGAGCACAGCTGATTCCAATAGAACCGTTCTGCCCACTGTGAGCGCTACTGGCCACCCATGGCCACGTGAATTTACATTTTTAAATTACAATGAAACACAATGAAAGACGCAGTTCCTTGTGGCCACATTTCCAGTACCCAGTAGCCACTCTCGCCAGGGGTTATCCAGGTACAGAACATCCCCATGGTTGCAGAAGGTTCCATCCGCCAGCGCTGGGTTGGACGACATTTGCTAAGACGGGCTGGCTAGAGGACCGGTTCTCCGGACCTTGTCCCACGTGGTTCCCAGGTAAGCTCCCCCCCATGACGCATCTGCGTCGTGGGAAACCGTCGGTGAGTCATCTGCTGCGAAAGCCTCCGCTCCTTCACCTGGGGAGAAAGCACCCCTCACTCTGAATCATTAGCCCAAAGCAGTGAGTGCAGCGTGCCTGGCCCCACACCTTCCGGAAGGCTGGCATCCCTGCGGCGCGACACACCAGGGCATAGATGAAAGAGATGCAGTACTTGGAGGTTCTCCTGCAGGTGGCTCTGGCCTCCCAGACACTTCACGCTGGTCTGGGAGCTGCCCTCTCAGGCCCCAGTGATCTTTTCAGATGCAGACTCCCGCAGCATGGGTCAGCAACTCCCGGCTTCCATGGGACAGGGATTGGTTGCCTGTACTAGGACCTTCGGGCCAACAACACCCACTAGCTAGCCAGGTTCCAGCCCCCGAGAGCAATGTGAGCAAAGCCAACCGCTGCGGCATCACCTCCTTCGGGGAGCCCTCCCGGATTGGTCAAGGTGCTGAGGGAGGGAGGAATAGGCTGTTCTCCGAGCACCCGGGCTGCACTCCTGGGCAGAGGCTGCAGGCCTGACCCCAGGCGCGGCCCTGCTGCCCCCCCCCCGGGGACTCCGAGAGCGACAGCAGCTCGGGGACGCGTCCTGCGCCCAGCGCGGTGCACCCGGGGCCCTGAGGTCCCGGCCGACGGGCTCCGAGTTGGGGGTGCAGCGCCCCACACACCCCCCGGCGGCAGGAGGCGGGGCCGGGGCGGGGCTGGACCGGCCGGGGCGGGGCCTACGGGGGGCGGGGCCGCGGCGCCTTTAAGTGGAGCCGAGCGGGGCGCGCGCCCGGCCAGAGAGCGAGCGCGCAGCTGCGGCGACAGCGGCGACCCCTCCGCGCATCCGGCGAGGCGACCCCACCGCGCACCTCCCGCGCCCCCGCGCCCCGCGCCGGCTGTCCGCGCCCCAGCCTCTCGGCCCGCCAGGCCCCCCTGCCGGCCGCCCGCCAGGCCACGCGCCGGCCCGCCCGCCGCCCAGGACCGGCCCGCGCCCCGCAGGCCGCCCGCCGCCCGCGCCGCCATGGGAGTGGAGGGCTGCACCAAGTGCATCAAGTACCTGCTCTTCGTCTTCAACTTCGTCTTCTGGGTGAGGGCCGGCGGGGCCGGGGCGGGAGCGGGGGCGCGCACCCCACCTCGGTTTCCGGCAGGTCCCGCGGCCGGGCGCTAGGCCCCGAGGGCGCAGCGCGGGCCGCCAAGTTGTGGGGCCACCTGTGGGCTCCGGGAGCGAAGCGGGGGTTCTCCCGGGGCCGCCGCGCCCCCGCCATTGGGGCTGGGGGCTGCGAGCCGAGTTTCGGGGCCTCTGTGCGCGAGGGCCCAGCCCGGCGGCCGGGCGGGGGTTCTGGGGCCGCCGGGCAGTTCCTGCTAAGTGGTGGTGAGGGGTGCGGTGGGCGCGGGCCTGGGTCCGAGTACCCGGTCGCCCGTCAGCTGAGGAGGGGCGCGCGGGGTCCGCTGGCCGCGGATTCGGGACCGTCGCCTTGCGGGGACGAAGGGGGGGCTCGCGGGCGGGACTCCTGGCGCCCCGCCCCCATGAGCTCATCAGGGCCGCCGCCCCTGGATGGTGGGGCGGGGGCGCACACTTTGCCGGAGCCTGGGGGCCATCCGCCTGACCCGCTCCCCGGCCCAGCCTACTCTACAGTCTGCTGTCAGCACCTGGGACCTTCCTGGGGGTCGCGCTTAGGGAAGGAGCGCAGACACCCTCCGCGATGGCCCAAAAGCTGGGGTGCACGCACGCTGGCGGTCCCTACCTGGGGGCCGGTCTCCCGCTCCTCACCCAGACACCTTCCAGCCTAGGCCTCTCCCCAGAAGGGCTCTGGAGGCCTTGCGGGAGTGGGGTCCCGCGGCCCTTAGTTAGTTGACACAAGGAATATAGTGGCGCCAGGGGCTTGGAGTGGGTGCCAGGGTCTGGGCGTGGGCCCGCTGCTTTAGAAAGGGGCCCCCACACTGGGCATCTTTGGGTGCCAAGGTGGGTGAAGGAGGGTCTCCCGCTGAGGGTGGCTTTCTCCTGCCCGCAGGCTTTGCTGTTGGGAAGAGACTGACCGGCCTTCGCCTTTTGTTTCCATTTCCGTCAGTGTTGGAATTGAGGAGGGGGTGGAAATCCCTCCTGGGCCTGGAAGGACTGGAGTGGGTGTCCATGGCCACGGCTTCCCTGTGGCCACGCCCCTGGGCAGAGACTGCTAGCCCCTCCCCGTGCCTCCCCCAGGCTGTCACCCCCTTCTCGTGGAAGACTCGGCTGCTGTCCCAGTAGACTGAGTGTCTCTCAAGTTAAGGCAGGGAGGGCAAACTTTTAAAATGGCCCCTGGAGCCAGTGTGTGGGACCAGGGACATCTGTTTTCCATCTGGAGGGCTAAGGATCCCAGCACGGATCTGGGGCAGGGAGATTATTTGGAGAAGGACAGAGGCTGGACTGAACTCTCAGCTGGGAGAGGAGTGAGGTAGTCACATCCCACCTTCCCCAAGGCTGTTCTGCACAGCCTGCCTGGGACACGGGTGGGAGTCACCCCGTCCATCAGCTCTGCCCGGGCAGTGGGGGCAGCGAGGCTGCCTGGGAAAGGGTTTCCCTCCCCAGACATGGCCCTGGGACCTCAGCAGGTCCTTAATGATGGCCTGCTTCTGGCCGGGCAGGTGGGAGAGGCCCAGGACCCAAGGACATCCATCCCTCTGCTGGCCGTGGAGCCCCATCCCTTGCTGAGGAGAGTGTGGACCTGGGGACAGGGGCTGAAGGGGGTCAGGGAAGGGGACTTCTCCAGAGGCGGACTTTTGCTCTCTGGATGGTGCGTCAGCGCTGGATGAGCCCCTCCTGCCTGCCCAGGCTGAGAGGTCTCCCCGGCAGCCCTCTGGGAGTGTCGCCAGGGCGGGCCTGGAAGTTTCCCAGGCAGCTGGGGCGGAGGCCTGACGCATCCCAGGGGTGCTCCTAATTAAGCCTCAAGGAAATGGTTCCGAGCCCTTGCCTCTGTGCTCCCAAGGGCCTGCTCCCGCAAAGCATTCAGAACTGGTTCCGTCCACAGTCACTGTGAGCCATCCATCCACCCGGGCTCTGTGGTAGCCAGAAAGGCCAGGCTGGGTGGGGGGGGCTGGTAAGCACCACCCTGCGGGAGCCCCTCCGCCTGGGCATCACAGGGCGTGTGGCGGAGAGCACTGTGCCATGGGCTTGGGCCTTCCCCGTCTGCATTTCGTCCTCAGTGAGCCTGCCTCCTGGGGTGGTTGGTGGGTTCCCTGACATGCCTGAGTGCTGGTGGGGGCCTTGGTGCAGGAAGGGCTCAGGGCATGGGTGTTGGGCAGGGCTCCAAAGGGACCCCCACCTCAGAGCACCCAGTCTGGCCAGGCAGGATGTGCTGTGCAGAGGGGCTGCGGGACCCCTGCAGGGCCCAGAGGGACACAGTGTGGTCCTGTGGGCTCAGAGAGGCTGGAGGGAAGGAGGCTGACAATGGCTGTCTGGATGGACACTTGTTAAAATTCCATTTTAGAGAGGACCTCTTCCCCAGGAAGGAGCCCATGCACAGACGCATTCACACTTGCTGTCCCCCTCCCCAAGCCCAGGTGCAGGGGTGGGGGGGCCAGGCATTGAGCAGGTGTGCCCTGACTGCTTTGGGGCCGGCGAGAACTGGGCTCCCTGGGTGCAGGGCCAGCCGGCCCAAGTAGGGAAGACAGTGCAGACACCCTGGCCAAGCATCGTGGAAATCCCATCCCTTGGGTGGGTCCAGGAGCCTCCATCAGAGGTGGCTGGCACCCGAGACCCGCTGCTGTCAGGAGCAGGGCAGAGGACTGACCTGTGGGAGCCTCACCTTCCTCATCTGTGAAATGGACTAAGAGTCTTCTCCTCAGGGGCTGGCCAGGGAGCCTAGGAGAGGTATTGCCAGTCTAGTCTCCGCAGGGAGAAGAGCAGTGTCCCCTGCGTGGGACTGGCTGCTCCTCCAACCTAATGCAGCTGGTGGCCACCTCCCTGTGGCAGGGCCACCAAACCTGGCTGGGAAAGAGACTGATTAGAAGCCTTGCTAATGGGTATTTAATTCTCACCTCCAGACAGCACATGACTGTTTGTCACTTGGCAGATCTGTCGCCGTCCTTCCGGGAAAGGGGCTGTAACCCTGGCGGGCGGGAGGGGCTAGGACATCCTGTGCCTGATTTCGGACGAGTGGGTGTGTGGACTTTCCCTACCTCCCCCAGGCTGTCTGGCTGCACAGCTCTGGGGAACTGCCACCGGGCCAAGCGGGCCAAGAAGAGGAAGTCTACAGTTTGTCCCTGACACAGATTGGCCACTGTCAGGCCGTCGAGCGGTGTGGGGCACAGAGTGAAAGCAAGCAGGTGTCGCTGCTTCCCCAGTCGCCCCTCTGGCTGGGTGTGGCCCTGGCAGGTGCTGACAAGCCGCCCACCCTCCCTGCCTCGCCGGGCTGCACACCTGAAAGCCCTCCATTCCTCCCTGGGTTCGAGGGTCCTTCGGTGCACAGCCCAGCACCCAGTTCAGCTCAACTTTCAGGAATCTGCTTCACCCCCAATCCCCGTCTGATAACTGCTTCCAAGCCCAGACAGGGAGACAGACCCCAGACCATCCCCTACCCCTGTTTCTCCGCCTGAAATCCCATCACGGGAAGAGCTTTGCTCATACAGTCCGTAAGTCGTAGAGTCCAGGCGCCCCTTCGAGGGAGCAGGTTGTCACCCTTGGGCCGCCGTGGCTTTGGAAAGGACCCTGGGGCTGGGGAGGAGCCAGGTGCCCTGCCCCTTGCTCAGGCCCCTCCTCCTTGTGACCCAGGCTGGGTGCGCTGTGGGTGCTGGGTCATCTTCAGCCCTGCAGGTGTCATCTTGTTCCCAGGACCCCTCGGGGCAGGAAGAACCCGGCTCACCCAGAAATGGGCCTCAGCGGCCTCCACTTCCAAGTTGCCCCACCTGCCTGGGAGGACACGGTGGCACCAGGCAGCCTTCCAGGGACTTCTGGATTTCTCAGTGTCCCCGGCCCCACATGCCCATTCTTTGTGTTTCTGGGACCAGCGTAAGACCCCCAACCTGGTGGGCTGCAGAGCAGGTGCTGAGTCATGAGAGACCCTTGGGGATCCTCCAGGTAGGCGCCCAGTGCTGGAGGAGTCCCCTCAGGCAGGGGCCAGGTCCAGGGGCGGGGAGGGTCAGCTGGCAGTGGGATCTTACTTTTGGGACCATAAGTGTCTCGCTGGCCGCCAGTGCCATGGCCGTGGGGTGGCCAGGATAAGGTAGCTGCCCCCCACTCCCTGCACAGGGTCTTTGAGGGCTGCTTGCTCAAGGAGGTGTGGCAGGGCTGGGGGGGCCAGGGTCACAGAGCTAGCACGAACCTCTCTTCGGGATGTTGGTGCCCCAGCAGGGGAGCTTCGAAAGTCCAGGTGTGGGGTTCCAAATGCCAAGGGCCAGGAGGAGGGAGTGGCTGGCTTGGCCAGAGCTTGTGGCTCCAGGCCCCCCCCTCACCGCCCCTGGAGGGGTGCCCTCCCACTGCATCTAGAAGGTTACTGCTTCCCTCTTCCTCAGTCCCTCTGGGTCTTAGTTATGGAAGTGAAGTGATTCAGAGAAGGTAAGAGACGGGAGGGAGAGGGCTGAGTGATGGGGGACCCTGCTTGGCGCCCTGTCCTGTGCTACCTGGAGCTCCAGGATCAGGGCAGGGGGCAGCCTGGGGTCCTCACTTCTATCCCCTCACAGCCCTGCCAGGAGCTTGGTACCCCTCTGCGGGATGTTGGTGCCCCAGCAGGGGCAACCAACCAGCAGGGGTTTTTCGGTGCAAAACCAACCTCAAAGCTGAACCCCAGGTGATAGCACAGGTGAAACAGAAGACGGGACAGGCGAAGGGACCCAGCTGCCGGCGGCCCAGAGCGGCCCTGATCCTTGAGCCCCTTCCTGAGTGGGACCCCAGGAGTTTCTGAGGGCCACGGTTTGGAAGCACAGACTCCAGCCCCCACCCTGGGCCCCCAGGGAGCGCACCCTCTCACACAGCCACAGGCCACTGCCCCACCCCCAGGGGCTCAGCTTGACCCTGGGGCTGCATGGAACAGTCTTTCCTTCTGTCCCCAAGAAGATGAAAGTAGCTTAAAGGAAGTAGCCCCGACTGCACCCGGCAGGCTCCGAGCTGGAACCGCCCACGCCACCCCAGGCTTGCTGGGCGATTATCAGGCCCGCTGGGCAATCAGGAAGCCAGGGTTCCCAAGTGAGGGCTGAGACTGGAAACCAGAGCCACAGTCGAGGCGTCCCCCCGGGGCTGGTGGCCACACCCACCCACGTGGGAGCAGGTAGGCTCTTGGCCAGGCTGTGTCGGGTGGCCTCTCGGGTGCTACTCTGTGTGGAGACACCCGGAGCTGCCCTGGGCCCCTCTACCCTCTGGTCCTCTGCCCAAGGCCACCCATCTTCCACCTCCCATCGACCTCCCTGGGGGGCACTGGCCCACCCAGACCTTTTTCTTTGAAGCGCAGCCCCTCGCCTGGCCTTTCCCTCATGGGTCACTGGGACTGTCTGTGTTGACACACCCTTCCTACAGGGGCCAACGGGGTGGAGGGGCTTCCCAGAGGAGGGGTAAGCTTAAGGTGGGGCAAGGGACTTCCTGGCTTCCTTGCCTGGGTAGCAGCTGGCCCTGGAAAGGGCTTGTTCTTGGGGCACTGGTGCCCACCACCGCTGATGCCTGGGAGACACCAGGATCCTCTGAGTGGGTGCCCATCCTCCTGGTCCCAAGGGAAGTGGCTCCTCACATACCCCAGCTGGCAGGGCCAGAGGGCTAGCATCCTTGCCTTACACCTATTTTTAGATACTGAGACAGGCAGCTTCCTCAGGGCCAGGGGCCAAGGGGCCCTGTGAGTGGAGCTTCCGGCTTCCTGGCCTAGGAGAGAATTTCTGCCCGTCTTCCTTCCATGCTGCCTTCCTGCCCCTGGAGGTCACAACAGGGTCTGAGGGGCAGCTGCCTACCACCTAGGAGGGCCTGACAGGGCCCACATCACCCAGGAAGGAGGCCCTGTCCCCAGACTCCACACCCAGGCCTGGCACTGTCCCTTCTTGGTGGGCAGAGAGTGAGGGGTTGGCCTGTGGGACCCAGGCTGGAGGGGCCATTCCCCTCCCACCCCGTGTCCCTTCCTGGAAGCACCTTGCGGAGCCTCTCCCTCCACTTAAACCCAGTACCTCCAGGGCACTTCCTCTCTTCCTTCCCGCCTCGGCCTCACTGTCCTGCCCGGGAGGGGCTCTCAGGCCGAGCCCAGTGGGCACTTCCTGCTGTGTTTCCCACATGCACAGCCCGCCACGTGCAGCCCCAGGTGTCGGTGAGCAGACACAGAGCCCGCAGTGTGGCCCTGCCTGCTGGCCCCTCTCCCCAAGAGTATCACGGGAGGGCCTGGGCTAGAGACGCACGAGTGCCGGCCTCTGCATAGGGCGGGGTGAGCTGATGCATCGTGGTCCTCGCCCCCCAGTGTCCCCCAATGGGGCACCTGGGCAGGACTTGGGGTGACCACGTGGCCCTTCTGGGTGGGGGTAAGCTATGTGTAGGGCGACCAGATCCCTGCCCCTTCCTGCAGCTGTGGGGGCGTGTGTGCTGGCGTGGAGAGCTCTCACCCAAAGCCCGGCTCCTGGCTGTCCGGGGGCCTGCGGGGGCAGCAGGCAGCTGGCATGGAAGGGGAACTGCCCTAGGCCTGCCCGGGCAGCGCCTGCTGCCTTTTGCTCCCTTTCAGCTGCTTCTTGGAAACGGTGGACAGGCTGGGCAGGGACCCAGTGTGCTTGGCAGCCCCCCTTTTAAAGTCACCTGTTATTTATTAAGTCCCAGGAAGGAGAACGAAAGAACCAAAATCCTTCATAGAGTTACAAACACTGCTTTCAGTAGCCTAGCAGGGAGCCCTCCAGGAACCGCACAGGTCACCTGAGAGCCACCCTCCATCCCCAGTCCCCAGCAGAGCCTCTGGGGGGGAGGGGAAGGGGGGCGTCTGGGGAGGCCGGGCGGAGACAGGGCATCCGTGGGGCGGGGCCCCTTGGGAGGTGGGGCATCCAGGGGGCGGAGCATCTCAGGGGCGGGGCGTTTCAGGAGTATCTCGGGACGTGGGAGCAGGTGGCAGAGAGGCTTCCCACAGGAGAGCTTCGAGCAGGGAGGTCCCTGTGTGGATGGTTCCATGGCGAGAGGGATGACTGAGGAGTTCCGCGTGCCAGCACTTATGAAAGCTAATGATGGGGAGCTGGGCCCTGCGGCGCAGGCTAAGTTGTGTGGATGTCAGTTTCTGCACCTTTATTTTCTCGTTTGTAGACAAGGCACAGAGAGGCTGAGATGGGCCTGAGGTGGCGCAGGTAAAAGGCACTCAGCCTCCGACTGCCCCCCACCTCATCTCTCTGTGTTTTCCATGAAAGCGGGACTCTCTTTTAACTGACGTTCAGGCTCCGTACTCACATTCCAGTCCCTAACTTAGATTTATCCTAAAACTACACTTCCGTGGACTAACTTTGGTGTTTCCCACGCTGCTGCTCGCCCCTGGGAAGTGTTGGCTCCGCCTTGTGAGAAGTTGGCACCAAGATGGCCGCCTGGGGCCTTTGGGGCCCAGAAGAAACATTGGCCCTCAGGGTTTCAGTCATCAGGAACTTGGGGCGTGCGGGGCTTTCGCATAGCTCTATTTAGACGTGATTGATACACCGTAAATGCAGGTACTTAAAAGGTACAACTGGGTAAGTTTTGACAGATTTGTGCCCCCTTGAAACCATCACCAACTCCCCAAGCGTCCCTGGGGCCCTTGGGGTCTCTGCTTCCTGCCCCTCCTCCGCATCCCAGGCGACCGCGGCCGTCTCTCTGGATGCGGGCAGCCTGTATTTCCTCGACCCCACTGCGGGTGGACTCAGAAGGCTCTTGCTGGTTGTTGCTGTTCTGCCTCTTCGCCTCTTCGGTTCAGCATAATTACCCAGAGGTGCACCCATGTTGTGGCGTGCGCATCACCCGTTCCTTTGTACTGCTGTGCAGAGAGGCAGCCGTGCGCGCAGACCTGTGCGAGGGACCCCGGGCTCTCCCGCCCACCGCTCCTCGGGCACAGGGGCTGTTTCAGTTTGGGGCATTTTACAAGAACTGTTGCTAGAACATTGTGTACAAGACTTGTGTGAACTTCAGTTCATTTCTCTTGGGTAAATACCTGGGGGTGGGGCAGCGCGTCATGTGGGGAGTGTGGGTTTCACTACTTAAGCAGCAGTTTTACATAACTGCCAAACTGTGTTCCAAGGTGTCTGGACCGTTTTGCAGCCCGTTGAGAGCCTCCCCCATCGGCACTTGCTGTGGGTGGCCCTTTTCGTTGTAGCCAATCCGGTGGGTGCGCCCGGGACGTCGCTTCTGCTTTCCCTGGTTTCCTGGCCTCTGGTGACGTGGCGAATCTGCCTTCTGTGGGGAAGGCTCTGTTCCTGCCTTTTGCCCATCTTTTAACGCTCGGGCCGTCGTTTTTCTTACTGCTGCATTTGGAAAGCCCTCCATAGGTTCAGGGCACAGGTTCTGTCCCAGGCCCTTCCTCGCCCCAGTCCACACGTCTCCAGGATCTGTCTTGTGTCTTTTGGGGAGCAGGTGTTCTTTGTGTTCCTGACTCTGGGGACACTCTGCCCTAACAGGCGGTTGGTTATGGGGCAGGGGCACCTCTGCCTTCCCCAAACGGCCCATGGGGATTTGGTCCTGCCGTTGCCCTCCCTCGTAGGTGGCCTTAAGGGAGCCCCCCACTGCCTCCATTTCCTCATCCAGAAACCGGGGATGACCATTAGGGTCACCTAGCTCCAGCTCAAGGTTTCTGCTGGAGGCCTCTCTGGCTCAGCGTGGCTCCCTGTGGGTCCATGCTAGGGCTGGGAAGACCAAGGCCCAGACCAGGCCTCTGCCCAGTGCCTAGCACTCCTTCCTGCCCCATTTTTCCACCCAGGGTGGCTTCTGACTGTTTCTGGTGGCCTCGGGGACAACTGAGGTGGGCAGACTGGCATAACCCCCATTTCCCACTGCCCCTCCCATCCCCTCCTGACCCAGCTATTCTTCCCTGTTGAAAGTCACATGGGCCCTTGGGTCCTTCCTGGTATCGGCCCAGGCTCTTCCGGGCCCTGCATGCCAGGATCAGCCTTTCCTGCAACCGTCAGCAGTGCCTGGGGCCAGGCAGGGCTGGACTGGGGGTGACCTCCCCACACAGCCCTGGAGGCTGAACAGAAGCCCCTTCCCAGAGCACAGCAAGAAGCTGCCATGTGGCCTGAAATGCCACCATTAGCAGGTTTGGGGTTTAGGGTGAGCTTTCTGTGAGGATGGTGTGCCCATCCTGTAGCCTGCCACTAATATGCCCAGGCTACAGGAGGGCTGGTCCCCGCTCAGCCAGGGAGGGCGTGGGGTGGATCAGCCCCTGCAGAGCAGCGTCTGAGCCAGGCATGGTTCCATGATCAGCTCTGTTTTACAGTGGGGGACACTGAGGCACGGGGAGCCTGGGGTGTGACCAGCAGCCCCATAGCTCCTGTGGCTGAATCAGGGATTGCAACCAGGTCTCTGTGGGGATGGGGTTTCCCATCCACCTGCCTTGCTCTGGCCCAGAACAGCTCTCAAAACAGTATCTGGACCACAGTTTCGAAACAAAATAAGCAATGTTTTCAAAGGCCCTGGAGGAAGCCAGAGTTACCACGGCAACTCGGCCTGGCCACCTCCTCCCACCAGGCTGCAGATGGAGCCAGCTCAGGAGGGCAGCCGGGTGAGGACAGCCAGGCTCTCTGGGGCCACCAGCCGGCCCCCACCCTTCCCACCTCTCCTGAGCTGTCCATATCCTTCCTGTGCTGCCACGAGTGTGACAGGCACAGGAGAACCAGGAGCTCTCAGCCCCTGGAGGATTCTGGAAGCGGGGGGAGGAAGGGCCGTGGCCTCCCTGGGGCCTTGTCATGTGAGGGGCACAGTTGGGGTTCCAGCTGCCAGGTGGCTTCCAGCGCCGCCTGCAGGTGCACATCGGGCCCTCCATGGTTCTAATGAACCTTCCACTTGGCACGAAGAGCTTCGGTCTGGGGCCTGGGCGGGGAGGTAGGGCCCCATCCTCTAAACCAAAGTGTGAAAATGGAGTTGAAACTCCCATAGGAGAACAGGAGGCCCAGCTCCGAAGAAGAAAGTCTGAGAACCCCCAGCCCAGGCTGTTGTGTCAGGTGTGTAGAGAGGGTGCCCTGGCAGCCCCATTACAGGGGAGCCATCAATGACCCCTTTGGGGTGAGAGCCCCGACTGCTGGCACCAGCAGTCCCTTCGGAGCGTATCTGATTTTTGAGTCAGGGTCTTGCTGTCCCCCAGGCTGGAGGGCAGCAGCACGGTCACGGCTCACTGCACCCTGCAGCATCTGGCCCAAGCAGTCTGCCAACCTCAGCCTCCCAGGTGGTGGGACCACAGGCATATGCCACTAATATGCCCAGCTAATTATTAATATTTTTTGTAGAGATGGGCTCTCACTGTGTTACCCAGGCTGATCTTAGACTCAAGGAGTCTCCCCATCTTGGCCTCCCAAAGTGCCGGGGTCACAGGCGTGAGCTGCCACGCTAATTTTCTTCTCAGAGACACGGCCTCGCTTTGAGACCCAGGCTGCAGTGCAGTGGTACAATCACAGCTCACTGCAGCCTCAACCTCCTGAGCTCAAGCGATCCTCCCGCCTTAGCCTCCAAAGGTGCTGGAATTACCAGTGCTCACCACCATCCCCAATCCCCTCTGGCCTTACGGTTTGCCAGGCCCAGCTCTCCTGGGAGAGGGGAGGCAGGAGTGGGAGGGAAAGGGCGAGGAGAGCCCCCAGCTCCTCCACCCCGGAACCCTTATCGGGGCCCTCACCAGCCTGCCTGGGGCGTCCTCAGAGTTTTCCTTGGGCGAGGGCTATGGTGCTGGGGTCTGAGGCTCACACTGTGCCTGGCGCAGCCCCCTGCGCAGCCCCACCTTGGGGCCATGCTTCCCGGCAGGGCCATCGGAGCAGGAGTGGGGCTGTCCACGTGGTGGTCCGCGGGTCCAGCTTTCGGTTTCTCTTCTGCAATTGACGGGCAGCCCTGCACCTGTTGTGGGGTCAGGTGCTGGTGAGGCAAGTGCCTGGTGCTGGTGAGGCAAGGCCTCAGCTGCTGGGACAGGACCTGCCTGGCACACAGCTGCTGGCAGCGCCAAGCATTCTGACCCAGCTCTGGGAGCAGCTGCCGTCTGGGCCGGCGTTCTCTGCGGCGGAGGTGTGCTCCTCGCCACCCCGAGTGCCTTCTCAACTGGCTGATTCATCTCATGTCCCCCTGCCTCCTCTTCCAGGAAGCCCCCAGGGCCTGGCCCTCAGGGAGAGTGGCATGGAGGAGGAAGGCAGACTTGCCCAGGCCTATGGGAGCCGGAAGGTGGCTGCACTTGTGGGCCCTGACCCCGTAGGTGTCTTCAGCACCCCCTGGCCTGGGTGGTCCCTGCCTGAGGGCTGCACATGGCTCGCCTGCCAGACCACGTTTTAGGGGACTCTCGTGCTATCCTGGGGCAACGGGGGTAAAGGCTGACTTAGCCAGGCTGTCCAGCAATGAGCTCCTCCTGCTGTGGGCCAGGGACCCTGGAACTGACTGATGGTGTCCTAGAGACGCAGTGTCCCCAGGCTGCTGGAGGGCTGTGGGGCAGTGCTTCATGCCTGGGGCAGGAAGAAACCCCTAGAGAGTCCTGAAGGGGACCTGGTCCCCACCCCATCTTGCAGAGAGGAGCGTCTGCAGGAGGCGTCCTGGAGTGGAGGAGGGCAGGGATCACATGTCTGTAGTGTGCCCTGCATGGTGCTAGGTACCAGGAACAACAGAGGACAAGCCTGTGTCCCCTCCCTCCAGGAGAAGGCTGGGCACAGCCCCTAGGGAGAGGGGCCTTGGTGCTTCCGGAAGTCGGCCTGGGGCACATGCTTGGCTGGTCAGATGCTCAGAATGGCCTGGGCTGGCCCAGTTTCAAGGGTAGACCCCATCTGGCTAGCATTGGGGTGCACACAGGACGGCCAGGTGTTGGGGGTCTGTCCCCTCTGTAAGCCCCATCCCCGCCCACCGGACTCCAAGCACAGCCCCCTTCCTGCCCCAGCCACTGAGCGGCAGCCCCGGGCCGGCTTCTGCGTCTCTTCCTCCAGCACGTGTTGGAGACCACAGCAGCTTCCTCCCAAGTCTCCCTTCCCAGGGCTGACGGCTGCAGGGACGTACCCCACAAACCCCGCAGGCCCTGGTGCTAAGGCTTGGCCTGGTAACATCAAATTGCACCCCCTCCTCGTGGCAGCAAACATGGGGCACCCCTACTCCAGAGTTCTCAGCACCCCCAGACAGAGGCAGTGCCTACAGAGCTCAAACTCCTGGGGCAGTGCTGCAGCCATGCAGGAGGGTCCAGTGCTCCTGGGATACTCAGGCCCTGGTATTGCCTCTGGCCAGATACGGAAGGTGGAACTGCAGGGCGTCCAGTGAACCCTGAACTTCAGATAAGCACCACGCTATGCTTTTGTACGCCCCATGCAGTATTTGGGACACACGTATCGTAAGGAAGGATTCCGTTTTCACCTGAGAGGCAGATTTCAGCGGCGTCGAGTGTCTTCCTGGCTGTCCCGCCCTGGAGTGGCACCCCACAGGTGCAGGGCAGGGCCAGGCTCCAGGTAGAGGGCACCCAAAGCACCCGCCCCGTGGTTCCTGACTCCCGGGGCTCCCCGGGGCAGGGCAGCAGAGCTGACAGCTGCTCCCTGCGTGGGGGCCGGCGGGTGGCTCAGCCAGGCGGGAGGCTGCTGGGGCCGTGGGGTGGGGGACATACCGTGCTGCAGTGCTCTTGCTGCATATGACACGTTCTGATCTTTCGCAGCTGGCTGGAGGCGTGATCCTGGGTGTGGCCCTGTGGCTCCGCCATGACCCGCAGACCACCAACCTCCTGTATCTGGAGCTTGGAGACAAGCCTGCGCCCAACACCTTCTACGTAGGTGAGTGCACATGTGGTGATCTCAGATGCATTCAGGGAGGGCTTCCAGAAGGAGGCAGGGCCTAGCTTTTTGGGTGGGGACATGGAGGGTGAAAGGCAGTCAGGCATGGTGTGTCTGGGAAGTGAGGTGGTCCTGGAAAGGGCTCTGGGTACTAGGGTTGAGACGGAGGTGGGCCTGTGGTCTGCTGGGACCCAAGCACATCTCTGGGCTCAGCCAGGGCAGGAGGTGGAAGCTGGGCATGGGAGGGGACTGTGTTGAGACCTTGCTTATTTTAAGCATGGGTTATTTCTGGGGAGGCTCCCTGGGAAGGGTGGGGCTGGATGCCTGGGCCTCACTGAGCAGTTGAGGCCGCCGTGGAGGGACGGAGGGAGGGAGGGACGGAGCTCAAGAGCTGGAACCCAGAGGGGTGGAGAAGGGGCAGGGGACTGGGCAGTTGAGGGGTGGAGATGCCCCTGGAAGGTGGCATGACTCAGCTGCCCCTGCAGACAGCTGTACCTTGCTGCCTTATTAGGCTTCCTGTGGGGGACTGGGCTGCCCTCCCCGCCCCCAGCAGCCCGGGTAATGGAGAAGGAGGAGGAGGAGGGCCAGCTCACAGTGCGGAACAGTGCCCTTCCTCCCGGTGCCCCGGGCAGGGCTGGTGCTGGTGGGGCTCTGGGAGAGTTTGTTGAGATGCGCCTGTCCTTTAAAGGAGACCCCTGGGAAGGTCCTGCTACTCTGGAAGGCTGAGGGGTCGGGGGGGCACCCTGTGTGTCCCCAGGCTTCAGGGGTCCCCTCAGCCGGCAGTGGCCCCCAGGCCGGGCCCCCCACCAGTTAAGACACTGCTGAGCTTGGTTGCTGAACCAGGGCCCCAGGAGGCCCAAACGGTCCCGCTCACGCCCTGCCCTGCCTCCTTGTCCAGTCTCCCCAGGGCCAGCTGAGGGCCCTGGTCACACGTTCCTTCTTCCCCTTGCCCATCTCATGGGTCAGATGGCCAGTGCTGGGGTCCAGACAGCGTTGACAGGGAGGCCCCTGTCCTCCCAAGAGACACGGGGCAGGCAGCCTGCGGCCCACAGAGGGTTTCTGGGCCCAGTGGATCCTGGAGAGGGTCCCATGGCCCTCCCATAGGTTCCTGGCCTCTTGGGGCCGTGGTGCCCTCACGGGTGTGTCAGGAGGAGAAGGGGAAAGGCTGCTGTTCCTGGGCTCCTGTGGAGACCACCCCCTGCAGGCAGCTGGGGCTGTCCTGCGGCATCCTTGGAACACTTTGCCCATGTGCCTGGACTGTGGGCGGCAGAACCTGGCCAGCACCCTCCCACCCCTGAGGATGTGTCTCTACTGGGAGGACCCACCTGGGCCTCTTGTTTCCCGCTCCCCAGACCATCAGGGATGTAAGGGGCCCAGAAGGACCTCCCAGCCATCCTGGGCCTTGCCCTCCAGGGCCACCAGTCCAGCCAGTGAGAACTGCAACATCCCCACCCTAACAAGGCTGCCCAACACGTTCCTTGTGCTCCTGTCTGGGGGCAGAAGGGGCGGCCCCTGCCACTGTGTCCCCTTCTCCAGGCCCTGGGGCGTGTGGGTGTGAGGCAGCCTGGGGCAGGTGTTCTTGAAGGGGTCACCCTCCGGGCACCCGCCAGCCAAGCCTCATGGATGGAGCAGCTCCCGCTGTTGGGTCAGCGTCCGGCCACGTGTGGCCCCAGAGGAGCTGAAGGGTCACCTATCTTCAGCCTGGGGCAAGGACGGGGGACGGAACACCCCAGAGAGGTGGGCCAGGCCTCCTTCCTGTGCCCCACCATTCGCAAAAGCAGGGGTCACAGGCTGTGCCGAGCCCCCATGGGGCAGCGGTGATGCCCCCCACAGTGCCAGGGCAAGGCTGGCATTAGAAGCAGGTGTCTGACCCACACGGTGTCACCGCAGCCACATCAGAGCTCCAGCCCCAGGGCCCCCCACCCTCTGTCCTTTGGCTTGGTTTCCTTGGCCATTGTGTTGGCCACACATCTGCAGGACCTGCCACCCGTGACATGGGCTCTGCCACCCAGTGGGGACCCCTTGGAGCCCCTCTGCCCACCAAGTCCTTCCCCATCCCAGAACCGGCCTTCTGGAGCCTCTTGCTGTCCCCAGTTCGGGCCAGGCCCTGCCAAGGGCGCTTTATCCAGCACTGGGCTCACTCTGCAGGTCCCTCAGACGCTGTGTGTGCAGTGGGTGAGGCCCACAGGCTTTAGAGAGGAGCCTAGGGTGGGGCTGGGGCCTGGCAGGGGCTCTGACAGCACTGGGCCTGGGCCTCCCACCTCCTGTCAGACCCTTCAGGACTAAAAAAGGCAAGGTGCCCCTCCTGACCTGCACCCCTCAGTGAACCCAGCCCTGCAACCCAGGAGTCCCAGGGTCTGAGGGGAGGGGAGCTGGCTCCTGGGCGCCATGCCCGTGAGCAGGTGCCATCCGCAAGGCATCCCTGGCAGAATCTTCATCTGGCCAAGAGGAGGCCGGGCGGTGGAGCCCAGATCTGGGTGTGTTCTCTGCCTGGCATGGGTCCTGCCCTAGATGCCTTCTCCCCTGGGCTGGCTGGGCCCACAGGTTGCTTCCCACCCTTGGGCGGCCCCTTCTCCCTCCCTAGGAGCATGCTGCCCAGCCAGGGGCTGTGGGGGAGCTGGGGAGGGCCAGCCTTCCCGCCCTGGTAGAGCGGGCCCAGGTGGGGTGCTGGCTTTCAGCCCTCAGACCCAGGGCCTAGGAAGCCAACTTGATCCCCCGATGCAGCAGCCAGGTTCAAATTCAGGTCTCCTAATGGAAGTACCGCTGTGCTGCCAAGTTGGGGGGCAGAGCCGCAGGGCCCCCCCACTTCATGCACCGCACTGGGGAGGCAGCACTGGTTCCAGACCCTGGGCTGACCCTCGACCCCAGGTTGTGCTTTCAGCTGCCACTCCCACCTAAGATGGGGGTTCCTTCTCAGACCCCACGCCAAGTCCCAGAGGCACTGGGAGCAGGTTTAGGCAGTGGGTGGCAGGTGGTGGGTGGCAGGTGTGGGATTGTGGGTGGCGGGTTTGGTGGGTACAGGCAGTGGGTGGCAGGTGGGGGACTGTGCGTGGTGGGTTTGGTGCTTGGCGGGCCGTGGGTGGTGGGTGGGGGACCGTGGCTGACAGGTGTGGCGGGTGGCAGGCCATGGGTCACACCGCAGGCCTTGTCCCTGCGAAGCACCCATCTCCAGCACTCAGAGCACTCACGAGGCACACAGTCCCCACCTGGTCGTCTCAGTCTCCCTTCTGCATCATGGGAGAGGAAACTGAGGCACAGAGAGTTCACAGGGCCGAGCTGGGATGTGGGCCCTCGCTGCTTATCCCTGGCATTGGGTCTTCCCAGCTGGGCAGCCCGTGGTGGGGTCAGCACCCGGGACCCTCCAGGGTCTCGGGCTGTGACGGGTGTGCAGGCACCCACCCGGTGTTGCTCTTCCCAAGGCATCTACATCCTCATCGCTGTGGGCGCCGTGATGATGTTCGTTGGCTTCCTGGGCTGCTATGGGGCCATCCAGGAGTCCCAGTGCCTGCTGGGGACGGTAAGGCAGGGAGGTGGGCCTGCACCTGGGCTGGGCCTGGCCCAGGGAGGGTCTGGGGGCTGTGTCCGGCCCTGGTGCTCAGGGCAGAACTTGCATTTCTCGGTGGTGGCAGCTCCAGTGCCCCAGTTTTCCCATTTGATTTTTAAATTAAATCCCACAGTGCTTGATCTCCTCATGGCCAGTTCCTACGTGACCTGAGGCCAGCCTTGGGCGTCCCTGGGCACAGCGCCCCCAATGGGAAGCCCAGTGGGGAAAACTGAGGCACATCCCATGGCTCCCTTCCCATGGGGAGCAGGAGCAAGTGGGTGGGGAAGACCAGGTCTGAGTCAGGGGTCAGGCTGCTGCATATGCCTCCTGGGGCTGCAGACATCTTGGGCTCACCAGCTGTGACCCCAAACCTCAGGCCCCGCCCCATCCACCCTGGGGTGCTGGTACTGGCAGGGAAGCCGTGGGCTTTGACGTCTGCTTCCTGGGGCTGTCAGGCTCTGTGCTTTAGGGCTCACACATGGCACTCACTCCTGGTCAGGTGGGCTGGTCCCTCACACACAGCCTGCTGGGCGCCTGGGTGTCTGCCCTGGGGCCCCGCCCACAGCCTGCTGGGCGCCTGGGCGCCTGTGCTGAGGCCCCGCACGCAGCCTGGGCTCCCGGGCGCCTGTGCCGAGGCCCCGCACGCAGCCTGGGCTCCCGGGTGTCTGTGCCGAGGCCCCACACGCAGCCTGGGCTCCCGGGCGCCTGTGCCGAGGCCCCACACAGCCTGGGCTCCCGGGTGTCTGTGCCGAGGCCCCACACGCAGCCTGGGCTCCCGGGTGTCTGTGCCGAGGCCCCGCACGCAGCCTGCCCTCTTTCCTCCCTCTGGCCGCCGCACGGCCTCCAGTTCTTCACGTGTCTGGTCATCCTGTTCGCCTGTGAGGTGGCTGCTGGCATCTGGGGCTTTGTCAACAAAGACCAGGTGAGCCTGGGTGTGCGGGGCAGGGTGGGGTGGGTGGGAGGGGCACCCTCCTCTGCTGTCGCGGGTGGGGGGTGCTCTTTGGGCCACTCCTGGGACCCGCTTGGTAGGAGAGTCTCCGGGGGCTGTATGGAGGCGGCAGCACTGGGGCTGAGCACAGGGCCAGCCTCCCTTGTGCATCCCAGCGCCCCCGGGGCAGCGTGGAGTGTAGAAGTCTGGCCTGGAAGCCACCCTGCCCTGGGAGAGCCTGGGAAAGGTGCGTGGGGCCAGGGCAGGTGGAGGTCCCAGCTGTGCGAGTGACCACAGTCCTCCCCCAGATCGCCAAGGACGTGAAGCAGTTCTACGACCAGGCCCTGCAGCAGGCCGTGGTGGACGACGACGCCAACAACGCCAAGGCCGTGGTGAAGACCTTCCACGAGACGGTGCGGCCCGGGGCGGGGACCCGGGGCGGGGCGGGGCGGGGACCCGGGCAGGGACCCGGGCGGGCTGTGTCTCACCCTGGACCACCCCCGCGTCCACCCAGACCTCAGGAGCAGGAGGCGCCCTGGGGACCGCTAGGACCCTTGGGCTCAGCCGGTCCTCGGGTGGGAAGCTAGTGGGCCAGGCTGGCCCAGGGCACGGTATCTCGGGGCAGCGCAGCTCAGCGGGAAGAAGGCTGGCCCTGGCTGCATCCACAGCGAGGGGCACCACGTACCCCGGCCGCCTGTGCCGTGGGTCTCTGTGGGTCTCCTAGAGCCGCCGTCCGCTGGGCCTGCCCAGGGCTGACCTCATACCCCGCTCTCTGCAGCTCAACTGCTGCGGCTCCAGCACGCTGTCCGCCCTGACCACCTCGATGCTTAAGAACAACTTGTGTCCCTCGGGCAGCAATATCATTACCAACCTCTTCAAGGTGTGCAAGGCAGGGGGGCCTGATTCCCCGAATCTCCCAGCCCCTGGGTGCGGTCTTGGGTGTGGGCAGGGGAGCGACCACACTGGGCGGCGTGGCCCTCAGAACTGCTCTGCCAGGAGGGTCGGGGTGGGACCACCTCTGGCCCGAAGGAAAGCAGGCGCCCGGGGCTTCGCGTGCCGGACGAAGGAGGTGGAGGCTCTTGGGGGTGGGAGCTCACCTGTACCCACAGCCCCATGTGTGCACTCGTGGGTGTGGATGCCCCTGACAGCCCGTCCCTGGGGCAGTGAGTGCCCTGTGGAAGTTTCCTGCCAAGGCCCCAGGGGAAGGTGTCAGTGGGGCACATCAGAGACGCTCTAGGGCACCAGTGTGACCTATGACTGTGACGGCAGTGGAAAAGGGCACGGTGTGTCCCGGGCATTTCACGCTTATGTTAAAACAGGTGGAAGCTAAAGAGCTGGCAGAGGCTGGGCCACTGCACTTGCCGGTTCCGAGGTGGATGGAGGTGGGGGGGCTGTTCCGGGGATTGCCGTCCACACTTTCTGTGATGACCACGGACTGCTGTGTGACAACGGGGAGCTGAGGCCGGGTCCCTGACTGCTGGCGCCTGACCACCCCTGCAGGAGGACTGCCACCAGAAGATCGACGAGCTCTTCTCCGGGAAGCTGTACCTCATCGGCATCGCGGCCATTGTGGTCGCCGTGATCATGGTGAGCGGGCGGGGCGGGAGGGCCTGTTCTCCCGGCTGCCCTGCGGGTCCTGGCTGACCGCACCGCCGCCGCCCTCCCGCAGATCTTCGAGATGATCCTGAGCATGGTGCTGTGCTGTGGCATCCGAAACAGCTCCGTGTACTGAGGCCCCGCCGCTCCGGCCGCAGGGACCCCTGCGGCGCCCCCAACCCCACAAGCGCCCGGGACGCTTCGAGGGGGCTGTCACCGCCTGTGTATATAACGTTTCCGGTATTACTCTGCTACACGTAGCCTTTTTATTTTCTCGTTACCTTTTCAGGGCTGATGTCACATGTAGGTGGCATGTGTGAGTAGAGACGGGCCTGGGCCTTTGGGACTGCAGGGCAGGGGTCCTTCTGCCCCTGGGGGCCCAGGAAGCTCTGCCTGCTCAGCCGGGCCTCTCCTGGGAGCCACTCGCGCAGAGACTCAGCTTGGCCAACTTGGGGGGCCGTGTCTGCCCAGCCCACCCATCCTGTGGGCTGCACAGCTCAAGCCTTTTTAATCCTTGATCCCTCTGCCCCGGTCGAGAGCCGAGTCTGTGGGCACTCTCTGCCTTCATGCACCTGCCCTTTCTAACACGTCACCGTCAACTGTAACCACGACATCCTGAATCCATCATTTAATAAAGAAGGAACATCAGGCATGCTACCAGGCTGTCCAGTCCTTCAGTGCCAGTGGCATCTGAGACCCACGGGGTGGCCAGAGGGCAGGGGAGTCCGGCGACGGGGGGCTTCGGCTCTGTGGACTGTGTCGGGTCCAGGGCGAGGTGGGTAGGTTGGGATCCCTGGTGTCCACAAAAGAGAAGTCACTCTGCAAAATTTGGGAAATTTATTCTGAGCCAAATATGAACACCAAAGGCCTGTGACACAGCCCCAGGAGGTCCTGAGGACCTGGCCCGAGGTGGTCAGGCTACGCCTTGATTGTACACATTTTAGGGATATAAAGACATCCATCGGTACATCTAAGATGTACATTGGTTTAGCCAGAAAGGTGGGGTTACCTGAAGGGGAGGGACAACTTGAAGGGAGGGACTTTGAGGTCACAGGTGGATTAAAAGATGATCTAGTCGACTGGCAATTGGCTGGGTCTATCTAAAGCCCTGGCATCAACAGTGGACTCTTGATGAGTCCATCATCTAATGGGTTAGAGGAGAAGCTGCAGAGAATGAGGCTCTTCTCATGCAGATGAAGCCTCCAGATTGAAAATGTTCCATATCAGACTTACAAAGGTGCCAGAATCTTAGTTAATTCTCTCCTGGGTCAGCAAATAGAGCTGGAGAGGGAGGGGGATTCTGTATAACATTTAGATCTTCCTCACAAGAGACTCAGAACACGTCAGAGAAATATACTTTGGGGTAAAACACTTGGATTTCTTTCAGGGTGTGCTGTCACACTGGCATCTTATTGCTACAGTCTTTTTTGTGAGTCTCAAGGTCTCTGTTTTATTTTCATTTTAGACGGAGTTTCACTCTTGTTGCCCAGGCTGCAGCGCAATGGCATCATCTTGGCTCACTGCAACCTCCGCCTCCCGAGTTCAAGTGATTCTCCTGCCTCAGCCTCCCAAGTAGCTGGGACCACAGGCTTGCACCACCATACCCAGCTAATTTTTTATTTTTAGTAGAGACAGGGTTTTGCCATGTTGGCCAGGCTAGTCTCAAACTCCTGACCTCAGGTGATCCACCAACCTCGGCCTCCCAAAGTGCTGGGATTACAGGCGTGAGCTGCTGCACCCGGCCTAAGGTCTCCGTGTTTTAATGTGAATGCTGGTCAGCTGTGCGTAAACTCTCACGGGAAGAGGGTATCATGAGGCACAGATGGTCATCACGGCCTAAACTAGCTTTTCAGGGTTACTTCAGAATGCGTTTGGCTAAGAGGTGCCCATCCCATTGGCTGGGGTTGCTTAGAACTTTGCTTTTGAGTTTAAACCAGGGAGCAACTTCAGGTAGCAAGGGCCCTTTTGGGGGCTCTGTGTTGCCTGCAGCCACTTTTACCCCGTCCCTTGGGCACACAAGGGGCACAGTGCCAGCGGGTGGGCAGGAGGGGTCGGGCAGCCAGAGTGCACTAGGAGATGGGCTCCGGGCAGGGGCTGGGTGGGCTGCAGGACTCCTCTTCCTCCTGAGGGTTGGTAAAGGATGGACACACTGCCCCCTCCCGAGCATTTGAGGATCTCTGCCCTGCTCATCTAGTGCCTGTGTAAGTGTTCCTTTGAGCGGGTGGTTCAGGGCCTGAGCCACATCTCAGAGGTGCTGGAGGGGAAGAAAGACCTCGGCCTCCTCGGGCGCCCACCCAGCCCACCAGCGGCTCTGGGGCTAAGCATCCCCTGCACTCGCCCGCACCCTTTCCCCGTCTGAGCTCCTCCAGCCAATGGGCTTGGCTAGGCTCTCCTATCTTCCCTCACACCGTGGGGTGGTGCTTGCTGTGGGTCCGGCTGCTTTTCCCTAGTTGGGGAGATGAAGCTGCTGGCACCTTTTACTGACCCCTGGAGGAGAGGAGTGACTGGGAATTTACGTCTAGGGTTCTCAGCAGCCTCTCCGCAAGCCCATTTGGAAACTGTCCCCGGCCCTGCATTTTGGGGGTTAGAGTCTCAGCAGGCCCTCGCCTGCTGCTCCCAGATTCGAAGCCTGCACTGCTTGGGAGAACCGGATGGTCCAAGGAGCCCCCTCCCCACTTCCCGCTGTGTTCCCTGCGGGTGGGGAAGGGCAGCTGGAGGAATTAGATACCCCAAAGGCGAGGGGGGGGCCCCGATTCCCTCCTCTCTCTAGGCCGGGGAACAGCAGGTCCCTGGATCCTGTTTCCCAGCCGATGCCCGGACAGCAGGCCCCGGGAAGGGAGGGCGCCCTCGAGCCTTTCAGACGCACCAGCGGTCCAGCCGCCGGGGGCCCCAGGTGCCTGCAGTGCGGGGCATGAACGCTGCCAGCAGAGAAGGGGCACGAGGTGCCAGCCAACGAGGGCCGGCGGCCAAGGGAGAACCTGGGCCCTCGCTCTCCCTTCAGGGCGGGCACCGTGGACGGGCGAGGCCAGGCCGGCTCCCAAGCATGGCGGAGGCCACACGTCCCCGGCTGCCGCCCACCCAGCCACGCCGACCCGGAAGCTCGAGCGTCCAGCGGCCTCCACCCTGCCCGGGAGGGCCTGGGCCTGGCTTCCCTGCAGCGCCCTCGGGGGCCGCCTCAGGCCCTCCCGGAGCCCGGACCGACGCGCCAGAGCTGAGGGCCCAGGTTGGCGCGGGTGGCCGGCAGCGTCCCCAAGGGCGGCGCCCCGCAAGTCTGCGGCCGGGGCCGCGCCAACCCCTAGGGGCGGGAAAGCGTCGGCCCAGCCGGCGGATCCAGCAGGGCCGCCCCCCACCCGTGGCCCACAGGCCAAGACTCCGCGTCCGCATCTCGGGCTGGGACCGCCTTCGCGTCTGCCCTGAGCGGGACCGGGGGACCCTGGGGATCCCCGCCTGGGGAGCCCCGCCTCGGTGCCCCGCAGCCCCGGAAGAGCTACGGCTGCCGCTTCCGGTCATGACCGGAAGTGTCCGGAACGGCATTCGCCCTCCCTACGAGATGACGCACTTCCTGCCTGGGGCGGCCGCTATTCTCGCGCTTTCCAGCAGGTGGCGCTGGGACCACGGGAAGCCGGCGCGGCTGTCGGTTCGCCCTCGAGCATTCTGGGAATTGCAGGCTTGGCCCCTCCTTTTCCTGTTCTCGTGGGTCAGTTCCGGTCTTGTTTCTCCAACAAATGCCGCGGTTCCGGGGCTGTTTCCGAGCCGGACGCCAGGGCCGCGGTGTCCATGAGTAGAGGCGGACGCATGCGCACAAGACTACACGTCCCGACAGGCGTCGGGAGCGGCGGCCCAGTGCCTTGTGGGAGGTGTAGTTTTGCGGGCGTGGAAGCCGCGGCGCTCGGCCGGATGAACACTCGGTTTCCCAGAGGGCTGAGCGCGTTGCATGCGCGGGCGGAGCCGACCAAGATGGAGACGGCCGTGCCGCCTTGAGCTGGTAGGTTTGTGTTGGGGAAGGACGGCCGCGTGAGCCGAGCGAGCCTCCGGGAGGCCACCGAGCGCAGCGGAGGCCCCGCTGTGCCCACCGACCCCCGTACCTCGCGGCCGAGCCCTTGGGACCCACGGCAGCCTCCTGAGTGTCCAGCCCGACCTGGCACCGAGAGCCGGCTTGGCACAGAGTTGGTTTGTTCCCTGGCGGGGAGGTCTTGCTGGCACAGAGAGAGGACAGAGGCCAGGCCCTGCGCTCATGTGGGGAAAGATGGTTTCCTTCAGCCTCCGTCCCTGCCGGCTCCAAAACGGACATCCGTGGGGGGTTCCGGGGAGCCCCTTTCATTTATGGGGCGGCTTCGTCACCGCCAAGTTGAAGTGCTGCCTCTGTTTGACCTGCTGGAGGGCACTAGGAGCCCCTTCTGGTCCCCCGACCCCATCCTTGTTGGGTGCACGAGACATGTCACCCTGGCGGGCAAGGACTGGTAGCAGGAGAGGCAGTGGATGGATGAGGGTAGTGCGGGAGGGGAGGCTGGGCCGTCCTCTTGGCCCGGAAACGCCAGCTCCGAGGCACCCAGTCACTCCACCACTAAACGGGTGCGGGAGGCAGCACCTGTCTGCCCAGGTGGAAAGGCGGTGTCTGCGTTGAGTGTCACACGAGGAGGGCCGCTAGAGGTCGCTCCAGGAGCTACGCGATTTGCCTCTGCCTGTGAGGGCTGCTCAAGGTGGTGGTTGACACCCCACTTTCTGCGATGCCGGGGCCTTGGCTGCCGATGTCATGGGAGCTCCCGAGGCTCTCCCAGCAAATAGGAGCAAACCTTTCCCCCGATGACCAGGAAGGTGCCTGCGCTTTGTGGAGTACCGACTGCTTACCCCCCGCAGCTAGCAGATCTCCTGCCTGATCTCGGCCCTGGGTTCAAGCCCTGGGCGGCTGCTTACTACCAAAATCGCTTGGTGGTTCCAAGCCTGCCTGCAGAGGGTTGACGCGATTAAATTAAGTCACGAGTCAAAAGTCCCTACCCCGGGTTCTGGCCTGTCAGGGGCTCCAAAACCCAGGCTCAGGTCAGTCCTGCCTCCCACCTCTTTCGCACATTTGCTCCGGTCTGAGGATGGTCCTCTCCCCCACCCCTCCCACCTGCAGTTGAGCAGCTGAACAGCCCCTTGCCAGGGGCACTCCGAGGCCTGAGGCAACCATACCTGCGCCACTGAGGACCTTCATCAAGGTTCCGCCCACCTGGCTGTCCAGTCACACTCCAGTGTCAACCACGGGTACCCAGCAGCCAAGGGAGGTGAGAGGAGGGCTGGGAGGGGGAGGCGGGACTCCACCCTGTGTGGGACAGGTCTGTCAGCTGACACTCCTTGTCCAGGCGCGGTTGATCTGCAGGAGACTCATTCTTAATACTGTTCCTGAGAAACAAATCTCCTGGGCTGTTTTGGTCTAGGTGTGATGTGGTCCTGGGAACGCATGGCTGAGTCAGGGACACAGGAGCCGTCCCCCAGCGTGGAGGGGGAGCATGAGACGGAGTTCGACACGCTGCCTTCCGACACAGTCTCCCTCAGTGACTCGGACTCTGACCTCAGCGTGCCTGGCGATGCTGAAGTAGAAGCGCTGTCCCCAGTGGGGCTGCCTGGGGAGGAGGATTCGGGCCCCAAAGAGCCGCCCTCACCCTCCTCAGGCCTCCTCCTCCCATCTGCGGTGCAGCCGTTCCATTTGAGAGGCATGAGCTCCACCTTCTCTCAGCGCAGCCATGACATCTTTGACTTCCTGGAGGGGGCAGCCAGGCGGGCTCCACCCTCTGTTGCCCACACCAGCATAAGTGACAATGGAGGCTTCAAGCGGCCCCTGGCACCCTCAGGCCAGCCTCCAGTGGAAGGGCTGGGCAGGGCCCATTGGCGCCCAGCCTCCCCGAAGGCGCCTCCAGTCCCCGACTACGTGGCACACCCCGAGCGCTGGACCAAGTACAGCCTGGAAGATGTGACCGAGGTCAGCGAGCAGAGCAATCAGGCCACCGCCCTGGCCTTCCTGGGCTCCCAGAGCGTGGCTGCCCCTACTGACTGCGTGCCCTCCTTCAACCAGGACCCCTCCAGCTGTGGGGAAGGGAGGGTCGTCTTCACCAAACCAGCCCGAGGGGCTGAGGCCAGACACGAGAGGAAGAGGGTCCTGGGTAAAGTGGGAGAGCCAGGCAGGGGCGGCCTTGGGAACCCTGCCTCAGATAGGGGCGAGGGCCCGGTGGAGCTGGCCCATCTGGCCAGGCCCGGGAGCCCAGAGGCTGAGGAGTGGGGCAGCCCCCACGGGGGCCTGCAGGAGGTGGAGGCACCGTCAGGGACTGTCCACCGTGGGCCTGTGCCAGGCCTCCCACCGGTGGAGACGGTTGGCTTCCACAGCAGCAGGAAGCGGAGTCGAGACCACTTCCGGAACAAGGGCAGCAGCTCCAAGGGCCCAGGCGCTGAGGTCTCAGAGGGAGATGGGGCCGCCTGACCACACTGGCCACTGCCGTTCTGCTGCCTTCCCCGGAGGGCTGGCCAAGGGGCAGCTAGAGTGGGAGGAAGCCTGCATGCTGCCTGTAGGTGGCACCAGTGGCCCTGCCTGCTGCCCTGGGTGTCATCCTCCCAGCAGACCTGGCTGAGGCTCCTGGGGTGTGGGGTGTGGGCTGGAAGCATTGGCTACCTGGCGGGGACAATAAAGGTTTTAGGACTTCCTCAGGCTTCGTGTATATCTGGGCCCTGCTCACCCCTGTCGGCAACGAGGGTCCCACTTGGCTGCTTCCAGCCTCACTGCCGGGCCACTTGAGGGTGGCTGGCACCTGCATCCCTCACCAGCAGATCACCCAGGTGGCAGCAAGAAGTGGAAACCCCAGGTTTCCTCCAGGGCTTGTGGCTCAGTGGCAGGTGTCCAGCGAGTGCCATCAACGTGCCTGGGTGGGTACAGAATTTGCCCTCCCCCAACCAAAGCCCACACGATAACAGCCCCAGGCCTGGTGCAGATTCCAGCATGGAGGCGAGAGGAAGGTGACGAAATGGGTCTGGACAGAGAGGCTGGGGTGAGCAGACAGCCGGGGAGCCAGGGCAGGAAGGCGTTTGACTGCGCCTGGGGTCCAGTTTTATCTGGCCAGGGTGGTGCGGTGTTCTCTAGGTTCCACTGGAAGAAAAGCAGACACTGACGCCAGCACGGGCCGAGTCCCGGAGCCATAAACACCCGTGTGTCCTGTACCGGCCACAGGGTGTCGGGGACACCTGACACACGCAGTGGACGCCCAGCCCTGTCCTCCAGGAGCCAGTCTCCTGAGTCCCAAAGGACCTTTTGGGTCTTAAGTGGCAGAAATTGTAACCACTGGTGTTTCAAAAAAAAAGAAGAGTCTCTTAGCAGGCAACACAAGTGAGGGCAGGGGTAGGTGCAGGCCTGAGAGCAGCTGCCCGTCTGGAAGGGCTGCGCCCCCCATCATGCTGCAGGGCTGGCTTTTCCCTGGTGCAGGCTGGTCAGTTTCCAGGTAGGGACACGGCAGGGCACATGTTTTCTGCCCAGGACTTCTGCCTGTCAGGGGAGACGGCCCCATGACACTGCTGTGCCTCTGGGGAGGCCAGGAGGGCCAATGAGTGGTTCCTGTGCATGAGGGTCTGTGGTGAGGCACTGGGGTGGGGGTGGGGGCATTGCCTGCTGGGGGGCTGCTGCCCCCTGGGGGTTCCACTGGAAGTGGGCAAAGGTCAGTACACAAGGCCCAGGGTGGCCAGCTGACAAGAGGTGGCCCCACAGGTGGCAGGCCAAGTAACTCAAGGGTCCGAAGGAGGCTGGCCAGCCCTGGGGTGTTCCCGGTCAGCAGCCGCCAGCCGGCTTCCCCCTTCACAGTGCCGAGAGCCTGTTGGGAAGGAAGTCACCCCTGAGCAGTGGGAACCAGCAGGCAGCCCCAGGAAGGGGAGAGGTGGCTGGCTGGGAGGCAAGGGCCAGGACGCCGGGGCCCTCAGAATGAGTCCTGACAGGCCAGCCTGGGGCAGGTGGGAAGCCCAGGGTCAACCAGGCCTCTGCCTGCACTCTTAGAGCTAGGGAAGCAGCCCCCGTGGGGCCGAGGGGCCTCGCCTGCTGAGCGGGACAGCCCAGCAGGGCCCATGCCAGGCAGAGCCTCAGGAGTCTGAACCACATTCTGCTCTGGCCAAGACAGGGAGCTCCATCAGAGGGCACTGCCCTGAAGTACCACGTCCAGCCAAGGCCATTGGAGACTCCCAGGACAGGCAGGCAAGGAAGGGCACAGCACAGCCCACAGTCCCCCACCTGCTGCCACCAGCCCCTGCAGGGTGGGTGCCATGCCCACCCTCACACATGCTCCCCAAACAGGCTTACTCCAGGAGGCGCCGCCTTGGGCCAGCGTGTCTGCCACGGAGGACAGGAGCACTGAGCAGTAGTTGATCTGGAGGAGGGAGACGTGTCTGGAAGCTCCAGGGCTCTCAGGACAGCAGGGCACAGGTAGCCTCCCCGCCTCCCCCCTGCTTCTGCCAGGGCCTCCATTGCCCCACGGCTCCTCCCTCCAGGAGCTGCCCCTCAAAGGCAGGGGTCGGTGAGGCTCCCAAGAGTGAAAGGTGAGGGGTCTCAAAGTGAGACCCCTCGTTTAAGGCTGGGCCTCTCAAGTGTCGGGGTGGGAGCCGGTCAGGTGGGGACGGACCATCTCCCCCGGGACCCTCCCTTCCCACGGTGGTGCTCCTGCCCTGGCTCTGGGATGCTCGCCTCTGTGAAGGGCCGGGTCCGGGGAGCCCCGCGCAGCCACCCGCCTCCCTCGGGAGAGGGGCTCTGGGGCTTCCTTGCCTGTGACTCCAGGCACCTGATGCGTTTCTCTTGCTCTCTCAGCCCCCCGAGGTACTTGGCGACGAAGTCCACTCTGCAGCAGGAGCAGGCGGGCAGGCTGTGGATGGCTTTGTAGTGCTCCTCGGTGGGGTGTTCCCCACCCCCCAGGCCTCCCTGTGTGCCCGGAGCCGGGGTGCCCTGGCCCTTTCCCTTCCCCCTTCATGCCCAGATCTGGTGGTCCCAGGACCCTTTGAAGTGTTCCCGGCGCAAGTACGGAGCACCCTGCGCCTTCCCAGTAGGACTGGGGTGCCATCCCTGCCTGGGCACACCACCCAGCTAAACGGGGCAGGGCAGGCGGTCGGAAACAGGCCCCTGGAGCCACGGCTGGAGGGAAGCCAGGGATGGGCAGTTCCACTCCTGAGACCACAGCGGGGAGGCCGCCACGCTCACTGTGCACTTTCAGCCTGGCCGGTTCCTAGCAGGGCCCTGCATGGGTCAGGCTGGGGAGCTAGGCCAGGGCCCTGCCCCTCCCACTTCAGCCTCAGTTCCCCAGCTCAGATCCTCTGTCACTGGCACCAACGGCACATCCCCGATTAAAGGCCGACACCCACCAGCGATCAGGACAGGACCCGCACCTGTGGGCGGTTTTCCGAAGCACCTCCCCCTCGCTGTCCCTCCTCCGCTTCTCCATTTTGCTAAGAAAGTTCTCCTTCTGGACCGTCTCCCAGGTGACCACCTTCTGGTCCATGGGGTCTGGCAGGTCTCTCTCTGGGAAAGCCAGGGCAGCAGCCGGCATGACCAGAGCACGTGGGCCCCTGTGGCAGAGCCCAGGCCCGGTCCCCAGGCGAGGTAGGCCAGGCGGAAGGAGTGAGTGGGACCCAGCCAGGGAGTGGGGGGCAAGGACAGCCCTGTGCAGAGACTGCCAAGCTGCTCGGGGAAGGGCTCGGCCATGCCAGCCTACAGAGAGCCCAGCCGAGGGCCCCCGGGGCTGAGGAGGCACCCCGGTGTCTCCCGACCTGCCTCGGGCACAGCCCGCCCTGGGACCTGCCGCCTCTGCCTCACCTAGGTGCTCCCGCTTGTGCCCGGCCTCCTTCTTGAAGACCCTGCGCAGCGCCAGGCTCAGGTGGCTGAGCAGGATGAAGGGCGGAGCCAGGGCGGGGCGCTCGTGGTACTCCACGATCAGGTTGTAGCGCTGGAACTTCCAGAACATGTCCGCATTGCCCTGCACCACCTGGAATGTGTAGCTGCGGGGACACGGCCAGACCCTCACCTGCCGGCTCCTCACACCCACCCAGGGCGTGTCCCCCGACACCCGGAAGCCCTTTTTGAAACCGAGGCCCAGCACAGCTTCTGCGTTGCCTCTGGGGTGTGTGTGAAGGGCTCCACTCTTCTGGGGTCTTCCCTGCCCACTCTGCCCTCCTGGACAAGCCCAGAGCTCTCGCCACAGCACCAGTCCCCCAAAGACCCAGGCCCTGCTTCCTGGGACTGGGAGGGCGGCCCACAGAGTTCACGACCTTGGGCAGGCAAAGCCCCGCAGTCCAGGCTGTGCCGCCTCCTATCTGCCCTGGGGCACCAAGCCCCAGCCTCTGTGGAGCACCAGGTGGGGAATGCCCCTCTGCTCCCTCCACTTCAGGGCCCTGTCTTCCAGGGGCTGGGGCAGGGTCACCTGAACATGGCAATGAGCAGGTTCATGAGCAGCACATTGGTGACCAGCAGGAAGGTGACCAGCAGGAGGATGACCAGCCAGTTGGCATAGAGGCTGGGGCAGGAGGGCGAGTCCTCTAGCAGCAGGGGGTGGGTGGAGCAGTTCACACGGGCTTCTGGAAGGCAACGGTGTGGTGGAGACCAGGTCAGGGGCAGCCACGAGGACAGCCTCGGCAAACGCCCCGAGGTGGAGCTTGGTCCTGGGGATGAAGCCCAGGGGAGGGGCTGCCGGCTGGGTAACCCACCGTCCCAGTTCACACGGGTCGGGTTTTTGCACCAAAAGCCCCATCCCAGCAAACCAGAAGCAGACAGGTGGTGAGCCCCGCCCTGGGCAACCTCTGCCATGTCTGCTGGGCTTCCATCGGGGGCTGGAGTCAGCCAGAGCCACAGGCCCCAGAGGCAGAGCCGAGAGCCCTGGAGAGATGGAAGGCGGGGGCAGAGGGGTCCCGGGGCACAGGTTTCTGCAGGTGATTGCCTGTGTTAAGACCTCCGTCCCTCCCCCCAATAAAGCCTCTGCTGTTGAAAGTTTGGGGAGAGCTTCGGAGGAAGGGAGATGGCATCCTCACTGCAGGACTCCTCAGAGCCTTCACGGCACTGACATCTGTCATTCTCCCCCAGGCTGGGGACTGATTCCACCACCTTTCCAAAATGGGTTGAGCCCTAAGCACCTAGGTCCTGCACTGGGCCACTCACGTCCGAAGAACATTCTTCAGGCGGTGAGTCTGGGAGCTTGCAGGCTGAGCTCCCTTGCCCTGGGCAGGGGGCAGATCTTGCTCCAGTCCCTTCAAGCCAGACCCTCACCCCTGCTTCTCCCCTACAGGGCTCAGCCCTAGACCTCACCCCACCCCAGCCTGTAGGGCCGGAGGAAGAAGGAGGGAGCAGCAATGGGTGTTGGGGTGCTCAGGGTCCCAGCCAGAGGCCAGAGCAGGCCCCAGGCCATCCGGGGCCACGTTCCCCTCCATATACTACAGGGAGCTCCGCTCCCCTCCCTGCCCGGCCTGCACTCTGGCGTGAGTCTGCCTGTGAGCACACTGGCCACACACACGTGTACGTTCAAGTGTGTCTTGGTGCCTGCCAGCCCCAGGTTGCCCTGTGGTGGGTCCTGGGGGTCTCCCTGTTCCCAGATTCCTGCCTCTGTGCCTGGGTCCCCAGCTCCAGGGGTCCATCCTCCCTACCAGGGTGAATTCCTGCCTTGTTTCTGTGGAGTGAGTTATTGTGGCGCGTAGACCCGTGTGTGAGTTATTGAGTGTTTGTGTGTGCGCTGGCAGTCACTGAGCGCCAGCCCTCCCCACGCCCCCACCCGAGGCCCGCCCCTCCTCTGCCGGCCCTGGCCACCTCCAGCCCATGAATCTGCTCCTGGGTGGACTCATGACCCCTCTCCTCCCTGCACCCTGGAGGGGCGGGCCAGGGCGAGCCTGGAGGGCCTGTTTGTGAAGCCGTAAATCTGTCTGATAAAAGCAGCTCTGAGGAATGAGACCCCTGCACCCTCCCCCAAGCCGTGATTTGGGAAGGCGCCACCAGGCCTGGCTGGAAATTAAATTGTCCCTGGGGCCTGGGGCCCCAGAGAACAGCTCATCACCACAGCTCTGCCCCAGCTCTGGCTTGGCACGTGTGCTGAGTGGGGCAGGGGTTGTCCTGGGCTCTGAGGGGACCCACAAGCTGTGGGGGAACTGTCTGGGCCTCAGTTTCCCTCTCTGCCCAGCATATGTTAGTGAGTAACTCTCTGCCCAGCAGCAAAGGGAGCTCTGCTCTCCCCTCCCTCCCCGGCCTGCTTGCTGGCGTGTGTCTGCGTCAGCCTGTGCAGCCAGGCCGGGCCCTGTTGCAGGCTTTTCACCACCCTCCACATGCTTAAGGGAGAATATAGGGGCTCGGAGATCCCAGCAGCTCCACACACCTCCCCGAGGCAGCAGTCTGGGCACAGGTCCTCGGGAGTCTCAGTGTCCCCACCTTCTCCCAGAAAAGGAAGCTATGGCCAGGCCTGTCCCCTCGTACAAGTGGCTGGCACTGGCCCTCCAGAGATGCAGCCACTCAAGAAAGGGGGACCCCAACCCTGCCCTGATGCAGCCACTCAAGAAAGGGGGACCCCAACCCTGCCCTGA
>CM052657.1:115471763-115491312 GCA_028533165.1 Leontopithecus rosalia | reverse complement strand
GGGGGACCCCAACCCTGCCCTGATGCAGCCACTCAAGAAGGGGGGACCCAACCCTGCTCTGACGCAGCTACTCAAGAAGGGGGGACCCCAACCCTGTCCTGACGCAGCCACTCAAGAAGGGGGACCCCAGCCCTGCCCTGATACAGCCACTCAAGAAAGGGGGACCCCAACCCTGTCCTGACGCAGCCACTCAAGAAAGGGGGGACCCAACCCTACCCTGGCTGGAGGCGCCCGTCTACAGCCCCTCCTGCCCCAAGGGGCCCCACGGCGGGGCAGCGATGGAGGACATATGTTGAGGGCGACGTGGGGTCGCAGGCAGGCAGGGGCTGCTTAAACTAATGGCCTGGAAAACGAATGCCTGTGCTGAGCAAACACCAAAATGTCAGGAGGGGCTATGGGGCTGAGAAAACAGCCCAAGGAAATGAGCCGCGCTGGGAGTCACGGTTTCCATCACGGCGTCGCCCCCGCCTGTCCCCGGAGGCCTGTGTTTGCTCCGGTCTGGCCATCATCCTGTCAACAAATATTTATCGAGGGTCCTGAGCGACGCTCCACAGAGTCGGGGTCAGGCCTGGGCAGCACGTCCTGCCGTGACTGCCCCATGGCCGGGCAGCCCCAGCCCTTGGACACTGCCCGAGAGATGGGCTCCCTGCACCTTCTCTGCCTGATCCCCAGGGCTGGCTGGCTGCTGGCCTACCTTCCCAGAGGGGTGCGTCACCTCCCAGGTTGGGGCTCCTCACTGAGTCCCAGCCACCTCTGAGGCCTGCACAGTTCCCCGCCCCACCACAGAGCTCCCCGCCCCATTCCAGAGCACCCCCCAACCCATCACCAGAGGCCCCCATGGCCAAGCAGCTCTGACCCACTGCTCTGGCTTATGGAAAAGTTTCTGGAGCCTCCACCAGCCCCAGCCAGCTACAGGGGTCAGCCTGGGGACACCCACAGCCATGGACAGGCCACATACACAGAGTGGGTCCCCAGGAGCAACCAGGGTGCCTTTGGGAGTGGCCTCATGGTGGAGGGGTCTTACCAGCAGGAAGGCATGGGGGCTTTGGTGGGCGAGTGGTCGACAGGGCACTTAGGCCAAGCAGGGCCCTGTGGGAGGGCAGAGGCCAGGGGCCATGGGGAGAGCCGGAGGGCCCAGACCCCAGAAGATGGCTGGGGCAGCCTTGGGGCCCACTCTGTGCCCTTAGTGCCTGCCCCCGACAGACCACCCCCAGAGCAAGCCTTGCCGCTCAGCCTCCCCAGGCAGGAGGCCGCCGGCCCTGGCTGCCTCGGGGTCTCCTTGTGTCTGCTTCTTAGCCCAACGCCCCAGGCTGGGGCTCTGTGACTGGAGCTGCCTCTGCCTGGGGAACCAGGCCTGGCCCTTTGGGGTGTGGGGGGCCTGGGCTCCAGGCCTCAGCCACTTTTCCCATCTCTGCTCCAGGCTGGGGTCTCCATGGCCCCAGCAGACCCCACTGGAGAGCCTCATGCCCAGGGCTTGTGAACAGGGCTGCACGAGGTCCCCACCCCGGCCCCCCGGAGCCCCCAGCGCCCCCTCAGCCCCAGCTGTGTGCAAACCATCTATCTCATCCAGTGGGATCTGCCCGAATATCTGCAGGTAGGGCCGGTAGAGCACCCGGCGGAAGATCCACTCCAGGCGGCCGTCGTGAGGGTGCAGCAGCGCCTGTGTGGTCACGCCGTAGGCCACGAGCCACACGCTCAGAAAGAAGAGGAAGAAGAAGACGTCCTTCATCTCCACGGGTCGGAGGCAGAGAGAGGGGCGTCAGCAGCCGACCAGGCAGGGCTCAGGCAGGGGGCTGGCAGTCTGCCCAGGGCCAGGGCCCCCGGGGGTGCTCACCATTCGCTCCACCACAATGATCTTGGGTCCCAGCTGCTTGTGTATGGCAAAGATGTGGATCAGCCGCAGCGTGAACACCATGAAGTCCATGGCGAGGACCGTGCGGCCAGCCTCAAACGCTGAGGGCAGCATCCTGGAGGACAGGAGGCTGACGCAGCTGCAAGGCCCAGAGAGGGGCAGAGGCTTCCCCAGGGACACACAGCACACCAGCTACAGGCAGGGCCAGGGCCAGGCCAGGACTCCTGAGTGGCTCTGAGTGGCTTTATCTTTTATTTATTTATTTTTAAGAGACAGGGTCTAGCTCTGTCACCCAGGCCAGACAGCAGTGGTGTGATCACGGCTTGCTGCAGCCTCAACTTCCCTAGTTCAAATGACCCTCCCACCTCAGCCTCCCGAGTAGCTGGGACCACAGGCGCAAATGCCACGCCTAGCCTGAGTGGCTTCATGTGGAAGCCTGCCCACAAGCCCTGCTGAGGCCACATGGCCTCTGGGCCCCACAGACCTACAGGTGACTCCCACGATGAACAGGAAGATGGCCACCATGTCACACTTGTTCCAGTTGTCCGCCACATACAGGGTGAACTTCTTCACCAGGTGCATGTCCTCATCGGTGAAGAAGCCCTGGGAGGGAGGCAGGCAGTCCACTGAGAGCTGTCCAGGCCCCCTCGCTGGGGTCAGCCCCACCCAGACAAGCTCTGATCTGTAAGAAGCAGGGCTCAGTCAGCCATGGGGATCGGAGTTCCATCTATGACTAGGGCCCAGGCTACCAGTGGGACTGGGAGTCAACAGAAGCTATTCCAGGGCTCAGTCTGGGGACAGAAGCTGAGGGCAATTTCTACTTGGGGTCAGGGCTCTGTGCCCAGGCTCTGGGGTCAGTTTATTTGGTGTCTGGACTCAATCTGTGATGCAGGTCAGGATTCGGACTCTGATGAAGGAGACCAGGGTCATGCTCAGTCTGGAGCAGGAGTCAGGGCTCAGTCTGGAGCAGGGATCAGGGCTCAGCCTGGAGCAGGAGTCAGGGCTCAGTCTGGAGCAGGAGTCAGGGCTCAGTCTGGAGCAGGGCTCAGGGCTCAGCCTGGAGCAGGGATCAGGGCTCAGCCTGGAGCAGGGATCAGGGCTCAGTCTGGAGCAGGAGTCAGGGCTCAGCCTGCAGCAGGGATCAGGGCTCAGTCTGGAGCAGGGATCAGGGCTCAGTCTGCAGTAGGGCTCAGGGCTCAGCCTGCAGCAGGGATCAAGGCTCAGTCTGGAGCAGGGAGCAGGGCTCAGTCTGCAGCAGGAGTCAGGGCTCAGTCTGGAGCAGGGATCAGGGCTCAGTCTGGAGCAGGGATCAAGGCTCAGGGCTCAGTCTTCAACCAGGATCAAGGCCACCAGTGACTGGGAAGATGGGAGGCCCCCATGCTGTTCGTGTTCTACAGATGGGGAGCCCCACCCCGAGAGGGCAGAACCCAGCTTAGGTTGCCCCACCGGAAGCCGCTGAGTGGAGGGGACAAGAGCAGTGTGGCCACCAACCTGCCGGATTTCCTCCAGCACCAGTGTGAAGACCCAGAAGTAGAGGGTGACCTCGGGCCCTGAGGGGCCCTGGGGGGGCGGCCTGAAGTCCACCAGCAGGACGTAGGTGAACAGAAAGAGAAAGGCGAAGTACATGACCACGTTCCCCAGAAACACAGTCACGGGGGCGCCCCAGAACTTCCGCCAGCGTGTGAGCAGGAAGGCGGCACGTGGGCCTCGGTCACCCTGAGCCCTTGGAGCCTCCACCAGCTCCTCCAACCTGTGCCACAGAGAAGGCCGCAGTGGTGAGGCTGGCGCCCAGCTGGGGGCCCCACCAGAGTCCAGCCTCCCAGCCACCGCGCCGGCCCCCTGCCTCGCACCGGCTGCGCAGGCCATACAGCAGGCTCTTCTCCGTGTCCAGGCTGTCCAGCTCCTGCAGGTCCTCCTGGCCAGTCCTCAGGGGAGTGTCCTCACTGTGAGCACAGGAGAGCTCAGGGCCCGCAGGAGGGGCTCCCTGCTCGGCTCCAGGCACTCAGCCATCAAAGTGCCTACTGGGCTGCAGGGGCTGCAGGGAGCGGGACCCGCAGGGAGGCTTGACTTGGGGGCAAGAATCAGGCTGCCACCAGCACCGGCGAAGCCCAGGCCCTCCCCACGGCTCCGGCACAGGCATTGCGGCCTGCCCTGGCCAGGCAGGCAGCCCGAAGACCTGACCCACCTGAAGGTGATGAGGTTTGTATAGATGAGGGCAGGGCAGAGGAAGGCTCCCAGAAGCCGCAGGATGGGTGTGCCTGCAGCCATGTCTCCCCACCAGATCCTGGTCAGGAAGGCCTGAGGTGAAGGCAAAACTGTTGGCTCCACCTCTGTACCTTTGCCCAGACTGTGCCCTGCTCCAGAAATGACCTTGCCCCAGGTCCCAGGCCCCATGACTGAAGGGGCGCCCAGCCCAGCCCTCCTTCCTGGAGCCCCCATCCTGGCAGGGGACATGGTCCTTGGGTGCTCCTCCCAGGGCTGTGTGTTGAGCTGCTGTGCCATTCACTAGAGAAAAGATTGGGCTTGGGGGTTGGGAAGGACCAAGTGGGGAAGTGGCGCTTCCACTGAGCCCAGAAGCGGGGGAGTGTGCCTGGTGGAGGAAGCCAGGTGGGCTCCTTCCAGTGACAGAGGCCCCACTACCCCTCCGTGTTGGGGATGGGAGTGACAGGGCAGCTGCAGCTTGGGAAGTCAGCTCAAGCTGGGCCCAGCTCGCCTGCCTGCCCCGCCCCCAGGCAGCCCACCAGAGGCCAGCTGGCACTCACCTGCACACCGTCGTGGGCAAAGAAGGCCTTGGCATCTGCCTCGGTGGCCAGGTGCAGGCAGGTGGTCTTGCTCCAGCAGCGGTTCCGGCGCACCAGCAGGGCGAAGGCGCGGTCCTCGCTGTTGCTGTAGCACTCAGAGAAGAGGTCTGCCCAGAGGCCCTGGCGCTAGGACCAGACACCAATGCCCGGCCCCCGGCCCCATCCTCCGTCCTCTGCCCGGAGCGGGGCTCTGCAGCTGCCAGGTCTTCTGCCCTGACCTGGCCTGCTCGGGGCCCTTCCTGACGCTCTGTCTTCTCCAGCTCTTTCCTTCCCCCAGCAGAATGAGGGGAGCCGCCACCGTGCTGAATGTCCCTCAGCCCGAGGCAGGTCCGGTGTATGCCCAGGGCGGGAGGCTGTGTCTTCCTCACCCAGGCCCAGAGGTCCCACACTCAGGGTCTGGGGCCGCCTCCATCCCAGGCAGAGCCATCTGTCCTCTCCTACCGAGGAGGCCACCGAGGCACCTGGAGCCCCACAGCAGTAACAGGCGGCCCTGGTGAGGCCCAGGCCCCTCCGTCTAATCCCTCTGTCACATCCTCCCCGCCGCGCTGCCCTGGCCCCGGCCGCTCACTCACCGAGGGCCAGCTGCTCGTATTTCGCCTCGCGCATGGCTCGGGCCACCTCGGCCTCCGTCTCCAGGTGCGACATCTCTTTGAGGATTTTACAGGCGGCCAGAGCGGCAGCCACGCCCTCCTGGCCCTAGGAGACCCGGTCTCAGGAGGCCGCCCGTCCCCTGCACCTGCACCCAGGCAGGGCCCGCGGCCTCGGCTCACCATGGCCCAGAAGTAGGTGGCCATCTCGTGGCGGTTCTGCAGCACGGCCCACAGGAACAGGTCCCGCCAGGGGTTCTCAGTCTTCTGGTTGAGGTCCAGCAGCCACTTCTGGCCTGTGGGCCGCTTGGCCGGGCCCTTCTCCTGGAGGACACGGGCGTCGGCCTCCCGCTGCGGCCCCGGCCTCAGCCCCCACCCCGCGGAACCCCACTCACCGCCTTCCTGCGGCCCCCTGGCCGGCCATCCTGGTAGAGGCCTCGGCAGGCGTCCTGCAGGAAGTCCTTGAGTACACGGGAGACCTCGTGCAGGGAGAAGGCGGGCGGCCCCGCAGGTGGCTCCCGGGCCTGCTGGGCGCCGAGGCTGGCCAGGGTCAGCCGGGCCTCCTCCTGCTTCCGCTGCAGCAGGTCAAAGAGCAGGCTCTTGGGGGACACGGAGCGGTAGAGCTGCTGCAGCCGCCCATACGTCAGGAAGTCGGCCACATCCGCGCCGTTGTCCACAAAGAGGCGCACGAACTCCGGCTTGTTGCTGACCAGGGCGTCCACCATCACCTCCTCCAGGTCGTGGGACTTGGCACCCAAGGGAAGGGGGACAAGAGAGTGAGCCAGAGACCCCAAGGAAGGAGAGAGCAGGGAGCAAGGGGACCCACGCCGGAGGCCTGGTCACCCAGACCCTCAGGCTCTCCCGCACCCCAGCCTGCCCCCTGAGTTGGGGCAGGCACAGAGGGACCCGTTGCAAGCAAATTCTGGGAGTGTTGCAACCCCCTTGGGCCTCTGGGACAGCCGGCACCCAGCCCGCTCTGCCTGGGCCAGTGAACAAGGCCGAAGCCCGGGCGGTGCCGTGGCCTGGTCTCTCCCTGGACCTTGGGACAGCTGGGCAGAATGGGCTTGGCCAAGCAGCCCGCAGGGCACAGGAGCAGGCAGTGTGGGCAGCTCAGGCTGAGCCAGGAGCGTGAGGCGGGTGGGCAGGCGGGAGGCCGGAGGGCAGGTAGGAGGCACCTTCCACTCCACGTCCCCATTGAAGATCTCACTCCTGGCGATATCCACGCGGTCCCAAGCCACTGCCAGCTTGAGCTCATCCAGGTAGTCTTGCGGCTCCTGGCTGTGGCTCTTGCAGGCTGCGGGCAGAGCAGGCAGGCACTAGTGAGGGTGGAGCTGAGGGCCTGACAGAGCCAGGGCACAGGGGCCCCGAAGGTGGGCTTCCTAGAGACACAGAAACAGGAACTTCACACTGGGACTGGAGGGGGCACACGCGCCAGCTCTGGGCACCAGCAGGGGGCAAGAGACTTTGTTGCCAACCCTAGGAGCCATGGAGTGCTGCCCTGGTCTGCATCAGGGCAGCCCGTCGTGAGGGGGCATCCTTAGCTAACAGGACCTCTGGGCCCGGAGGCCACTTCCAAGCGCTGAAGGCCCAGGACCCCCTTCCCATGGATATTGTTGGGGAGCACATTGGATCGCATTTCCTCCATGGGCAAAGGGCATTTGGCTATGACTTGGTGAGGTCACCTGGGCCACTGGAGGGAAGGCTGCAGCACCCGGGCTGGGCGCCCCTGCTGGAGACCACTGTCCTCACCAGCCTCAGCCTCCACAACCACGGACCCCGTGGCAGTGCCCCTCTCGGGCCACAGGGACCAAACTGAGACTCGTGAGAAGGGCCGGAGCGGTTCCTGACGTGGCGGGGGAGGCTCCTTTGACCTCCTTGTCCTGGTGAGGTTGCTAAACCCAGAGCCACCCGAAGTCCAGACACCCTTCTCGGAATGGACTCCAGGGGTCCCCAGCCCCCGCTCAGCTGCGCCCCTCCCTGCCGGGGCTGTGTCTGCCTGGCGGCAGCCGGCCCTTCAACACGCATTTGTCTCCAATAAAAAGCACATCCGATGCTAATCAGAAGTTTCCGTCAGCAGATGAACGGGTGCAGACACCGCTGTCTGACCGCAGGCTGGAACCTGACTCTGCCTTACAAAAGGAGTGAGGCATGGCGGGGCATTGGCTGCAACGCGGGTGAACCGTGAAACCGTCTCGCCGCCTGCCGGGAGCCGTGGGCACGAAACGCCCGCCAGCAAATCTACAGAGACAGGAAGCAGACGGGTGGCTGCCAGGGGCTGGGGAGAAATGGGGAGTGGGCGCCAAGGGATACGGACTCTTCCTGGGGCGACGGAGGCTTCCGGAATTCGATACCAGTGATGCTCGCCCCACCTTGCTAACAGACTAAAAGCCACGGAGTTGAGAGCTTTAGATATAGTTTTAAACTGTGGTTAAAAAAATGTCATAAAACTTGCCAAATACAGAGCGCTTCATGAATCACGCGCCGCCTTCCCTGGGAAGGGGCAGGTAGGCGGCGTCATAAACATTGGCCAGGCTGCCAAACCCCAAGTGGCTCCATGCATGAAGCCACCCGATGGCCCCCGCTCAGGCCGCCCTGCCCGCCCTCACCTTTCACCAGCGCCTTCAGGATGACCGTGTCCAGCTCCTCGGAGCCCTCCTGCTCAAAGTCATACACGGTGAACAGGTGCGGGTGTGAGGCGATATTCTGCAGCTGGGTGCCAGAACAGAGACCCAATCGGGCAGGGGCAGGCCATGGCCGACACCAGTGGAGGCACGGGCAGTGTCCAGAGGTGAGCGAGTGCCAGCCTGCAGCCTGCGTGCCCACCGCCCACCGGGCCCAGCCTGCGACCAGGGGGCTGCCTGGGTCCCTCTGCTCCCTGTAGGTCTGAAGCAAGAGTGGGGGAGGTCCCAGCAGCATGAGGTGGGAGGGGTGGCTGCAGGTTGCATAAGCAGGAGCTCTCCCAAAGGACCAGCCTCACCCCCGGAGGAGGGGCCGGGGGGATGGGGGAGGGGGCAGCACATACCAGCTTGGTCCAGTGCACGATGTCCTCCCAAGAGAAATGCTCGTTGGGGAACTTCTCCCTAAACTGCTTCTCAGCCACCTTGGGTACCAGGAGGTGGGGCTGGTTGACCAGGGCAGCGATCACGTCAGCGATGCCCCCTGAGCCTGCCAGGATCAGCCATGGGGCAGCCTGCTCCACGGCCCTGGAGATCCTCTGAGGCATGGAGGGAGGGGAGCGCAGACCCCAGATCAGCCCAGCGCCATCTGGGTGAGGTGTCAGAGGTGCTCCCATCTCTTCCAGCCCTGTCCTAGGGGTGCCTGGAACCCACCACACCCCTCCGGGGGCTCCAGCCAGCCAGGGGTCCCCAGCCAGGGCCCTACCTCCAAGGTGCTGGGGTCGCCATTAACCAGCAAGCAGAGGACAGGGATTTCGATGCTGCCTGTGCCTGTGGACAGGGTGTCTGTGAAACCCAAGGACCCTCTCCTGGGGTGACCACCCGGGTCTCAGGCTCTCAGACCACCACGTTTTCTGGCCAAAAGCTGGCCCTTCTGAATAAAGTGTGGGCTCTCTCTGGGCTACGTGGCACAGGCTGCTCATTACAGCCCCCGCCATATGGGGGCCGAGGCCTCCAACTTTAGCCCACAGTGCCCAGCACACACACCCTGTGGCTAGAGCCAGCCTGTGGCTGTTAAAATACAAAGTGATTCAGAGGAAACAGAGCATCCAGCCCCGCATCCGCACTGCCACACGGCACGTGCCCATGCTGGGCTTGGCAGAGCCAGCGCCTGGACCATGGAGGGCGCTCTGCTGGGCAGGCTGCTCCTGACCACCCAGCAAACTGAAAAGGCACAGGAGGGAGTCTTCAGGTTACTCCCCAAGACAGAAGCTGGAAATGGGACTTCCATATGTGAAGCCCCCAGAGAGCCCTGGACCTGCCCCCGTCTTCTGTGAGGAAGCAAACAGGCTGGAGGCGCCTCCAAATCACCCACAGGGAACCGGGCTCCAGGCAGGCCCTTAACTTTGAAAGGCACCTCCTGATCGAATCTTCAGGATAAACCAGGCCTGGTACACAGTGCCTGGGCCAGCGGGGCTTCCGCAGAGCAGAGCCAGACCCTCTGCCTACGTCCCCAAAGTTTGGTGAGACTTTGTGTTTTCATATATAAACAGTGCTCAGTTGGGTGGGCACAGTGGCTCATGCCTGTAATCACAGCACTTTGGGAGGCATGAGGTGGGGGATGGGCTGGAGGCTGCATTGGCAGGAGCTCACCTGAGGTTAGGAGTTCAAGACCAGCCTGGCCAACATGGTGAAACCATGTCTTCACTAAAAATACAAAAAAAAAAAAAAAAGGCAGGCGTGGTGGCACATGCCTGTAATCTCAGCTACCCTGGAGGCTGAGGCAGGAGAATCGCTGGAACCTGGTAGGTGGAGGCTGCAGTGAGCCGAGATCGCCCCACGGCACTCCAGCCTGGGCAACAGTGGCCTGCTCAGTTGGCCTTCCCAAGGAATTATTTTTTGTTTCTAAATACTGCATATCGTTCACAGATGTCACCATAACCACAGACTTTGTTTATGAACATCATTTACACAGCAGCATTTTCTCAGTCCAGCTTTTGAACGTGGACTGGCCACAGTGGTGCCCGTTTCTCGGGTGACGCTGCCCCCTGGCGGCTGCAAACCTCATGGCTGGCGGCGGGAAGCAGCCCTCTCAACTCACAGATCCCGTTTTGCTGTCAGACCTGCAGGGTCTCTGGCCAAGGCCAAGCCCGGTGAAAACCGAATGGCGGGAATGTCACTGCCTCACCAGGGCTACTCTGTCCAGCTGTGCCCCTCCACCGCACTGGCCAGACAGCATCTCCTCCCAGGCCCCTATGGCCCAGGTCTCGGTGCTCAGGCATGCTGGGTGCGTCCCGCCTAGAAACCGCCCCCCCACTCTCCCCGGCAGTCACCCCACCCGCCCACAGGCCGATCCCCGGATCCCCACTGGGTCCCAAGGCAGTTGGCCACTGGCGGCTTCCTTGGGTGGCTGGGCGGGCCTCACCCCCGTAGCCCGTCCTCTGCTCCGAGATGTGCTTCTCCAGCCTGAGCCGCAGCTCCGTCAGCCCATCGCCCTTGCCCGGGGGTGCTGGCTCCACCAGGATGAAGTGGGAGAGGTTGCTGTCCAGCGAACAGAGCGGGCCCTGGATTCCGCCATCATCCTCGGGGTAGTGGACAGGAATATCCTCCTGTGCCCATTCAGGGAGATGAGGCTGAGCCCTCGGGAGGCAGCTTGGCCTGGGTCCCGCTGCGGGATCCTCCCTGCCAGGCCGTGCACACCACGCCGTGGGGCCCTGCACAAGGCTTCTGCCTGAGCCCTGGTTTCCCCAGCCCTCAGACAGAAGGAGGGACGGACAGCGGAGGCCTGATTGGATCTGGGGGATCAACCAAGCCTGGCCACACAGAGCCTGGGCCAGCGGGGCGTCTGCAGAGCAGCCAGACCCTCTGCCTGTGTCCCAGAGTTTGGCGAGAAAAATCTCTGAAAGTTTTTCCTGCAGGATTACCCTCAGATTCAATCAGTGAAAACTCTGTCGCCCCTCCTTGGACACTGGGGCAGGGGCAGCGGGGAGCGGGTTCTTTTAGACAGAACCCTGGAGACAGCCGGGCTGCCGGAAGCTCCTCCTTGTCCACTCTAGGGCTGGCGTCCAGACATCCACCAGGGGCTGCGTGGGCCTCCCTCAGCCCTGCCTCAGACAGACCCCAGCGTGGGGGACGACGCTGCTTGCCCAGGCTTGGGCAGGGCTTGGGGCCTGGGCCCGTGTGCTACAGGAGGAGGCCGGGGAGCTCCATGGTCTACACTGGCCGGTCCCTGTGTGGTGCCGGCCGCATGCTGGCTCTGCCCGCTCCCGGCTCTTGTAGCCCGAGTCTTGTCCTCCCAGAGCTCTGACTGCTGCCCATACCCAGCGACCATGGTGCTGGGAGCCAGACGCGCACCTGGGCCTCCTCCAGAATGCGGCGGTGCAGGACGCGGCCCAGCGAGGCCACGCCGACGGCAACCACGCGGACCTTGGTGGACGTGCTGGCCAGTGAGTGGTCCCGCACGGCCTGCCCGATGTGCCGGGCCAGGCCCACCCGGAGGGCGCTGGTCAGGATCCAGGCTCCTGTGGGGACAGAGGACAGGCTCACTGTGCCACCAGGCCCAGGGCTTCCCCAGCTGGCCCCACACCCTGACCCCTAGGCCCAATCACCACCTGGGAGCCAGGGGTGGGTGCCGGGGAATGCCTCAAGGTGGGATGGGAAAACTGAGGCCCAGAGAGGGCAAGGTACCCACCCAAGGCTGCTCAGCAGCGGGACTGGCTGGGCCTAGAACCTGTGAAGCAGCACCCTCACCCTGCCTGGAGCGCATGTCCCCCCACTGGGCTCCCTCTGGGACAAATCTGACACAGCTCTGTCCAACTGCCTCTACTGGGACAGAATCCCAGGATGGTTTCCCAAATTACAAAGCCTCAGCCCAGGTCCGGCTGGAAGATCTGTTTGGGTTTGCCAATCATTTCTTTAGCGAGGGACCCTGAAACCTCAGGTCCTTCTCCTGGGTGTTCTAGAGTACAGGCTGCCTCCAAATAAAGCCCAGTCACTGGACTCTGCCCCTACAGCTGGCTGGCCCGACTGCTTCCCCAGGGGTCCCACCCTGTATGCTCTGGGGTTTACTGGTCCTGGGGGAGTGAGAGAGGAACATCCCACAGGTGCCCACAGGCCCTGCAAGGGGAGGGGGCAGCTCTAAGGAAAGGCCAGGCCCATCTGGGGGAGGTCCTGGTCCCGTAGGTAGGCACTGCTGCACCCGTGGGTGCTACAGAGGACAGGCTGAGTCATTTCCGGAAATGTTCTCTTGGTGGCTGAAGAGCCAGGGCGTCGGGCTGCCGTGCGGGGCGGGCTGCCGTGCGGGGTGGGCACGCTGCCAGACGCTGGGGCTCACCTGTGCTCTGAGCTGCCTTCACCAGCCCCTTGCGCAGCACATCCCGCAGCCAGGACTTCATGGCAAAAGACTGCTCCTCGCCCACCAAGGACACCACCAGGTTGGGGGCTGGCAGGTGCCACTCAGCGAGCATCAGATCAAAGAGCACAGACGGGGCCACTCCACTTGGCACCCTCACAAACTGCAAGGAGGGGGCTGCAGCTCAGGGATTTCGGGGCACGGGGCACAGGAGCTGCCGGGCAAGGTGGGGGCTGGAAACAGGGAGCACTGGGCACTGGGGAGCTGCTGGGCAAGGGAGGCCTGGACACAGGGAGGCACAGGGCACTAGGGAGGTGTTGGGCATTGGAGTTCCTGGACACCAGGGGCACAGGGCACTGGGGAGCTGCTGGGCATTGGGGTTGCTGCACACAGAGGGGTATGGGGGAGCTGCTGGGCATTGGAGGACCTGGGTACAGGGGGCACTGGGGAAGTGCTGGGCATTGGGGGGCCTGGATACAGGGGGCACTGGGCACTGGGGAGCTGCTGGGCATTGGGGGTGCTGCACACAGAGGGGAATGGGGGAGCTGCTGGGCATTGGAGGGCCTGGGTACAGGGGGCACTGGGCACTGGGGAAGTGCTGGGCATTGGGGGGCTGGGCATAGGGGGCATGGGGCACTGGGGAGCTGCTGGGCAGTGGGGGCCTGGACACAGGGGGGCACAGGGCACTAGGGAGGTGCTGGGCATTGGGAGTGGGGCAATGGGGAGCTGCTGGGCCGAGGGGTGCTGGACACAGGGGAATACTAGGCACTGGGGAGATTCTGGGCATCAAGAGAGCTGGACACAGGGGGCGCTAGGGAGGTGCTGGGCATTGAGGGCAGGTAGCAGGAGGAAAGAGGCCCCACCAGACGCCTTTTGGGACAGGGCCAGTCCTCCCTTGACCTGCTACATGACCTGGACAGTGCTAACCCCCTCTGGGCTGGCATCCTCCTCCGTGAGCCAAGGGCGCTGGACAGAGGTGGAGCCTTGGATGCACTTGACCTTGTGCCTCCAGATCTTTGATGGACCTCAGGGGTCCCGGTCATTGCAGGGGGGTCGGAGGCCAGCCAGAGCCACTCCTTCCAGCCTGGAACTCTGCCTGTCTGAGGGCTCTGAACATGGCCACAGGGGATCAGACCCCAGGGGAAAGGGGGACCCTGGCACTCAGCTTCCAGGGAAGGAATTGGGGGCTCATGGGCTCCAGGGCAAGGCAGACGCCACCCAAGGACTGGGGGCTGCCCCTACCTTGCCTCGCTTCTTCCGAGACCCTCCGAAGTCGACCTCACCCCTGCACAAGCCCAGCCTCCGCCAGTCTTCAGCATCCCTGGGGCTTCTGGGACGGGGGCCTTGGACATCCTGCATGACAGCCTCTCTGCAGGGAGACCCCGGCCCCTGAGGACTAGGAAGGCCCATACCCACCTCCCTCCCTCCAGGGGCTGGTGCTGCCTTCCCTGGGAAGCCCCTCTCCAGCCAACATGCACATAGAGCCTGGGACTGCCCCACCACATCTCTGCCCCAGGGACCTTCTCCCTGCCCAGCACCCACCCGCCCCTGCAGCTCCGTCTCTCGCTGCAGCAGTGCCCCAAGCAAGCTCCTTCCCAGCTGAGGACGGAATGTGTGGGTCTCTGCCACCGGCGCCTGGTCCCTCTGGGCACCTGGGTCCCCACACTTGTGAATGCGTCTCCAGAGGGCTTTTGTGGGGATAACCCGGGAACTGAGAAAGACTTGGTGGAGGCCTCGCAGCCCCTCGGCCACACAGCCCACCCACTCCCAGGACAAGGATGCAGAGAGGCTGGTGCCCCTGGGCAGCAGGTTAGAAGGTAAGGCCAGTGCCCTCAGCTCAGGGGCAGGAGATGGTGTGGACAAGGGACCAACCTCCTTGCCCAGAAGATCTAGGAGGCCCAGGAGGCCCAGGAGGCACAGAGAGGGGAGGCCTTGCCCCGGCCCATGCAGCTGCGGCAGAGGTCTTCCCAAGGCACTCCCACATCAGCAAGTGAGGGAAAAGAGGCCACGCGTGCCTCAGCCCTCTTCCCTCAACCCTGGTGGGGCTCCCATCTCCCAGATGCCCAGTGAGACCAGGCATCTCAGCCCCTCTCTGTGTGGCAGGGATCCAAGGATCGGCACTGGCCCTTCGGCACCCTGGCTCCATGCCCATGGCTTCATCTCTCCGCTGCCCAGCTCCAGCCTGCTTTGGCCCCACCTCCCTCCAACTGCTCCTCTGAAAACTCAGTATTGGAAGCTGGTGTCTGTGGACAAGCCCTGGCAGGCTGAGGGCACCTGTACCTCTGCCATCCTGGAACCATGCGCCAGGTCGCAGGCTGCTGGGCAGCGGTCTCCTGTCCAACCTGGGGCCGCCTGGCAGCTCCCGATCCCACAGAGCTATCCCTTGATTCTCCTGTGCCCACCCTGCACCCAGGCACCCCTGGCAGTGTCCACCACAGAAGGCCCTTGGTGAGAGGACAATGACCCATCTGTAAAACCCTCATTTTCTAAAGAGGGCCACCTGTGATCCCAGGAGGGGATTTTCAGGCATGGCCGGGGAGTGTGTCCCGGGACCCCTGGGACTGGCTTTGGGGCAGAGGCCAAGGCCAAGGCCCTCCCCATTAGGCCTTGCCGGAGCAGGGTGAACCGATTCCCAGGACCCAGGTCCTTATATAAAAAGGGGACTTTGGACATAGTGATGGATACACAGGGAAAGACACCTTTAAAATACAGGAGAAAGGTGTAGGCAGGGGTTGGGGGAGGCTGCCACAAGCCAAGGGACACCTAGAACCCTGAAGCTGGAAGAGGCAGGAAGGAGCTCCCTCGAGGGCTTGGCCCTGCTGCCACCTTGACTTAGGACTTAGTGCTGGTGCCTCCAGAAGCATGACAGAATCAGTCGCCATTGCTTTAAGATGCCCAGCTCAGGCTGTTTGTCACCGACACCCAAGGTCCCCACGGGAGGCCCAGGTCAAGCCCGGCACGACGTCTGGGGCCTGCCAGCCCCAGGCAGGACCCACCCACGGGCCCCAGCCCCCTCCTCCGGCCCGGCCTGGGGAGGCCACCTGATGCTGTCAGCACCATGTAAGCCTCTGCCACCCCTGCAGGGTGATGCAAATTCTCCCCAGCTCTCAGACCGCAGAGACGCGAGATTTGAATACGGCCTTCCGAGCCGGCAGAGACGCTTGCTGGTTTTCAGTGTGGGAAGCTGGTGTCTGTGGCCAGGCCCCAAGTGGGGGCTGGAGGCTGGGGAGAGGCCTGGCATTACTGCCATGTCCCAGGGCTTCCTGGGACACAGAAAGAAAGGGCCACACCCTCGGAGGCCCAAAACAAACAGATGATCTCACAGTTCTAGGGGCCACACGTCCAAAATCCAGGATCAGCAGGGCCAGCTGCCTCTGGAAGCCCTTGGGAGGGTCCTCCCCCTTCTTCCAGGTTCCCGAGGCTCCAGGCGCTCCCTGGTGGTGGCTGCGTGGCTCCAGCCTCTGCCTTGGTTGGCGTGTGGGCTGCTCCCCTGTCTCCTCTGCAATCTTTGATTGACCAGGCCCACCCTACCCAGTGTGGCATCAGCCTCACGGATGCCATCTGCGAGGACCCCGTTTTCAAATGAGGTCACATTCTAAGGTCCCAGTGGACACCACCCCACTATTAGCGTCGCTCCGTCTGGGAGGACACCACTCAACGCAGAACAGGCAGTGAGGGGCGCCATGTGCTTGCAGCCCTGGGCGGGGGTCCTCAGGGGGCCCTCACTCCCACCAGGGCCCCGCCACTCCTGGCCACCGGCTCGGGTCAGTGCTGGCCACATCTGGACATGTGCCCTGCAGCTGGGGGTGCATGACAGCCATGTCCCCAGCACAGGGTGTGTGGGAGTTGGGTTTGGCCATGACCCTCAGCCTGGGGGACAGGGCTGGGCTGGATGACACAGTCACCCTCACTTTCTCCGTGACGCTTAGGCCACAGATGGGGGACTCCTTCTTCCCCCTTCATCCCTGGCAGCAATGGGGGGCCTGGGCCTTGGGAGGGTTCCTACAGGGCTCCCTGGCCCCTCTCCGGGGAGGCTCGGCTTTGCCTCTTGGAAGTTCTGGGATAGGACACCCAGGAGCACCCTTCAGCCCGGAGCCCAGCAGTGCCTCCCCGAGTCTGCGCAAGCCGCCTGGGAGAAGCAGCAGCCGTTACAGGCAGAAGCAGCCACAACCGAAGCTCTCGCCCTTCCCAGGGGCCACAGCCCCTCTTTCCTCCCGAGGATGGGGCAGAGCTGGGGCCCGGCAGCTGGGGTCGGGGAAGCTGAGCAGCAGCATAGGCAGCCTCGCCCTCACCGCTCCTTTCCCTAAGCCCAGAATCAGCACCTCCCTCCCCCCACCCCGGCCAGCCCAGGGGCTGAGGGGGCATTTGGGCAGGTGCTGGGCACCAGGCAAATAGGCTCAGAGGGAGGCGATGCAAACGGCTGGGATTTGCATGAGCAGGTGCCCAGGTCGTCTGTGCCCCTCCCTGTGTGTCCCAGTGTGCAGGGGAAGCTGGGAGCAGCCAGGGGCCTTCGTGATCCCTGGCCAGAAGTCCATCCCAGAACTCGCAAGAGGCAAAACCAAGGCAGCCACTTGGGTGATGAAGGCACTGGGTCTTTCGCTCAGGGCAGAGGGGCACCCATAGCCACAGCCATCCCGGAGACAGCCAGAACCCAATGTGGCTTCCCGGGTACCCCAGGGCCAGCATAGGGCGGAGCTGGATGGCCAGGTCCTGGGGTCCCAGCCCCACTTGTTACCCCAGGCTGTGTGACTTTGGGTGGGTCCCTCAGCTTCCCTGGGCCAGCCTCATTCGTGAGATTTGGGGGAACGGGTGGTCACAAGGCGAGGGTACAAGAACGGTCCCGTCCAGCAGGCAGGAAGTCAGTTGTGTGTCCCTCTGTCCTCCCCATGAGGATACCCCACTTCCCTGGGCTGCAGTGGGGGATATAGCTCAAGGAAGTGGTGGCAAGAGGACAGTGGTGACTCAGTGACCCCAGACTCTCCCACTGCCCCACTCCCCCTGCCCTCGGCTTCTGAGCCACACCTGCCTTTGCAGGCTGCTGACCAGACACTGTCCCTGAAGTCCCAGATCCAGAGCCCGTGGGGCTGGCCCTCCTGCCCAGACCTTCTCCCACCACTGGGCAGCCCCTTCCAGAATGCCCCACCTCACCCACAGTGGGGCCGGCCCTCCACAGCCCCGGGAAGTGGGGGTTCTCCCTGCTAGAGATAAGGAAACTGAGGCAAGAGGCAGAGGAGCTGCACTGTCCTGTCCCCCTCCTTGTGCCCACCTGCCCTTCCCACCCGGGAGGAGGGGGACGATCCCACCCCTTCTTCCCACCTGGGAGCCAGCAGTGGTGTGAGGTCCCTACCTGCCTGACTTCTCCCAGCACCCCGACTTGTGGCTGCTGCCCAAGGAGCGAGTGGCGCCGTCTGCCTGCCTTGCAGGGTGTGTCTGTGGGCCCGGCTCTCATGCCCCTCCTCCTCCTCTTCCCTGCCCAGCACGCCTGGCACCTGGGCAGCCAATGCTGGCCCCAGGGAGCTGACTAGGAACCAACACAGGGCACCACCCGACATGACCTGCTTGGCACAGCCAAGCCCACAGGCCTGCTGTCGCCAAAGCCACCCAGCCACCAAGGGCTGGCCTTTCTCAGGCATGGTTGGCACCAAGGCCCTGGTGGCATGTGCGATTTGACTGGGAGAGGGGACCCTGCGTAGCCGTGGCTTCCAGGCCACTTAGGCTGCTGCCACTCCCTCCTTTGGCTATGTCTGGCGGGGTGGCCTGGGGTGGAACGCAGCTGAAATCCACCCTGAAATGCGATTGCACATGGCTTTTCACCTCAGTGTCCACAGCAAGTGAGAACAGGAGCTGCCTCGAGAGCACACATCTCATGCCAGCTGTCCCATGAAGGACAGGGAGCCAGAGGGACAGCCTCCTCCCAGTGGTGGCCCTGGGAGGCCACAGGGCATTGGCCCATGGCTGATGGTGTCTCATCTGTGCTGGACAGGCTGCACAGCGTGGACCAGCTCTGAGTGATGCCCATTCACTGCTCAGCACCAGGGGTGCTCTGCGAGGACTGTCCCTGCATCCGGAGGCAGGACAGGCTGCCAGGGAGACAGTGTGTGCCGCTGGAGTCCCGCAGTCCTGGGATCTGATCCTGCATAGCTGTTGAGCTCCTCGGCCACTCTGGGGCTCAGTACCTTGGAGTGTGAAACAGGGACTCCGATGGCCCCGCTTCTGGAAGGTTGCAGGGAACACATGAGGAGAACAGAGCCTGGGGGATACCTCTGTGTGCCCTTCCCAAAAGGGACTCCAAGGACCCCCTGCCCGGGGCCCCTCAACCATAAACTCCTTGAATGGCGGGGAACAGTATCTAGGACTTACTCTCAGGGACCCTGGTGCCGCTCTAGGCAGGCCTGTCAGCCACGAGAGGGCGCCAAAGGACCACAGGCACAGTCTGAGGCAGCGGTGGTGAAGGGTAGCAGCGATGGTCACGGTGCTGGTGGTGGTGATGATGATACTGATGGTCACGATGGTGGTGGTGATCATGATAATGGTGACCCTGCAGACGGTGATGTTCCTGATGACGGTGGCCGCGGTGGTGATGGCGGTGGCGATTATGGCTGTGACAATATGGTGCCGTTACCAATGAGAGTGGTGGTGATGAGAGCGGTGGTGGGATTCAGGATGTGAGGGTGGTGATGGTATCACAGTTATCATCAGCACAACCACCAGGATCACCGTAAACATTGTCATCACCATCACCTTCACCACCAGCATCACCACCACACTCATCAGTAACCACACCATCACCATCACCACCATCACCATCACCATCATCACCACCACACTCATCAGTAACACCACCATCACCACCACCACCACCAGCATCACCAACACACTCATCAGTAACACCACCATCACCATCCCCACCAGCATCACCACCACACACATCAGTATCACCACCATCACCATCACCACCAGCATCACCACCACACTCATCAGTAACACCACCATCACCACCACCACCACCAGCATCACCACCACACTCATCAGTAACACCACCATCACCGTCACCACCAGCATCACCACCACACTCATCAGTAACACCACCATCACCATCCCCACTAGCATCACCACCAGCATCACCACCACACTCATCAGTAACCCCACCATCACCATCACCACCAGCATCAACACCACACTCATCAGTAACACCACCATCACCGTCACCACCAGCATCACCAACACACTCATCAGTAACACCACCATCAACATCACCACCACAATCATCAGTAACACCACCATCACCATCACCACTAGCATCACCACCACACTCATCAGTAACCCCACCATCACCATCACCA
>CM052657.1:115451436-115471263 GCA_028533165.1 Leontopithecus rosalia | reverse complement strand
TGTGTGTGTGTGTGTGTGTGTGTGTAGACAGTGTGTGTGTCTGTGTGGATGCTGTGTGTAGCTGCACTGTGTGTGCGGACAGCATGTGTCTGTGTGTGTCTGTGTGTGTGTAGACATTGTGTGTCTGTGTGACACTGTGTGTGTTTGTGTAGACACTGTGTGTCTGTGTGACACTGTGTGTGTGTGTAGACACTGTGTGTCCGTGTGACACTGTGTGTGTGTGTGTGTGTGTGTGTCTGTGTAGACACTGTATGTCCGTGTGGATGCTGTTTGTGTGTGTGTGTGTGTGTCTGTGTTGATGCTGTGTGTGTGTGTAGCTGCACCATGTGTGTGGCTGTGTGGACACTGTTTGGCAGTGTGGACACTGTGTGAGTACATGTGTGTGTAGCTGCACTGTGTGTGTGGTGTGTGTATGGCTGTGTGGACACTGTGCGTGTGTCAGTGTGAACACGTGTGTCAGTGTGTGAGTGCATGTTTGGGCAGCTGCATCATGTGTGTGGCTGTGTGTGTCAGTGTGGACACCGTGTGAGTGCATGTGTGTGCAGCTGCATCATGTGTGTGGCTGTGTGTGTGGCTGTGTGGACACTGTGTGTGTGTGTGTGTGTGTGTGTGTGTGTGTGTGTGTGGTGTGCAGGCTCTGCAGGTGCAGCTGGAGCCCCAGGGTGTAAGCATTGGTCCAGGAGGACCACAGCCTGGCTGGCCTAGGGGAAAGAAGTCGTGTCTGAGGTTCTGGGAATGACAGCCACCCATCCATGAACTCTACCTCCAATCACCCATCAGTCCATGCAGCCATTGGGTACAGATTTATTGTTATTCATTTACCTACTTATTTTTATAGAGATGGGGTCTCACTATTCTTCCCAGACTGGTCTCAAACCCTTGGACTCAAGCAATCCTCCCACCTTGGCCTCCCAGAGCACTGGGTTACAGGCATGAGCCACCATAGCGGGCCTGGGAAGAGATTTATGGAGCAACTTCTATGTCCAGGCACTGTGTTGGGGGGACCGAGACAACACACAAGGGACAAGTGAGAAAGAAGGAAAATCAATCAATGATTAAAATGGCGATGGAGAAAAATTAAGCACGGGAAGCCCAGGGGCTGCAAGATCTTATTTTTAAATGGGCTGGTTAAGGAAGAACTCACGGAGAAGTTGCCATTTGTGCAAATAACTGGAGGAAGGTGCCCATCTATCCACCCACCCACTCACCCACCCACTCATACACACATCCATCAGCTGACATGTACCCGCTCACCACCAGCAGCCACCCAGCCATCCAGCCTTCCCTGTCATTCACTCATGCACCCACGGCAATCCATCCCCCTGTCTATGCATCTGTCCATCTGTCCATTCGCCCATCCATCTGTCCATCCATCTGCCTGTCCATCCATCCATCTATCCATCTATCTATCCATTCATCTGTCCATCCATCCATCCATCCATCCATCTGCCAATCTGTCTATCCATGCATTCATCTGTCTGTTCATCCATCTGTCCATCCATCCATCCATTCATCCAGCCAGCCAGCCAGCCATTTGCTAATCTGTCTATCCATGCACCCATCTGTTTATCCATCTGTCCATGTGCATCTATTTGTCCATCCATCCATCTGCCAATCTGTCTATCCATGTGTCCCTCCATCCACTCGCCCGTCTGTCCATCCGTCCATCCATCCATCTATTCATCCACCTGTCTATCCACGTGTCCCTCCATCCACTTGCACATCTGTCCATCTGTCCATCCATCCATCCATCCACCTATCTGTCTATCCATGTGTCCCTCCATCCACTTGCACATCTGTCCAACCGTCCATCCATCCATCCACCTATCTGTCTATCCACGTGTCCCTCCATCCACTCGCACATCTGTCCATCCATCCGTCCATCCATCCATCCACCTATCTGTCTATCCACGTGTCCCTCCATCCACTCACACGTCTGTCCATCCATCCGTCCATCCATCCATCCATCCACACCTTCACCCACCCGTTCACTCCTCTCTCCAGTCACCCACTCACTACTTACTACCTTCTCCCCAGTGCCTGGTCTCTCCAGGATGCCCACACGCTGGAGCACAGGCAGCTCTTTCACAGGTAGCTGTGGGGATTGACCAGTGCACACCCAGAGCGTGGGCAGTTCTTACATTTCTCCTCAGCCGCGTATCTCACAGAAGAGGTCACTGTCCTCAAGGCCAAGGGCCTTACCTTCCACTCTCCTGGCCTCCCCCATGGCAAGGCTGGGAATGCAGTAGGTGCCCAGTAAATCATGGAAGCCTGGCTGAGTCATCCCGCCTCCTCCTTCCCTGCTCATCACCCGTTCAGCTCCTGGCCCCGTTGCCCAAACTTTGCCAGCCTTTGGGTGACCTGCTCAGCCTCCACCTCAAGTCCACTCTCTGCTTGGGTCCAGTTCTGGGCTCCAGCCTGTGATGGGCCATGGTGGGCTTCAGAGGGTGAGCCCCCCAGGCCATTGGACTGGTCTGGCAGCATCTGCAAGATGAATGAGTGCCCTGGCCAGGAGTGGCCCACCATGGCCTGGAAGGGTGTAGTGACAGGTTACCCAACCCACTTTGTCCTCCTTCTCTGAGTGGCTGGGACTCCCACACCACTCTCCAGGGAGGGGAGGAGCTGGCCTGTCACATGCCCGGACAGGCCTGCCCGGGCCCAGGGAAGGTCTGTGTGTGAGGGTGGCAGGCTGCTGCCCTGGGCAGGGGCCCCACCAGGTTTGGGGAGGCCTCAGGCCTTTGGATTGTGGGGCTGGTCCCCAACATCTCACTAAGGGTGGGAGGCTTGGCAGCCAGTGACAGGAGGGTCAGTGAAGGGGCCCGTGCTGCTGGCTGAAGCCAACTTCTCACACAAGGCGGTGCGGACAACTCCGAGAATCGAGGCTGGACCAGGAGCACTCTCCGCAAGAGATTTCCTCCAGATGGGCTGGGCCCAGGTGGGAATCCAGGAGCTTCCCCAGAACAGTGAGCATGAGGCCAGCTCAGAGAGTCTGCAGTGACGTCAGATGACCGAACCTCAGACCAAAGTCAACACAGCCAGAAGCACCCGGCTCGCCCACCTGGGCACCGGGCCGAGCCCCTGGGTCTGGGCTGGGAGGAGTGAGTGTGGGTGTGTGACCTGCAGGGAGGGCATGGCCACCAGCCATGGCCCCACAGGGCGTAGCTCCTGCCTCTCTACTCTGTCCCACTGCTTTCTGTCCTGGGTGCACCTTTCCCAGCCTGCCGGATCCTGCTGCTTCAAGGCTGCCTTTCTTAGGAGTGGGGATGGGGGATCCCCAGGTCCTTCATGGTGACAAAAAGGCTCATTGACACGTGTACACCCACACAGACTTGCACACGTGTGGGCAGACACACATACAGCCTCAGTGTTCCCTGGCCACTTCCCAGCTTGGTGTCTTGGAAGAGGACCAGGTGGTGTGCACCCAAGCTGTGAAGCAGGGGACAGGTGATGACACACCCATCTCCTACATCTCCTGATTTCACAGGTGAGAAAATTGCCTTGGTGGGGAGCCCTGGCTTCAGTGTGCATGTGAACCTGCTCCTGGGGGCTCTTTCTCTGTGAAGGCGTGTCTGCCCGGCACCACCGTGAGATCCACGAAGGCAAGGCCTCTTATGCAGTGTGTGGGGCACAGTGAGTGCCAATGCTCCTTGTGGAGTGACCATCCGACATAGCCTGCAGTCAGGAAGGACCAGGACAAGGCGGAACTGAAGGACCCTGGGCAAGTTCTGGCTCTGTCCTGCTGTGGTGCCCAAACCTGGGGACCCTCAGTGTCTCCTGCACAGGAGAGAGGGGAGCACTAAAATGCAGATTCCTAGGGCCCACCCGGCCCTACTGCATCTGGGTCTGCATTGGAGGCTGTTTACAGAGCTCCCAGGCAACTGCCCTGGGGTCCCCTCCCAGGCCTGCGGTAGGGGCGGGTCTGAGCTGACCAGTCTTTATGAGCATGGGGTGGCAGTTAGGTAGTTGAGAACAGGTGAGGCAACATGGGTAGTTAGGGAACAGGTGAGGCAACAATGAACCAGGAACCACCTGTGGGGCCAGGATCAAGAACAGGCTTTGCTGATGAGTGTAGACATAAAAATCCTCAACAAATACTAGCAAACCGCATCCAGAAACACATCCAAAAATCAATTCATCACAATCAAGTAAGCTTCAATGTATACAAATCAATAAATGTGCTTCGTCACATAAACAGAACAAAAACCATAGGATCTTCTCGACAGATGCAGCAAAAGCCTTTGATAAAAATCCAACATCTCTTCATGGTAAAAACCCACAACAAACAAGGCATCAAGGGAACACACCTCGAAATAGTAAGAACCATCGATGACAAGCCCACAGCCAACATCCTATTAGATGGGCAAAAGCTGGGAACATTTCCCTCAAGAGTAGGAATAAGACAAGGATGTCCACTCTCACCACATGCAAAAATTACCTAGGAATACATCTAACCAAGGAGATGAAGCATCGCCTTGGTTACATGAGCGTTTCTCCTGAACGAAATTGGTTGGATGCAGTGGCTCACGCCTGTAATCCCAGCATTTTGGGAGGCTGAGGCGAGTGGATTACTTGAGTCCAGGAGTTTGAGACCAGCCTGGTCAACATGGTGAGACCCCCATCTCCACAAAAAATACAAAATTCAGCCGGGCATGGTGACGTATGCTTATAGTCCCAGCTACTAGGGCGGTTGAGGTGGGAGGATGATCGGAGCCTGGGAGGTTGAGGCTGCAGTGAACCATGATTGTGCCTCTACACTCCAGCCTGGGTGACAGAGTGAGACCCTGTCTCAAAAAGCAATTATAGATGCAAGTGGAAACACATTCCATGCTCATGGATAGGAAGAATCAGCAACCCAATGGCCACGTTGCCCAAAGCAATCTACAGATTAAACACTATTCCTATTAAATTACCGATGTCATTTTTCACAGAACTAGAAAAACCATTCTAAAATTCATATGGAATCAAAAACAAGCCAGAATAGCAAGGTAATCCTAAGCAAAAAGAACAAAGCCAGAGGCATCACATTACCTGACTTCAGACTAAAGTTCAAGGCTACCGTAATCGAACCTATAAAGTATGGGTACGTGACTTCACATTACCTGACTTCAAACTAAAGCTCAAGGCTACGGTAATCAAACCTGTAAAGTATGGGTACATGACTTCACATTACCTGACTTCAAACTAAAGCTCAAGGCTACGGTAATCGAACCTGTAAAGTATGGGTACGTGACTTCACATTACCTGACTTCAAACTAAAGCTCAAGGCTACCATAATCAAACCTGTAAAGTATGGGTACGAAAATAGACACGTAGATCAATGAAACAGAATAGAGAGCCCAGAAATAAAGCCACACACCAACAGCAATCTGATCCTCAGCAAACTCAACAAAAGTAGGCAATGGGGAAAAGACTCCATATTCAATAAGTGGTACTGGAATCGCTGGCCAGCCATATGCAGAAGAATGAAACTGGACCCCTAATTTTCACCATATGCACAAATTAACTTAAGATGGATTAAAGATTTAAACGTAAGCCCTTGAACTATAAGAATACTAAAAGAAAACTTAGGAAATGCCATTCTGGACATCAGCATTGGGAAAGAATTTATGATTAATTTCTCAAAAGTCATTGCCACAAAAATAGAAATGGACAAGCGGGACCTAATGAGGCTAAAGAGGTTCTGCACTGCAAAAGAAACTATCAACAGAGTAAACAGGCAACCTACAGAATGGGAGAAGATATTTGCCTCTGTGCATCTGAACAACTTCTGATATTGAGAATCTGTAAGGAACTCAAGCAATTCAACAAGGAAAAAATAAGTAAGCCCGTAAAAAATTGCTCAAAGGACATGAACAGATGCTTCTCAAAGGAAGACATGCATGCGGCCAACAAACATATAAAAAATACTCAACATCACTAATGATTAGAGACATGCAAATCAAAACCACAGTGAGATACCATCTCACGCCAGTCACAGTGGCCTTGGTTAAAATGCCAAAAAACACACATGCTGGCAAGGCTGAGCAGAAAAGGAAACGCTTATACACCGTTGGTGGGAATGTAAATTAGTGCAGTCACGATGGAAAGCAGTTTGGATATTTCCTAAAGAACTCAAAACAGAACTTCCATTTCACCCAGCAATTCCATTAACTACTGGATACATATATCAAAGAAAACTCATGCTACCAAAAAGACACCCACACTTGGAGGCTCATCTCAGCACTATTCACCATAGCAAAGACCTGGAATCAACCCAAGGTGCCCCCATCAATGGTAGACTAGATAAAGAAAATGTGGGATATATATACCATGGAATACTATGCAGCCACAAAAAAGAATAAAGCCATATCATTTGCTGCAACATGGGTGTAGCTGGACATCATTATCCTAAGCAAATTCACTCGGGAGCAGAAAGCCAAATACCACATGTTCTCACTTACAGGTAGGAACTAAACAATGGGCATTCATGGGCATAGAGATGGCAATGATTGGCACTGGGTACTGTTGTCACTATCTGGGTGGTGGGATCACCCATACCCCAAACCTCAGCATCGTGCCACTAACAAACCTGCGCACATACCCTCTGAATCAAAAAAAGAACAGTGCCTTAAATGGGGAGATGCCTTATGGGTAAGGGGCACCACATCCATAGGGGACATTCGCCAGCCAGAAGGACCCCTGGAGAGACGCATTGGCTTGAGGAATACAGGGTGGTGGCTCCGTCCAGCCACCCTCCCCCATCTCCTAGCCACCCATCCATTCTGCATTGAGTGCCTACTGCATGCAGAGTCCTCCGACAGCAAATACCTCCCAGATTCGCTGGAGGGCCTGCTCCAGGGTCACTGTGGAGATAGCCCCAGGGTCCCTCATCCACAGTCTGCACCGCCGTCTTGTGCCTCCTTCATCTCACCACTACCTGGCCATCTTGCACACAGCTCTGTGGTCTGTGTCTAGAAGAGTGTCTAGTACTCAGCCGGTGCTCTGCCGGGATCTGGGGGAATGAATGAATGAATGAATAGGTAGGAAGTTGACCTGAAGGAGGATGTTGGCCAGGAAGCTGCTGTTCCAGCAGCCCAGCCCTGGCCCACAGATGCTGATCTCACAGCACACACACCCTTCCCTTGGCCAGCCTCAGTTTCCCCATTTCTCATGCATTCTTGGTGACCTATGAGGATCCTCCCACTGTGGGCCTCTGACCCTGCCGGAGAAACATGAGGTGAGCCTAGTGAGCTGAAGGATGTCGGCAAACAGCCCTGGAAGTTGGTGTGAGGTAGGGTGGATGATGTGTTTCCAGGAGGTTCTCAGGCTCTGGGACAGCCTGAGGGCCCAAGGGGCTGGAAGAGGGGTGCCTGCCTGTCCATGATGGCTCCATAGGTCTTTCAGCCTTTGCATCCAGGATGGCCAAAACTGGACATGTGCACCCACCAGAATGACAGAGGAGGGTCCTTCCTTAGTGGAGGGAGTGTCCTGGAGGGAGCAAGTGGCAGCTGGGAGGCTTGGACCCTGAGGTCCTGCTCCCTCAGCTTACGGGGACCCTCCTCACCTCCTTCCCCACCCAGAGAGCGGCCACTGGGCTGGGTCAGGCCTCACTTGTATTTCGTGCTCCACCAGGCCACCCACCCTTATTTCCGCACCCTCAACCCTTGGCCTCACCTGAGCCCATACCCAGCCCAGCCCAGCCCCACCTTACCTCACCTGTGCACCTGGCCTTACTCCCACCTCTCAGTTCTCCACCCATCCCCCTTCAGCTCCTTGGAGCTTGCAGGGAGCTTGAAGACAACCCCTTGTCCAGCCTTTCTCCTGCCTCAGTGTCCCCAAGCCAATGGGACCCCAGACCCCCAGAGCAGCAGGCTATGGCACAGCTTGGGCCCCAGGAGACAGCCCTGGGGCCTCCAAGAAGCCTCTCCAGTGAGTTATTAGAATTTTTTGTGTGTACTTTTTTTGGAGACAGAGTTTCACTCTTGTCGCCCAGGCTGCAGTGCAGTGGCACGATCTCGACTCACTGCAACCTCTGCCTCCCGGGTCCAATTGATTCTCCTGCCTCAGCTTCCCGAGTAGCTGAGATTACAGGTGTGTGCCACCACATCTGGCTACTTTTGTATTTTTAGTAGAGATGGGGTTTCACCACGTTGGCCCGGCTTTTCTCAAACTCCACCTGCCTTGGCCTCCCAAAGTGCTGGGATTACAGGTGTGAGCCACCGCGCCTGCCCTGGAATTTTAAAAATATACAGGCTCACACCTATAATCCCAGCAGTTTGGGAGGCCGAGGCAGGTGGATCACTTGAGGTCAGGAGTTCGAGACAAGCCGGGCCAACATGGTGAAATCCCATCTCTACTAAAAATACAAAATTAGCCGGGTGTGGTGGCACACACCTGTGATCCCAGCTACTCAGGAGGCTGAGGCAGCACCCAGGAGACGGAGGTTACAGCGAGCCAAGATCATGCCACCGTACTCCGGCCTGGATGACAAGAGCGAAACTCCATCTCAAAACATTTTTTTTCATATGGAAATGTACCAAACTAGAGCCCAGCCTAATGACTATATTCACCCACCCCAGGTCCAACGATGACCAATTTAGAGGCAGTTTGTTGCATCTCTACCCCAGCTCCCTCCTGATTGTTTAAAGCAATTCCCCCACATCGCATCCTTCTAGCCAGTTCTTCATACGTGCTGCTGGCAGGTATGGCTCTTTCTACCCTGAAGTCCAGTTTGTACAGGGAAGGTGGGTACCTGCCTGACCGCCCTGCCCTGCCTTTTCACTTGTATTCAGAACAATGAGCCAAACAACCTGCAGAGGGCCAAACAGGATTTTTCAGTTTTATGAAAGCATGGGCTTCTCAGCTATTTGATATGTTTTAATCTGTGACTCTTTGATGTTCAAATTGTGCTGTTGTTGGTCAGCCCCTTCTCAAACGTGATGATGGACAGCAGTAGGATACACCTTTCTCCTCAGATAAAATAGTGGAGGAGTTTATGCTAATATGATCCATTCACATTTAAGGATTGGTTTGTACTTTTAAAAAATCTGTATCTCAGCCAGGCGCGGTGGCTCACGCCTGTAATCCCAGCACTTTGGGAGGCTGAGACGGGTGGATCACAAGGTCAAGAGATCGAGACCATCCTGGTCAACATGGTGAAACCTCATCTCTACTAAAAATACAAAAAATTAGCTGGGCATGGTGGTGCATGCCTGTAATCCCAGCTACTCGGGAGGCTGAGGCAGGAGAATTGCCTGAACCCAGGAGGCAGAGGTTGTGGTGAGCCGAGATCGCGCCATTGCACTCCAGCCTGGGTAACAAGAGCGAAACTCCATCTCAAAAAAAAAAAATGCTGCATTGATTATCATTCTGTATGTGTACTTTTCGATTTTTCCTACATATCTTTGGGTTATTTCCTAGAAGTGGGGTTTATGAGTCAAATGGTACATTTACTAAAATCACTAGGTCCTTTTTCTACCAGTGATGAGGAGTTCACCTGCTGCCTTTCCCACAGAGTTGCCATCAAAGGTCTGGATTTTTGCCAATCTGATAAGCAAGCAGTGGTATCAGAGTGTACTTTTAATTTGCGTTTTTCTTGATATGAATGTGGTTGAACACTTTTTCATAAGTGCAAAGGTCGTGAACCTCATTTCCTGTGAACTGCTCATGTCTTCTGCTCCCTTTTCCATAGGACTGTCTGGCAGGTTCCTCACCTGAGTTTTGGACGTTCTTTATGTATAGGTAATATTAATCCTTCATCTGTCATAGAAACTGCAGCTACTTTTCCCAGTTGGCCATTTGCCTCCTTTACTTTGCTAACAGTGCTTTTATTTTGATTTTTCTGTTTTTTATCTATTGCTTTTGGATTTCAAGTCATAGTTGGAAATGTGTTCCCGATTCACAGGTTTTTGAGGAACTGACCTGTACATGCTTGTAGAATGTGCGTGGCTTCACCTCACCTTTTATACTTAAGCCTGTGATCCATCTGAGATTTATTCTTGTGTGTGGTGAGATGAACCCAAGGCATCGTTTTTTTTCTTTCTTTCTTCCTTCCTTCCTTCTTTTCTCTTTCTTTCTTCTTTCTTTTCTTTTCTTTTTCTTTTTCTTTTTCTTTCTTTCTGGCTGTCCAGTTGTCCAAATGCTGCTCATTCAAACCTCACCTTCCTCCTGCTGCTGTGGGAGGGGAAGGCAGAGACTCCATGCAGGTGTGTGTGTTCATCTGGAAAGTGAGCACTTGCTGAGTGAGTGCTGTGTGCCCTGCACAGCTGACTTCCCCCATCTTTGGTCCACTGCCCCTTCTGTACCTTCACGGACATGCTTCCCAGGAAGGTACCCTCCCCTCTGTCCCCTGCGTTATCACGGTGCCCAGCACAAGCTGAGACTCACTCCATCCACTCTTTCTGCAAATACAGACTGTGTACCCGTGTGTGGGCACCACTCTAGGGTGGGGAGTCAGGTGTCAAGGGCCTGGGCTGGACCCCGTCCATGATAAAAGAGTGGACTTTGGGCAGAAGCGTGGTGGATACATCAAATCGGCCCAGGGTGCTTGGCAATGCCCTGGAAGTGTCTCTAAGTTCTGGGACTCCTGGTGGGGCTGAGAGTCTCCGCTGAGCTCCACCTCCAGTCCCTGCCTCGGGGTGGTGTGCAACGTCCCGAAAAAAGCTGGTCTTTTCTGTTGGCTGCGCCCCACCCCCTACCACCCGAAGCCTGAGATGGCTGAGGTCCAAATACCAGCAGTGGGAGGGAGGCAGTGCAGAGAGCCGTGCAAACCTTCCGATGTGACCAACACACCCCCACCTAGGGGAACCCATGGAGCTCAGCGGCAGCCGGGTCCCGCAGGTGGGGAGGACAAGGTGCCTATTCTCCAAGTCCCTAGGGTGGTGTAAGGGCCTCTCCCTTGACCTGCTCAGGCAGCCCCGCCCCCCCATGCCCAGCAGTCAAACCAGGTCCAGACCCTGGGCTGTGTCCTCGTCAGCAGCCGCCAGTCTCCCCACCCGCACACAGTTGCCACTAGGGGGGTGCCTGACAGTTGGTGGTCCCATCGCACCCTCCCGGTCCAAGGGCCCTGGTGGGAAGCGACCCAAGCGCATTCTCCACCCACGGATCGCGCGCCCGGGCACCCGGGGCGCTCACAGTGATCGCGAGGCCAGCACAGCCTCACCCAGGACGCCCCTTTTCTCCCACCACCCCCAACTCCAGAGCGGCTCAGATGGCGGGAAAGTAGATGCCGGCATCCTACCCAGCCCCTCCGGCACGGGCCATGCAGTTCACGGTCGTAGTGTCCGACAGGCCTGCGCCTTCCTCCCGGGCTCGGCGGGGGTCGTGCTCCGGGCCCGACAGGGCAGGCGGGAGTCACAGGTGGGGGCCAAGCAGGTGGGCGGGGGCAGGGCGGAAGCAAGCAGGGAGATGCACAAGGGGCGGGGATAAGCAGGTGGGCGGGGCGGGGCCAAGCAGGTGGGCGGGGCGGGGCCTAACAGGTGGGCGGGAAGGGGCGGGGCCAAGCGGGGCAGATGCTGACAGGGCGGCTTAACTAGGCAGGTGTGCGCGGGCGGGGGCGGGGCCGGGGTCAGGCCAAGCCAAGGGCTGCGCAGAGGCAGGACCGAGCCGGTGGGTGCGGAGGAGGACGAGCCAAGCTGGTGGGCGCGGGCTAGCGGGGGCGGGGCGTGCGGGCGGGGGCGGGACACGCCGCCCCGTGGGACCGGCCCTCGGCCACGGCCCCCTCCGGCCCCGCCCCCGGCGCCCGGGCTGGGCGGGCAGCGGCCCCCCGCGGCGGGGCTGGCAGCAGCGGCTGCCCGCACTGTGCCCCGGCGCTCGCCTTCGCTGCAGCTCCCGGTGCCGCCGCCCGGGCCGGCCCCCCGCGGGCCCTCCTCGCTATGGCCGCGGCCTCCTCCCCGCCCAGGGCCGAGAGGAAGCGCTGGGGTTGGGGCCGCCTGCCAGGCGCCCGGCGGGGCAGTGCGGGCCTGGCCAAAAAGTGCCCCTTCTCGCTGGAGCTGGCGGAGGGCGGCCCGGCGGGCGGCGCGCTCTACGCGCCCATCGCCCCCGGCGCCCCAGGGCCCGCGCCCCCTGCGTCCCCCGCCGCGGCCGCCGCACCCACAGTTCCCTCCGACCTTGGCCCGCGGCCGCCGTTGAGCCTCGACCCGCGCGTCTCCATCTACAGCACCCGCCGCCCGCTGCTGGCGCGCACCCACGTCCAGGGCCGCGTCTACAACTTCCTCGAGCGTCCCACGGGCTGGAAATGCTTCGTCTACCACTTCGCTGTGTGAGTATCGCCACCCGCGACGGCCGGCACGAAGCTGTTTCGGGGGAGTTCGGACCCAGCGCCACCTGCCCCGTCGGAGCTGCGACCCCGACCCCGGAGCAGAGGAGGGAAGGAAGTGGGGAACGCAGAAACGCAAGCTCTGCACTGCCCCGTGAAGTTCAGGGGTGCTGCTGTGTCTTGGGGGGTGCACAGCGGCTTGCAGGCTCGGCGTGGGGAGAGAGCCAGCTGGGGAGGGGACGCCTGGGGCCCAGAATTTGGTTCCATTTCTCTGGGAGTTTCGGTCCAGGTGTGAGTCGTTCTGGAAAGAGAAGCCTGCTGGGGAGCGCACGTTGAGTGCAGTAAGAGAACTCCTTAAGGTCGGCTGAGACTCCAGAGGCTCAGGAGCCCCCAAGAGGGGAGGGGCCTGACACCCCGCTGGTGCCACATCTCAGACCCCCTGAGGCTCAGGCGGACTCTGGGGCAGGGGACCGTCCAGGATAGGATGGTGATGGTGGTGGTGCTACTGGAGGGCTCAGCATGGCATGGACGTTCCCACCGGCCCCATATTAGCCCAACAAGTTCAGGAAAATCTGGCCTGATGCAGAGTGGAGAGGCAGGCTCGCAGCCCTCATTCAGAGGTAGCTGTGCTCCTGGAGAATGAGATACACCTGGCCTCCCTATCACCTGGTGGTTTCAATTCCCAGTACAGCGTGCCTGAGTGGGGCTGAGTACTGGGTTTCCCCGGGGATGGGCCGGGAAGCACCTCCAGGAAGGTCCAGGCTGCTTTCCTTGATGCCTGCCTGCGGCCCTCCCCTGCCATCCCAGTGGCCCTACTTCCTGGCTGCCCAGCCAGCACCCTTTTGGTGTGGTGCCAGCCTCTGGCTCCTCTGGGAGCCCCTACCCAGCCATCCCATGGCTGACGGCTGTGGGGCTCACCTGAAGGCTGCAAGGGTGGTCTCCCTGAGAGTCCTCATAGGTGGAAGTATTTCCTCTGCCTCAGCCAGGGTCAGTAGAGAACTGGCTGGAGGGCATCCAGGGGTCTGTCCCTGCCCTGCCTGCTGGCAGCTGCCACCAGAGCCCTGAACGGGGGGGCAACAGGAGCCAGGCCCCAGCTGGCTTCAAGCATGGCCTCAGGAGAGGGGGTGGGGTAGGGGGTCCCAGGGCTACTGCCTTCCTTGCTGAGAGAGGTGGCCTTCCACATCAGGAAGAGTATGTCTCAGCCACCTCTGTCCTCAAAGATGTGGTTGAGGTGTGGTCTTAGAGACTTTTCCCCACCCCAGCTCCCAAGCCTCTGCCTCCTGACATGTCAGCAGGCGCCTGAGCATCGGCCGCTGGTGGTCTGTGAGAGGAGCTGGCTCTGCCCATGGCTGCAGCGGCAGGAGCTTGGCATGGGGTTTGGGAGATGTTTGTGTGCAGTGACCCCAGGGCACCCCACCCAAGTCCGATGCCACTGTCAAATGTCCAGCAGATGCCAGGCTCACAGGTACTGTATGCTGGTGGCCACCTGCCTCCTGGCCCCCAAACTCTCTGAGATATCCAGGGGTGGGAAGACCCCTCAGCCAGATACCAAGGCAAAATGCCCGCGGTCCCCCTCAATTCTCGCTTGCATGCAGGTTTGTGGGCACATGCCTCCCGGGCTCACTGCAGCCGCCCGTGCGGAGGAGGAGGAAGAGGGCTTGCCGCGCCCCAGAGGAAGTCTCTGCTTGCACTTGTGTTTTCTTCCTGATTCGGATTGTTTAGGTCTCGGAAGTTTGCTCAGCAGAGTCTGCCTTTGCCCGGCCTCCGCAGAGCTGGCAAGGCAGGGGTGGCTTCTGGGGACAGGGGCAGGATGGCTTCTGTGAGAGAGTGGCCAGGATAGGAATGCTTCTGTGAAGTGTCCAGACCTGGGGCTGGTCCTTTCCAGCTCTGGGCCCTGTCCCTGTAAGATGTGTGCCTGGCCCTGGGAAGTTGTCAGGAACAGCCTCCCACCCAGGTCCCTCCATGTGGGGTGGGACTGGAGGTAGATCCTGGCTGGCAGGGCATATGGCTTGGCAGGGGCCCGGGATATGCACCCCCACCCTCAGTTCTCTAGAAGGTTGGCAGGACCAGTCTGGGGAGACCCGGCCATAGAGCCAGGATGGCAGAGTAGCTGGCGGCCACCTGCAGCCTCGAGAAATCGGGTCCAGCCCTGCACCAGTCCAGCCCCGGGGTTGCTGTAAGAAATGTTGGCAATGGTAGCAGAGACAGGCCCTGTCCTTAGGTGGATTGTTGTGGTTCCTTATGAGGAATATTGTGGTTTCTGGCCTGAGGATGACAAACCTGGCCCTGAAAAGCCAGGGCCCAAGCGTGCACGCAGTGGGGTGAGGCAGGAGCTAGAGTCCCACTGACCTGCACGGCTAGGGCGAACTCTCCTGTGTGCAGCTGGGGAGGCCAGCCAGGATATCCTGTCCCCTCCTCAGGGAACCTCCGCCCCCAGGAGAGCAGTTCTTCCTGTGTTCCTTCTGGCCTCCCTGGCTGACTGGGGCGGACATGGCACCTGGGCCATGACCCTTGCCGGCTTAGGCTTCCTGCCCCAACGCCTCCAGTTGTCATCTGTGGCTGCTTGCACCTCCCGCTGGTGGCAGCTCCCATCTTAGCTGAGGGCACAGGGGTCCATGCAGCCCTGCTGCACCCAGAGGTCCCAGATCTCTTGCTGAGCCTTGGCCAGGGCTGTGCACATTCAGCCGGCATCTACTCTGGTTGCTGAGACGCTTGGAGATCCTGCTTGTGGCCAAGGAAAGGGATTTGAGGGAGGACCTGGGGTGCATGGAGACTGCCCCAGAGGCTCTCGAACCCAAGCCTGGCTCAGCCCCTGCTCCCCGCTCCCACACCTTGGCTTTCCCTGTTTCCCAAGAACTTTCCAGGGGTGTTGGCAGAACCCTCACGGATGCATGTTAGCCATCGATGGAGCCAGAAGCGGGTCCTGCGGGCGGACTGGGCTGATCTGGCTGCCTCCCCAAAAGATGAGGCCATACAGAGGCCAGCTCTCAGGCTGCAGAGCCCAACTTTGTGGCCCTTGGTGCCCTCCTGTCCCTGGGCTCCAGCACTGGAGTCCAAAGCAGCTGCTGGGTGTCGGCTCTGCAGCTGGGCAGAAGGCAAGAGGCCGGAAGCCAAGGCAGGTGGCGGAGGTAGGCACAGAGGACGGGGCCCTCTGGGCCACCAGGTCTCTCTCTCCATCTTCTTTAAAACTCGTCCACCCACTCCTCAGCCTTAGATTCCCAGTAAAACTGGGAATTCCTTTTGGGGATTTTCCCAATACACCTTATCTGGGGCCTGAGCCCTGGGTCTCATCTCCTGGCTGTCTGGGGTCCCCTCACTGCAGACCCAGCCCACTGTTTCTGGATCCACCCTTGTCAACACGTTGAGTGCCTAACTGTGGCTTCATATTAGTTGGCGGGATCACAGGCATTCCTTACTTCCAGCTGTCAGCTGGGGAGGAGGCAGTCCAGGTGACGAAAGAGCCTACAGCCTGGGAAAAGGGCCTCCCCCGTCTGTGTGGGGATAGGGACCAGGAGGGTGGTAGGGACCTGGGTCCTTGCAGGTAGCCCGGGCACTGCCTGCTGGGCGTGGGGCAGGTGGCAGGGCTTTGTGTCTGGACATGGCCCTGTGGCTGGGCTGCCTTGGCCAGGGTCCTGGGCTCTCTGAGTCTGTGTCTGGCAGGCTCCCGGTGCCGGCACCTTCTGTGCAAGTTGCCTCTGTTGGAGAGAACAGCCACCTGTGCCTGGCACTGAAGCCACAGTTCCCTGTGAGCATGGTGCTCACAACTTGGGCCTATGCTCCTGGGGTGCTGAGGCAGGTGGAGGGACAGGAGGGTCCCTTTCACTTGGCAGTTGCAAAGCACTGGAACCTTTGCACGTAACGTGCTGGCTGTGTTATGTCGGGGGGCTGGGTCTGAGGGAGAGGCTTTGAGGGGCACGCCGGGGTGCTGATGGGATGAATCTCCACTGGGTGTGAGGGCCTGGGATGCAGCTGGGCCGCCTGGTGCGAGGTCAGGTGGTTGGAGCCAGGGTGCTGGCACGTCAGCTGCTGCCGTGAGTTCTGCCACGTGTCGTCCTGGCATGTGGCAAGTCCCACAGAGGACAGGAAGGGTGAGCAGCTCCAAACCCACCCCACGTGTGCCCCAGAGCTGGAAGCAGGCTGTGCGAAGCTGAGTGCCCTTGGGGGTAGCTGAGATGTGCAGGAGCACTGTGCCCACTGAGGACGTCAGAGTGACAGGGGTTGGTAGGCGACTCCACCCGGGTGGCTGATGCCCCCGTTTTTAAAGGCATTGGGTGCCAGGAATTCCCCTCCTGCTGTCAGGCTGGTTTCGAGGCTGCTCCTTCTGAGCTCGATGTCCTTGCCTGTGTGACCCAGAGCTGCTCAGGTGAGCTAGCATCCTTGAGTCCCAGGAGTGCTGCTAACGGGGCTGTGGCCTGACGCAGCAGGTCCAGGGAGCTCATGCCTTCCAGCGACAGGAAAGCCACCAGTCCCCATAGCCAAGGTGCAGACGCAGAGATCCTGGTCCTGAGCCCCTGTTTGGCCCTGGGCAGGCCCTCAGTTCCTTGCATTCCACCTGCCTTGTCTGGGAGGTGGATGAGCCCTCCCTAGCCCTGACATTCCAAGGCAGCTTTTCACCCCTGCTATATCTCCCTGTGATTCACTACTCTGTCCATAGGCAAGAACAACAAGGCCAGGACAGTCTCACCTCAGGCACCTGCAAGGATGGTAATGCCAGGAGAACATGCCAGGCCCAGGAGGAGCCAAGAGGGCAAATGCCCAAGGCGAGATGCTGGTGTATGGCCAGTGCTGGGAGACCATGGTGTCAGCCTGGGGAGATGCCACAGAGAAGCTTCCAGAAGCCCAATATCTGCTGCTGGAGGGTAGAATGAGGCAATGAATGCCACCATCCTGGGCCACTTTGACCCAGACCCCAGGGTCTGGTTACAGAGCAGAGGGCAGCACGGAACAGCTTCAGTCTCAGGAGGAGCCTTGTGGCTGATCAGTATGAGATTGCTGTCACTGTGGGTCACTCTAGTGCCCGGGCGCTCCTACACCATGCTCTGCTTGCGCCTGGGGTCCCTGCAGGCACATCGGTGAGACCATCCTGGCCTCCACGCTCCTTCCTGGTGGGCGTCTGTTTCCCTCCAACAGCTCCTCTGAGCACCATGAGAAACCCCAGACTTCACGGACGCAAAATTATCAGGGTTGGCAAGAGAGGCAGCTGATGTCTCTGGTACTGGCTGAGTGACCACAGGGACACCATGTGACCCTAGTCCAGGGGGCCGTTTTTACACGAGGTATCTGACCATGTGGTGGAGTGTGGCTTCCGCTGCCTGGCTCAACCCCTTCTGGGAGCTCGGCGTGGGTGGGTGCTGGCCGGCTGGGGAGGGGCTTTTCTCTGGTGACCCGTCCCTGGCTGGGGGTGGGGCAGATCCATGGTGGGATCCAGGTGTCTGCCCACTTCTTGACTATCTCCTGTGAAGTTCTAAGATTTGATTCAGGGTGTGGGGTCCGTCTGAGCAGGCATGGTGCTTCCAGAAGGATTCGGGATAAGGGTGGTATGTCCAAGGGGGTGCCTGAGCCCTTTTGCAGAAACACCGTTCCCCCTGGAGCATTGGTCCCAAACCTTTTTATACCAGAGACCTGTTTTGTGGAAGAAAGATTTTCCACCAGGGCGGTGGTGGTTTGGGGATGAAACTGTTCCATCTCAGATCATCAGGTATTAGATTCTCATGAGAAGCGCGTATCCTAGATCCCTCGCATGCGCAGTTCACAATAGCATTCGTGCTCCTGTGAGAATCTAATGCTATGGCTGATCCAACAGGAGGTGAAGCCCAGGTGGTAATGCTCACTCACCTAACGCTCACTTCCTGCTGTGCAACCTGGTTCCTAACAGGCCATGAACCTGGGTTTGGAGATCCCTGTCTTCGGGGATTGAGGCTCGGGGCCACGGGATCGGCATTGTCATTGCCCCTGGAGGGCTCTGCGCACAGGAAGGACCCAGCGGCGGTCCCAGGCACTGCATGGGATGGACCAGCAGAAAGGCTCCCAGGAGGGTGGTGGCTCCATCATCGGCACGGGACTCTCAGATGAGATGCCTGGAGTCTGTGTGGCATCTGCCTGGCCATCTCTGGCAGGAACTTCTCCTTGATTGAAGGGCTGGGTTGGGGAGCTGGCCCCAGGGCATGACCCTGCCCACTCTGGGACCTGAGGCCTGGGCTCTGCTCCCTGTTTGACTTATCCACTCACAGATGGGGACATTTGGGTCACCTTACAGACAAGACAGCTGGGCCTGGCCATTTCGCTCAGGCCACACCCAGAAAGCTTCTTCCCAGAAGGCCTTAGGATGCTGTGCTCTCAAGTGAGGCGATGCACTATTCCTGGCCTTAGGCCCAGTTTGTGTCCATGCCCACCCCCACTCCCACCTGGCATTTGCCCCCAGGAAGCACCCTGATGGCTGTCATCCTTGAGAGGTGGCTCTCAAAGCCTTGCTCTGTGCCTGCATCCTGGCAGCAGGTGAGCTCTGGCTGCCCTTACCCATAGGGTGCAGGTTCCCTGGGGGGCGGGGGCTCTTGGCTTCCCCTCCACATCTGCCAAGGTGTGCGCCTTTCTCTGCTGCCTCCCCAAATCACACTCTGGGACACAATGAAAGGGAGGGTGCTCTGAATAGCTCTCCCCGGCTCCTGGCTGAATTTGCTCCAGGCAGAGACTTGAAGAGATTTGGACAGCAAGAACCACAGGCAGAGCATCCGGACAGGGACCCCCACCCCTCCACTCCCTTCAGCCCTGGAGCACTCCTCTGCATGGAGACAGCCCAGCTGCTCTGGGACCCCTTACCCCACCCTGGAGCAAGGCGCTGCCCCCTCGACTTATCTACAGAGCAGCCCGAGCAGCTCAGAGGAGGAGCAGAAGGACCTCTGACTGAGGGGCAGACCCCTGCCAGAGGCATCCCCACCCTGCCCCGCAGAGGGGAGCAGCTGGAGATGGGGGCAGGAACCTCCTCTGGCTATGTCTGAGCAGCCCCAGGAAACATGCGCCTCAAGCGTTTGATCTTGGCGGGCCCTGGGCTTGGCATTCTATTCCGTGACGTCTCCAGCTGTTCTCTTGTGAGAGTCATGTCCGTGCTCTTGCCTAGGATGGCTCGAATATTATAAAACATACAGCTTTGCTAATTAAAACAGCATGACACTGCCTTATAAGCAAGCAGATCACCAGTGGAACAGCTTTTAGAAACTGCATGTCAATCCCATTGTATATGAAGTTTCATAAGAGACAGAGGCAGCATCTCCAGCCAGTGGGGAACAGAGGGGCGGCTCCATGCATGCTGTGGGGCGAGTGGCCACGTGGAAAGTGATCAGACTATACCCACTCGTCACGTCACACACCAGGATGGACTCCCAGTGGGTCAGAAAACCACTTGGGTACCAAAAGAAAGCACTTGGAATTCTTTAACCTGAGAGTGGAGGAACATTTCTTGACTTGAAAGCGAGATGCGTGGAGGAGATTTGTGCGTTTGATCACATGAGAAGAAGCAACCTAAAGAACAGGAAACAACCGGTGCCAGACGGGGGCGGGGCAGATGCAGACGGGGGCGGGGCAGATGCAGACGGGGG
>CM052657.1:115391401-115445051 GCA_028533165.1 Leontopithecus rosalia | reverse complement strand
TTGCCCACTGCTGGGGGACGCTGGGAACTCCGCTCTGGTGGAGGGGTGGCGCTGGGTGGGTGCAGTCCCCCATCCAGGTGGCTGTGGCCTGGGCTGCCTCTGGATGCTCCGAGGCCCTTGTGAGAGGGCGGTAAGTGTGTCTCCCCAGTGGGGGCCAGATCTCTCTCTGGTCCCAAAGACTGCCTCAAGCCTTTGGAGGAGCGCTTTGCCCTAGGCTGGGGCGTGACTGCTTCTGGTTTAGGGTCACTGCCTGTACAAGTGGCCCTCCTATGAATCTTATCTGATGCCTGGGGGCGTGGCTCAGAGGCCTGTCCTGTGGTGGGGGCTCCGTCCTGGGTAATGCTGCTGCAGGCCTTGGGCTTCCAGGGGGTGTCTGATAGTTGGATGGGCCTCACCTTCCCGGCCTACCCTGGGTCCAGGGCTAGTGATCTGTGAGCCAGTAGTTGTGGCTGGGGCAGCCCATGGTGGGTGAGAGGCCCTGGACAGCCACCTTGCGTCTCTGAGTTTGTCCTCATGTGTCTCTGGGCCTGGTGTTAGAACTCGGCGTTTGCCTTAGTGACGGGTCCGCTGTGATCACGTGTGCAGGGCTCAGTCTGCATGTGCGGGGCTGTCTGATGCCCCCCATTTCTTCAGCCTCAGAGGGGATTGCTTCCAAGCTACCTCCCAGCAGTTCTGCAGGCTGGTTGCTGTAGATCCTGAAATAGCCTCTGCAGCTCTGTCTGGGAAGGGAGCCTTGAGTGTGGGGGAGATAAGGCCACGCTGACTGGGTGAGCTGGCCGGGGCAGAGTTGTCCCTCTTCCCTTCCTCCCCTCCAGCTTCCACGGCCTGGGGCTGTGAGAGGCCAGGAAGGCCCCATCTTTGCGCATGTACACGTGTGTCTGGAGTGCAGGAGGGTGCTGGTGCTGGGCCTGGATTCGCTCAGCCCAGATCGTGGCTGCTTTTGTTTACGTGGCCCCCACTCCCACCCGCAGGCCAGCCTTCTGGCTCTATTGTGGCCGCTGTGGACCCTGGGAAAGATGCTGTGCTGCCTGCGCCAGTGCAGGGCCAGCATGGAGTAGGTGCCTGGGGGAGGACAGGTAGGCAGAGGGAGGGACGGGCCACTGGAAGGGGGATGAGTTGTGAGTAGATGGGTGGACCGCTGGCTGGTGAAGTGGTGGGCGGTGGAGAGAAAGGGACGGGTGGGCGAGGGCTGCGCAGGGAGAGACATGGATGGCGCAGCACCTGTGTGCAGCATCTGCGTCTGCTGTCCTGAGGGGAGGTCTGGAGACAGCCTCTTGGTGAGTGTGGCCTCCGCCTCCCCCAGTATAGGTGGGATGGACTGATGCTCCTTCCGCCATCCCAGCAGCTGTCCAGGGATGAGACCCAGCCCCACTGTGTCTTTCTGGGATTCATGAGTGACTCAGAGCCCTTCCCTGGGCTGAGGGGTTCGCTGTGGGCATATCTCACAGAGAGCCCCAGGGGTCTGGCTGGAGCCTTCTGATGGTTTAGGTTCTGGATCAGTGGGTGCTGGGTGGGTCTTCATGGCTGTTTCTGGGGCTGCCAGGCCAGCAAGGTAGGCAGGCCTCTGGGCTCCAGCGTGCATGTGGACAAGGAGGGCAGCGTGGTCATCAGGGGAGGTGTCTAGGGCTGCCCCCTCTGACGGGCCTCCCCCCTCTGACGGGCCTCCCCCCTCTGACGGACCTCCCCCCTCTGACGGGCCTCCCCCCTCTGACGAGCCGCCTCCCTCTGACGGGCCTCCTGCTGAGCCTGTTGCCTGGGGGCTCCCAGCAAAGGCTGCTGGTTTCTAGAATGCACCATCTCTTCCTGGCATGATGGGAACCACCTGTGATGTTGCCACCACCTCGCTGTAATCTGGATGGCAGTTGTCTCGATCCCCCCACCTGTTACTCAGTGGCAGGGTCGTGGTCCTGTACATGCCATCCTGCAGGCACTTTCTGCTGACCTCTGTGTGTGCCCTGGGCTCTGCTCTCCTGGTAGAGGGTGACCCTGCCTGTGACTCACAGCTCAGAGAGCCAGGACTGAGGCGAGGGCTGGTGGAGTGAAGGCAAGGGTGGGCGCTGCTGGCAAGAACCACAAGCAAAGAGTGCCAGGGCAGGGAAGGTCTGAGTTTAAGGAGCAGAAAGGAGAACCCCCCTGGGCTGGCGAGTCAGGGCCCAGCCCAGAGTGACAGCGTCCCAACCGAGGCCCATGTGCAGTGCCCAGCCTGGGGTCTAGGTTTCTTTCCCATGAACCGAGCAGCCAAGGAGGGTCTTGGGTGAGGGCTGTGGCTCTGGGGTGGAAGGGTCTTGGGTGAGACACCGAGCGGGTGGGTGGGGTGGTGGTGGCAGGGGGCCCGGGAAGTGGGGCCAGTCGGGGGGCCTTGGAAGTCTTTCAGGGACATTCCTGCTGTCAGGGTGTGGGGAGTGGGAAGTGGGGGATGGGGTGGATTCAGGGTCCCGGCTTGAGCTTGGTCAGAGTGGGGAACTGGACTCTGCCCCTGGCTCAGCCTCGCCTGGCTGTGGCATTGCGGGACAAGTTGACCTTACCGTATGCCTGGAGAGCCTAATCCCTGCCTAGCAGTGGGTGAGCCAGGAGGCCGGAATGCAGAAGGCCTTTCAGAAGTTCTTGCTGCCCTGCGAGGTAGAGGCTGTTTTTTGCTAAGGATAAATTTGCCCCCTGTCCCCCAGAACAGCAGCTGCTCAAGGAGCCCGGGACAGCCCCACAGAGGCGAGGCGCCCACAGGGCAAGTGGTGGAATGTCCTGGCTGTCCTTGGTGCAGGGAATGGGTGGGGCTGGGGGCTCTGTGGCCTCTCTGGCTTCGGTCCCCTGGGCAGGCTCCGCCTCCCTCTTATCATGGCCCGTTTGGCAGGCTGCCTGCTACCTCAAAGTCACGCCGTCCTGGGTGTCCTGGCCAGTCCAGCCTCTTCCGGGGGCTGGGGCTGGGGCGGCTGTGTTTATGGGTGCCCTCCCTGTGGCAGGCACCAGGCTGAGCTCAACACACAGGGGCTCAGGGAGGTCCATGGGTGCCCGAGCCGAGATGTGAACCCTGAGTTTGCACAACTGGAGTCTCAGGGCAGTGACCCCTCTGCTCCTCGTGGGACATTGCCCTGGGGGGCGTCAGCTCTGAAGCCAAATGGCCTGGCCCCTGAGTACCCCCGGCAACTCCCTGTAGGTGCTCGTGTACATGCTCCAGTGGGGGGACTTGCTTGGCCGATGGATGAGAGGAAGATTCTCCCCAGGGTGGGAGGCAGCACCGAGGCTCTGTGCCCGGCGGGCTCCCTGCTGGGAGTTGGGTCTGGTTTGATAACGGCGGGCCGGGGTGACAGGCCCACCTTTGCAAAGCAGGGCTGTGGAAAATGGACATCAACACTGCCAGATTCAGGCAGGGCTGGGACGTTCGCAGGGCCCATGGGACAATTAGAAGGTGGGCAGGGCCTGACTGGCACAGGGAGGTAGAAAGTGGTGCTTCCGTCAGCACGTGCCCGGGCGCTCCCTGGGCCAGAACGCTCGATGTCCAGGTGTGGTCACCCCGGGTGTGGGCTGTGGGTTTTAATCTTTTTAATATTCCTCATCTGAATTTTCTAAGAAAAACTTACTGCTTTTTAAAAATAATAAAAGGTTATTTAAAATATAAGGGACGAGAGGCCGGTTAGAGGGTTCCAGAGTCCCTGGAGGGTCTTTGGCATCTCGGGCTGAGAACTCTGATTGAATTGAGTGTGACTTGACTTAGGAGGGTGTTGGGGTGGGGGCAGGTGTGCCATGGCCCGGGGTCCACATGGCGCCAGGGTCCCATGGGCTCCTGTTCCCTGGGTGCGGCCCCATATTGGGCTTGAGGTCCCACATCCTGTCCTTGGGGAGGCCTGGGGGCGGGAGTGAGTGGGGTGGACAGCGGCAGATTCCAGCTTCTCTCAGGCCAGGATTACATGGTTGTGTTGGACTCTGGGATGCTGGTGGGAGAACAGTCTGGGCCAGGGAGAAAGGCTGGGCTGGGCCGAGGTGGGGCCCGCCTGTGGGGCGCTGCTCAGAGATGGAGGAACTGGAGTCCACAGGGAGCCCTCTTCTCTTTTCCTGTGTGTTCAAAGGCCTCCTGCCTGAGGACGTGAGACAGCAGTCTCTGGGGCCTGGGCACAGCTCTGGGCACCGATGGGCAGCCCCTGTGGGTACAGGCTGTGTGCGCCTCTTTCCTCTCCGCAATCTGTAAAATGGGTAACAGCTGCTCCTTCAGGGGCTGTTAGCCTCAGGCTTAGACCATGGCTAGAAAATGTGCTGGCCCTCCAGAGCTCCTAACCTTTCATGGGCCACAGGCCCCTGCCCAGAAGTTTATTTATTTTTTATTTTTTGAAGCAGGATCTCACTCTGTCGCCCCGGTTGGAGTGCAGCAACACAGTCAGTCATAACTCACTGCAACCTCTTGGGTTCAAGCTGGCACTGTGACCTTTGTCCAAGGGACCAACCCGGGAGGCTGGTCTTCAGCCCAGGCATGAGGCCCTGAGGCCCTGGCTTCAGCCGGAAGCTCTCGGGCAGTGCACCATCCTTGCAGCGGGTGGCCTCCGTCCGGCCAGGTGGCCTTAGATGCTCCTCCAAGGCCCAGCCAACTGGGGTCTGCATCGGGAGGAACCATGGCCCCTGGCAGGGCTGAGCCCCTCTAAGCGCGTCACTCCCAAAGCTTGTCCTGGTTGCATGGAGGCCTGAGAGGCTGGACACTTGCCCAGGTCACGCAGCTGGTGTGTAGCAGAGCTTTCTGTCCGGCCCCTGCCCCATGCCGTCCCCTCATACCCTGCTCACACCAGGTGCCCGTACCAGTGCCTACTTGGCGGTGGAATTGGGAGAGGGGAGGGGTGGGCGCGGACCTCTACCTCCCACTGGCGTGCTCCACAGAGCTTCCTGGGAGAAGGTTTTTGGAGGAGTGGCCTTGTCTGGTGTCCCTCTGGGCAGAGCCTGTGTTATAGGCAGGCTAGGAACAATGGATGGCACAGATTCACTGCTCCCCTCCGGCCTCACTGCGCACTGGCTGTGCCTTCTGGAAGGTTATTTGGAGCCCGGCTGGGAGGCACGAGCTGGGCGCTGCCAGGCAGGAATGGATGTGGACGGTTCCTGGCTGTACCTGCTGAGCTCATGACCTGACCCGTCCTTCCCTGGGGGAGCTTGGTGATGGCTCAGGTCGACTCCCATGGGCCAGCCCTCCAGTGCATGCATGCGTGTTCTCAGGGGCTGGCTGTGGGGGCACTGCTTCTTCCTGTCCTGGCTGGGACCTGCCCATCACCCAGGGGACCCAGGGTTTTCCTGACTGCCTAGGGTGTGTTGCTGAGGAAGCTGGAACAGCAACCTGCATTGTTCGGGGAGGAGATTCAGGCAGCTGTCCCATTTTATAGCTGGGGAAACTGAGGCACAGAGTGGGGAAGGGATCTCCAAAGGGGAGGTGACCCGTGGCTGAGCCCCAGCCTGATGGATGCTTGCTGCGGGGAGAAGTCCTGGGGTGCCCCTCCCCAGGCTGCGGTTTGTCCCCCGCTTTGCAGGAAGGGTAGGGCTCCCAGAAGAGAGAGAGTTATGGGGGAGAACAGTGCCAGGGGTCCCGTCCTAGGCCTGGGGCTGCGATTCTTAGAGGGGTAAGGGGCTGGCCTCCGTTGCTGGCCTCCGTTGCTGGCCATGGCAGCCACAGCCTTCCAACCCTTGCTGGCCTGTCCTGGAGCGGGGTTCAAGATGCTGTCACTGCCATCTGCCCAGCCTCACGGTCTTCTGCATGGCACCAGCCTTGCCCAAGGGCACAGCCCTCAGCAGGCCAGAAGTCCTCAGGAGAGCTTGCTGCCAGGCCGCTGCCCGGGGTCAGGCTACAGGGATGCTGCTCAGCCTTGTCCAGGATGCACCTGGCAGGTGGGCAGAGGGATAGGGCCTTCCTGTCCTCCAGAGAACAGTGCTGGGCTCCATGTCTGGCGGTTCCTGAGCCTCTCTTGGCCTCAGTCGTCCTATCTGGAAACAGGGATCATAATCATTTTAGTTTATAGAGAGCAGGGACCCGGCCCCTGCCCTCCTCCTCTGTGGTCTCCTCTGCCCACTCCCAGGACACCTGGACCCTGCCTCTGAAGGTCAGCCCTAGGTTGCAGCAGTGAGCATTGCCTGGCCACAGGCCAGGGGATTTGGGGCAGGGGTGTGGGCAGCTGGGCTGCAGGGGGCTGTGGGAGCCTGAGGGGGTGTCTTCTAGGGGAAGGCCGACAGATGGGGGCACTCCGGCAGGGACAGGAGGTGACCTAGAGGTTGGAGGAGCAGGCTGTGGCTGGAGAACCGGGTGGGGTTGGTCAGCATGTCCCAGGGCCTGGGCTTCCCCTGGGTGGGGGCTGGGGCGCCTCTGCAGGGTGGAAGTGGGCTGTGAGGGGGTTGGGGCTTATTTCCCTATTGCACAGGGCTCCATGGGGCGGGCTGAGCCACAGACACCCTCTGTGGCACCTTGGTGTCTGGTAGGGAGGCAGGTGCCCTGGAGGAGGGCAGAGCTGGCTTTGATGGCGTCAGCCTCTACCTTTTCAGCCCTCACAGAGAAGGCTGTCCCCTCTTCCCTTGAGCAGCCAGGAATGGTGCAGGGGCTTGTCCCTCGGCTCCATGTGGGCTTCCGCGGAGGATATGGTGCGGCCAGGGGCATCAGCTGAGAAGCCACCAGGAGGCAGATACAGCCTCAGGAAGTGGCCTCGTGTCTGCTGAGAACCACAGTCTGAGTCACACGAAACCGTTGAGATGATGTCAGGGTGCAGGCGGGGGAAGGCTGCGAGCTGGGGTTTGGCAAAGGCCTTGGGGTGCCCTCGTGCCGGACGGGCTGCTGTCCACTGGGTCTGGCCCAGGTGAGGTGAGAAACGCCTGCCCCCCGCATCAATGCCTGGGCACATGGGCCCAGTGAATACAGCCAGCAGCTTTGCTCCCCTGATCCCTCCCCTGCAGACCCAGGCAAGGTGGATTCAAGGTGTGGGGCAGGGTAGGGGGCCGGGCACTGGTGGATGGCCTGGGCCAGCCACGCTGGGGCTGCTGTGACCTCCAAGCCCAGGTGCTGCCTTCCACGTGGTTAGGAACAGTGCAGGGACTTGCCCAGTGGCCCTGTGGGTTCGGGCCATGTGCCCCTGCGTTTCCTCTGTCTGTAAAATGGGGATAACGGCAGCTCCTTCGGGGTCTGCTGGCCGCGTGCTTAAACTGTGCCCAGAAAATGCACTATCCCTCCTGGGTTCCTAGGTTTTCATGGGCCACAGGCCCCTCCACAGAAGTTTGTTTGCTTATTTTTTATTTTTTTTATTTTTTGAGACAGGGTCTCCCTCTGTCACTTAGGCTGGAGTGCAGTGGTGCGATCTTGGTTCACTGCAGCCTCTACCTCCCGGGCTCAAGAGATCCTCCTGCCTCAGCCTCCTGAGTAGCTGGGACTACAGACGCACACCACCATGCCCACTAATTTTTGTACTTTTTGTAGAGTGGGGTCCCTCTATGTTGCCCAGGCTGGTTTCAAGCTTCTGGGCTCAAGCAATCTGCTTGCCTCAGCCTCCCAAAGTGCTGGGATTACAGGCGTGCACTTTACTTTTTTAAAGCCGCTTTACAGAGGCATGCTTGGCGTGTGGTAAACCGCCCCAGTTTAAAGCGGACAGTTCCATGAGTTCTGACATTTGGAGACCCTGTGCAAACATGCACACATGTGTATGGGTGTGTGTGCTCATGTGTATAAGTGTGTATCAGCAGAGCGGGCATGCCCATCACCCTCAGAGCATTCCCCTGCCCCACAACCAGACCGCCGCTGCCCTACCATCAGGCACGGTGGATGGGCTTGTGCCTTGTGGACTTTTCTGTGGATGGACTCGCAGCCAGTGCTGGTTCCGTCCGACTTCTTTCACTCAGGCCATGGTTTTGAGCTGTGTGCGTGTTGTGCGTGTCAGCCTGCTGTCTGGGTGGAGCTCACCGTGCTGGCCCATGCACCTGTGGATGGACATGCAGGCTGTATTTGGGCTCTCACAGATGCTGCTGCTAGGAATCGTTGTGTACGAGTCTTCGTGTGAGTAAATACTTGCACTTCTCCACAGCCAGCTGGGAAGTGGAACGGCTGTGTCGTGTGCTATGTGTGGGTTTAACTTTCTAGGGCGCTGACAGACCGTTTTCCTAAAGCGGCAATATCCTTTTGCGGCCCAGCAGTCCTCTGTGACAGCTGTGGTTCCTCCGTCTCCTCGTCAACACTTGATGTGGTCGGTCTTCAATGTTAGCCCATCTAACGGGTGTGTCGGAGACTCCCTGCGGCTTACCTGGCGTTTCCTGGTGACTGACTGCGGGGTCATCTTTCAGCTGCTTATTTGTTCTCTGCACGTCTGTCTTCCTTGATGAAGTGTCTGTCAAATTGTCTGTTAAGGAAACTTGGATTGGTTTTTCATTGAATTCAAGAGTTCTTTACTATGCTCTTTTTTTGTTTTTTTCTTTTTTGAAACCAAGTTTCGTTTTCGTTGCCCAGGCTGGAGTGCAATGGCGCGATCTCGGCTCACCGCAACCTCCGCCTCCTGGGTTCAGGCAATTCTCCTGCCTCAGCCTCCCGAGTAGCTGGGATTACAGGCACGTGCCACCATGCCCAGCTAATTTTTTGTATTTTTAGTGGAGACAGGGTTTCACCATGTTGACCAGGATGGTCTCGATCTCTTGACCTCGTGACCCACCGGCCTCAGCCTCCCAAAGTGCTGGGATCACAGGCGTGAGCCACCGCGCCCGGCCTACTATGCTCTTTATATGTTACATGTTTCTATATTCTGGACCAAGTCCTTTATCAGATATGTGCTCTGTGAGGCTTCCCTCATCCCTGGCTAGTCCTTCCATTCTTTCAAAAATCATTTTCAGACATGTGGTCTCTGTCACGCAGGTTAAAGTGCAGTGGTGCTGTCACTTTAACAGCACCTGGGTTCAAGCCGTCCTCCCATCTCAGCCTCCCGAGGAGCTTGGGACCACAGGCACAAGGCACCACGTCCAGCTAGGTTTTAAATTTTTTGTAGAGTTGGGGTCTCGCTATGTTGCTGTGATCAAAATGAGTATCTGAAGCCTAATCCTCAAATCCTCGAGGTTTATTGAGCCAGCTCGGGGGTGCGCCCAGGAAAAACTCTAGTCACAGAAGCATCTGCGGCTGTTTTTTCTCAAGAGGTGCTTAGGAAGATTCATATTTATATGTTTTCCTGAAAAGGGGAGGGGCATCAAGTGAGACAAATGATTATATATTTGTGAGACTTAGCTAGTGCCCAGCAAATCTACATTTTACAGAAGACACGCATTGGAGGAAAGAGGGAGCATGGACGCGTACAGCTCGGGACGGGGAGGGGTGGCGGGGAGGAGGAACACCTCATCTCATCTCGTTATCTCATCTCAACTTTGTTCTGTGCCTGGGAAGGAAGACAAGCAGTCATCTATGAAAAGCCTGGTTTCTGTTCAGCCCTTTGGGAAGAAAACCCCATGACCGTTATCGAGGGAGGGGGCGTGATGACGCGTGTCTGACCGCCGTCCATCATGGCCCTGAACTCAGCTTCCAGGGTTTCTCTGGGGTTCCCTTGGCCAAGTGGTGTCCATTCCAGTTAGCTGGGGAGTGCGTACGATTTTATTTTCATTTCTCATTGCCCAGACTGATCTTGAAACCCTGGCCTCAATTGATCCTCCTGCCTCAGCCTCCCATTCTCCCTCAATCGATCCTCCTGCCTCAGCCTCCCATTCTCCCTCAATCCATCCTCCTGCCTCAGCCTCCCATTCTCCCTCAATCCATCCTCCTGCCTCAGCCTCCCATTCTCTGAATGGTGTCGACACCTTTTAGAGAGCAAACGTCTTGATTTTGATGAAATGCAGCTTATCAATTTGTTCTTTTATGGATTGCGTTTTTTGGTGTTCTATCTCAGAAATCTTTGCCCAAACCAAGGGCACAAAGATTTTCTGTTTTCTTCTAGAAGTTTCGGAGTGTCGGGTTTCACACTGAGGTTGATAATCCTTCCAGTTAACTTCTGACCAGCTGGAGGTGTCGCTGGAGGCTCCCTTTCTGCCCCTGGGCTTCAGCGCATTTGCTAGGGGGCCCTCCTCCCTCCGCAGCAGAGCTCTACCCGGCAGCACCACCCCTACCTGTATCAGCTCCTTGTCGAAATCTCCCAATGGCCGGGAACGAGAGCTGACTCAGCTGCAATCAAGCCAGACCCAGCGGCCCAGGACTCTGAACCTCCAGCTGGTGTGGCTTCAGGGTCCCCAACCTTTCAGCCCCCACCCCTGTGTTGCTCTGCAAGTGGGGATCAGCAGGGCTGTACCCCAAATGCTCTTTGCTTCTTCCCCCCTCCTCCCTCTCCCCATTGCTCTCGGCTGCACCTCCCACCCCGACCCAGGTCCTCTGTGCTGGTCAGCAACGCCACAACCTCTGACTCCCCAGGGCACTAAAGTGTCAACAGACCCAGAGAACCAGCAAGATCCATCTTAGCCCACACACCACGGGGTTCCAGGACTTGGGGATGCTGATGGCTTAGCTCTGAGTCCTAAGCATGGCAACATCATAGCCTTACATGCATATATGCACGTGTATATAGGTGTGTGTGTGCATCTGTGTGTATAGGTGTGTATGGGTGTGTGCAAATGTGTGTGGGTGTATGCATGTGTGTTTACACATGTATATGGGTGTTTGTACATGTGTATAGGTGTGTGCCCATGTGTATAAGTTTGCGTGTGCATGTGTGTTCATGTGTGTATGAGTATGTGTGTGTACATGGTTATGGGTGCGTGCATGTGTGTATAAGTGTGTGTGCACATGTGTATGGGTACATGTGTACCTATGTGTGCATAGTTGTGTGTGCTCACCTAGGGGTGTGTGCACCTGTGTGTGTATAGCTGCATGTGTACCTATATGTGCATAGGTGTGTGTGCTCACCTACGGGTGTGTGTGCACCTGTGTGTGTATAGGTGTGTGTGCTCACCTAGGGGTGTGTTTGCACCTGTGTGTGTATAGGTGTGTGTGCTCACGTAGGGGTGTGTTTGCACCTATGTGTGTATAGGTGTGTGTGTGTTCATATATAGGTGTGTGTGCACCTGTGTGTGTATAGGTGTGTGTGCTCACGTAGGGGTGTGTTTGCACCTATGTGTGTATAGGTATGTGTATGTTCATATATAGGTGTGTGTGCATCTGTGTGTGTATAGGTGCATGTGTACCTATGTGCGTATACGTGTGTGTGCTCACGTAGGGGTGTGTGTATGCAGGTTTGCAAGCCCCTCACAGTGCAGAGCTGGAAGGAGCTGGAGAGCCCGAGGCTGGTCCCTCCATCCCAGGGTGAAGCACCTCTACCCAGAGGAGGAGCCTCATGGCCGGGCTACTTTGTAGTCTGCAGTCCTAGTCTCTGTCACTGATAGGAGCAAGGCAGAGTGGCCAGAAGGGTGTCACGCAGGGCTTTCTGAGCCACTGGCTGTGTGAGATGTGGGTGGGAGGTCTCTGGGATGGGGAGCTGGCCAGGGACTTGAGCTCATTGCCTGCTGTGACCTCAGTCAGCCCTTGCCCCTCGTAAGGCCCCTTCCCTGTGCAGAGGTACCCAAGAGAGCAGCCCAGCCCTGCCACCCAGCTTGTTTGAGGAGCAAATGTACCCATGCTGTGCGTGGAGCCAGAGGTGATTCTGTCCTCAGGGGCGCGGGGGTGACTTTATGGCTCTGAGCCAAGTGGCAGCCTTGGGGCACTTCCTGATAGTCCAGGGCCCCCCAAAACCCCAGCATCAAGATGAGCATGCCCAGAGGGGCTCATGCTGATGGGGTGGGTGTGGCCTGAAGAAGCCTGCACATGAAGGTGTCTGTCATTGCGGGAGACTGTCTGTGTCCCCTCAAGTCATGCCCCTGAGTGGGGAACACCTTCTGGTCAGAGTGATGCACAGGGTCCTACCCATCTCAAGTGCCCTACCCTCAGTTTGTCCCTGGGGGGTTCCCACCCTTGGGATTAACTCGCCTGTGCTGGAACCTGCAGGAGCTGCTGCCTGTGGCAGAGGTGGGGCCGGCATAGGCCAAGGAGAGCAGATGAGAGACGGGGCTGGCAGGGAGGGGGCTCTGTTAGTTCTGATGTCATTTATTGCTGTTCCTATATGTTTATAATAAATGGAAGAAAATGGTTGGGGACTTGCTGGGGACTCAGGGAGGGTTGGGAACCTCCAGGGCTTCCCTCGACCCGGGGCCCATGGTCCTGCCCGGCAGGAGATGTGAGGGGCTGGGCCTACCAGGTGAGTGGGGTGGGGAAGGAAAGGGTCTGTGTTGGGATCCCTGAGGGATAGGGCCATTTCCCGTCCTGATCTGTCATTATCCCCTGCCGTGGGACAGCACTCAGCATGGCACGAAAGCTCAGCTGTTGTGTGGCCGTGGCCTGCAGAGTTGGTGTCTGTGGCCGCATCATCCCCAGGGAGCTCTGGAGGGATCTGGCCTCAGTTGGCCCGGCGTGGCCCAGGTCTGCCAGCCAAGGGCCTTCTTCCATCCTGTCGAGGGCCTGGGCAGGTCCTAGAGATGGCAGCCTGCAGGCTAAAGCCCCTGACAGCTGGGGGAGGCCCTTCTCTGCATGAACAGAGCCATGGGGCCCGCTGGGCAGACAGCTGCCTGCTCTCACCCCTCGCCCTCCACAGATGAGAGCCTGGAAGAGCCTGGCCTTCTGGAACAGGCGTCTTCCTTTACCAAACCTGCAAAATAGGCCTGATACCAGGAACGGGGCGCTGTAGGGCCCTCGGGAGGGAGGTGAGCGAGCAGCTGGGTCTACCTGCTGCTTGGGGTAGGGCTGTGGCTGGCCCCAGGCTCCTGCTGCTGGCCCAGTGGTCTCTGCATACATGACCCAGAGGGGAGTGGTTTTTTGGTCCTTCCTTTCCTCACTGAGGGGCTCACTGTCAGGCTGTGCTGGGGACACTGGACATGTCCAGGGTCCGTCAGGAAGGGGTGAGGGTAGCCAGGTCTCAGGGACCATTCTGCTGTCTTTGGTTCTCCTGGTAGCCACCAGTGGTGACTATTGTGGCACCTGGGACACAGCTGCCTTGTTCACCTCCTAATATGGAGGAGGGCGAGGGTGAGCCTAGGGCAGACACCAGGGCAGTGTGGCTCCATGGGTGGCTTTGCCTGATGGGCCGGCGCCCAGGCTGCAGTGAACATCTGAGCCCTGTGGGAAGCCCCCTGGATCTGCAGCTGAGCAAAACAGCAGCCGCCAGATGATGGGCCCTTAGTGGCCGCAGGTAGCAGGCACCATTAAATGCAGAGGCCGACTGAGGCTCCGGGCCCAGCACAGGTGACTTTGGTGCCCTTCGGGAGGGGCTGTCCTAGAAACGCAGGTCTCTGAAACATTTATGACTTCATGCGTCAGCTGGAGGCTCTTTCACCGCCCAGACAAAAGGCCCTTGCGTCAGAATGTTCCATGTGGGGCGCCAGCTTGGGTTGAGAGCTTGGGTCTGTGCTCCCAGTCAGAGAGGCCAGGAGCTGGGGGTGCCACACCTGCTGGGAATGCCACTGTTGGGACTGGGTTAAGGCGAGGAGGAGGGTGTCCGTGGCCAGGTGGATGATTGCAGACTGTGATGGTGTGGTGGTCCTCCCGGCAGGGGCTTGCCCATGGGAACCTCATCACAGCCGCGCATCGGCCCCGTCTACAGATGGGAAAACTGAGGCATGGGTGCACAGCTAGTGAGGAGCAGAGCCAGATGGGAACCCAGGCGTGAACTTCAGAGATAACCTTTGTTCATTTGCGTATTGTTTGTCTTGCGCTAAAGTACATGCAACGTAAAACGGACCTTTTTACCCCATTCCGTGGTCTTTGGTGTATTCGCACTGTTATGCCTCTGTCACCTCTTCCTTTCTTCTAATTCCCCTAAAGGAAATTCGCAGTCACGCCCTTCCCCCGTCCCCAGCTCCTGACAACCACAAGCCCACATATTCTGGACGTTTCACGTGCCTGAAATTGTGGCAAATGTGGCCCCGTGTGTCTGGCTTCCTTCCCTGAGTGTCCTGTTGTCACTGTCCGTCATGTGATAACACACAAGGGAATTCCCTTCCTTTCTGAGCCAAGAAGCGGTCTGACGTGTGGCTGCACTATCCTGTGACCTTTGCTGTTGTGGCCAGAGGCTCCTTCTTAAAAGGCTGATACTTAGAATGGATTTTTTTAAAAATTCAAATACGTATTGCTTATGAAAACCACACAGTTAAGTATGATACCATCCAAATGAAAAAGTGGCTAAAGATTTTCACCTAAAGATAGCAGGTGTTTCTTTCAGCCTCGATCTCAAAGAATTAGGGCAAAGAGGGCAATTCTAAACAGTAAAGATGGAGTGAGCTGTGACGCTGTAAGTTTCATTAAGACAGTGACACGGTGTGGCAGTGTCCCTGCCCAAATCTCATGTGTCGTGGGAGGTAATTAAATCCTGGCGAAGAGTCTTTCCTGTGCTGTTCTCGTGATAGTGAATAGGTCTCAGAAGGGCTGATGGTTTTAGAAAGAGGCATTCTCCTCCACAACCTCTCTCATTTTTCACCTGCCACCATCCACGTAAGATGTGACTTGCTCCTCCTCGCCCTCCGCCATGACTACGAGGCCTTCCCAGCCATGTGAACTGTAAGTCCAGTTAAACCTCTTTGTTTCGTAAATTGCTCGTTCTCAGGTATGTGGACCAGCAGCGTGTACAGGGACTGATACACACAATACAGTAAAAACTATTTAAAATGCCAATGAAAATATAAATTTGAATCACCTCATCCAGTCTTTGGTAGATCAAGAAAACAAAAATAATCAGAATCTGTAATCCCAGCACTTTGGGAGACCAAGGCGGGTGGATCACAAGGTCAAGAGATCGAGACCATCCTGGTCAACATGGTGAAACCCCGTCTCTACTAAAAATACAAAAAATTAGCTGGGCATGGTGGTGCGTGCCTGTAATCCCAGCTACTCGGGAGGCTGAGGCAGGAGAATTGCCTGAACCCAGAAGGCGGAGGTTGCGGTGAGCCAAGATTGCGCCATTGCACTCCAGCCTGGGTAACAAGAGCGAAACTCCATCTCAAAAAAATTAATTAATTAATTAAAATCTGAATCATTAACGTAGTTAAATCTATAGCTATATGAAACTTTGTAACTTAAAAGCAAAAGATGTACCTTCTACAGTATTCCTGGAGCATTCAGGAATGGATCATATGCTACACTGCAAAAACCTCAAGACATTTAAAATTAAGAACTTATGCTGGATATCTCTGATTTCGACATATGTTTAAAACTTATGTTATTACAAATTTAATTAATAAAAGTCTAAAGAAGAAAAATATACTTAGAAGTAAAAACAGCCACAATATTACTGTGTAATAGATCTAAGCGTTAAAGGGGGATATATACATTTCTGTACATACAGGCATTTTCATTTTTTGAAAGTAAATAAGTTGAAAAGTTCACATTTAGAAAAGTGAATATAAATAAGAGATAAGGATAGAAAATAATAGGAAACAGGGAAACAGACTTGAAATTTCTTTTCAGGAGATGATTCTTGGTTCTTTGAGAAAAAAATATATACCTTATAATTTCTTTCTTTTTTTTTTTTGAGATGGAGTTTTGCTCTTGTTACCCAGGCTGGAGTGCAATGGCGCGATCTCGGTTCACCGCAACCTCCACCTCCTGGGTTCAGGCAATTCTCCTGCCTCAGCCTCCTGAGTAGCTGGGATTACAGGCACGCGCCACCGTGCCCAGCTAATTTTTTGTACTTTTAGTAGAGATGGGGTTTCACCATGTTGACCAGGATGGTCTCGATCTCTTGACCTCGTGATCTACCAGCCTCGGCCTCCCAAAGTACTGGGATGACAGGCTTGAGCCACCGCGCCCGGCCACCTTATAATTTCAATCATGGAAAAAACACCCAAGCATATAACTAAATTTAGTTATGAGAAGCCTCTTTGGCAACTGATTTAGAAAAGTTTTGTTTGTTTGAGACAGAGTCTCTCTCTGTCACCCAGGCTGGAGTGCAATGTTCACTTCCCAGGTTCAAGTGATCCTCCCACCTCAGTCTCCCAAGTAGCTGGGTTTACAGGCATTTTTCTGGAAAAGCCTCCAGCCCATAGTGATCCAGTTTCTTCCCACCACTGAAGCAGGATGCTATCTGCTACTGAGAGATCCAGTCATGTTAGTGGCTTGATGGTCAGGGTACCCAGGCTGGCTGTTGACAAAGTGATCTCTCTGTTGCCTCTCTCGCAGAGAGAAAAGAAAACTTCAGACCAGTGATATGTACACATAGAGAGATTGAAATCCTCACTATGATGGCAAACTAAACCCACAGTGTGTTTAAAATGGCCACACACATAGGCCAGGCACAGTGGCTCATGCCTGTAATCCCAGCACTCTGGGAGGCTAAGGCGAAAGGATTGCCTGAGCTCAGGGGACCAACCTGGATGACGTGGTGAGATCCTATCTCTTTTTATTAAAAAAAAATGACCATACACACACACACACACACACACACACACACACACACACACACACACCAGTGGTAATGGATTATAACTCAGAAAATGAAAAAGTGGTCCATGCATCCACAGGGACACATCCATTTACATGAGTAAATGAGTGGAAGAAAGGAAGCCAGTTCTCACAGGCATTAGAATCAATGGGGCTGGAAGGCTATCAAGGAAACCCCATGGCAGAGGCAGGGGTTGGAGGAGCCAGGTGGTGGTGGCCTCAGCGTCTCCCACCACTACTTACTAGTTGCAAAGGAAAAAGAGTCACTTTCTGGGGGCAAAGCTGGCAATGTTACCTGAGCCAAGTGATCCCAGTTAGCATGACCAGGAACAGGACAGGCCAGCTTCACCGCCCTCTGGATGGACAGCCTCAGTAGCAGAATTCCTGCCAAAGACACAGCTGTCCATGGTCGAGTCATCCAGAGACATCAGGGAAAATCCACATGGAGGGAGACGCATGCAGTGGCCTGAACACTTCAAAAATGCTAGGGCCAAAAATGGAAAGTACTGTTCAGAGTGAAGGGGAAGGAAGAAATGCGATCCCTGAGTGGAGTCTGTGATTCCACTATGTTATGTATCAGTCCATTTCACACTGCTGATGAGGACATACCAGAGACTGGGTAATTTATGAAGGGAAGAGGTTTAATTGACTCACAGTTCCATATGGCTGGGAAGGCCTCACAATCATGGTGGAAGATGAAGAAAGAGCAAAGGGACATCTTACATGGTTGCTGGCAAAGAGAAAATGAAAACTGAGCATAAAGGGTTCCCCCTTATAAAACCATCAGCTCTCGTGAGACTTACTGAGAACCATGAGAACAGTATGGAGGAAACCACCCCCATGATTTAATTATCTCCCACCAGGTCCCTCTCATGACATGTGGGAATTATGGGAGCTACAGTTCAATATGAGATTTGGGTGGGGACACAGCCAAAGCATATCATTCTTCCCCAGCCCCTCCCAAATCTCATGTCCTCACACTTTAAAACCAATCATGCCTTCCCAACAGTTCCCCAGAGTCTTAACTCATTTTGGCATTAACTCAAAAGCCTGCAGTCCAAAATGTCATCTGAGACAAGGCAAGTTCCTTCCTCTTATGAGCCTGTGAAATCAAAAGCAAGTTAGTTAATTCCTAGATACAGTGGGGGTACAGGCAGGCCTTGGATAAATGCACCCATTTGAAATGGGAGAAATTGGCCAAAAGGAAGGGGGTAAAGGGCCTGTGGAAGTCTGAAATCCAGTGGGGCAGTTAAATCTTAATGCTCCAAAATGATCTCCATTGACTCCATGTCTCACATCCAGGTCATGCTGACGCAAGAGGTGGGTTCCCGTTGTCTTGGGCAGCTCCACCCCTGCGGCTTTGCAGGGTACAGCCTCCCTCCTGATTACTTTCATGGGCTGGTGGTATCTGCAGATTTTCCAGGCACACAGTGCAGGCTATTGATGGATCTGTCATTCTGGGATCTGGAGGACAATGGCCCTCTTCTCAGAGCTCCACTAGGCAGTGCCCCAGTGGGGAGATTTTGTGGGGGCTCTGACCCCATTTTTCTTTTCCTCACTGCCCTAGCAGAGGTTCTCCACAAGGACCCTGCCCCTGTAGCAAACTTCTGCCTGGACATCCATGCATTTTCATACATCTCTGAGATCTAGGCAGAACTTCCCAAACCTCAGTTCTTGACTTCTGTGCACCCACAGGCTCAACACCACATGGAAGCTGCCAAGGCTTGGGGCTTACACCCTCTGAAGCCTCAGCCAGGCTGTACCTTGGACCCTTTTAGCTATGGCTAGAGCAGCTGGGACTCAGGGCACCAAGTCCCTACACTGCACATAGCAGGGGGTCTGGGCCCAGTCCAGGGAGTCATTTTTTCCTCCTAGGCCTTTGGGCCTGTGATGGGAGGGGCTGCTACTAAGGTCTGTGCCGTGCCCTGGAGACGTTTTCTACTTTGTCTTAGTGATTAACATTTGGTTTCTACTTACTTATGTAACTTTCTGCAGTGGCTTGAATTTCTCCTCAGAAAATGAGTTTTTATTTTCCGTCACATTGTCAGACTGTGAATTTTCTGAACTGCTACCTTCTGTTTCCCTTTTAAAACTGAATGCTTTTAACAGCACCCAAGTCATGTCTTGAATGCTTTGTAGCTTAGAAATTTCTTCCATCAAATATCCTAAATTGTCTCCCTCAAGTTCAAAGTTCCACAGCTCTCTAGGGCAGGGGCAAAATGCTGCCAGTCTTTTTGCTAAAACATAGCGAGAGTCCTCTTTACTCTGGTTCCCAAGAAGTTTCTCATCTCCATCTGAGACCACCTCAGCCTGAACTTCATTGTCCATATCATTATCAGCACTTTGGGCAAAGCCATTCAACAAGTCTCTAGGAAGTTCCAAACTTTTCCACATTTTCCTGTCTTTTTCTGAGCCCTCCAAACTGTTCCAACCTCTGCCTCTTATCTAGTTCCAAAGTTGCTTCTACATTTTTGGGTTTCTTTACAGCAGCACCCCACTCCCAGTACCAATTGACTGTATTAGTCTATTTTCATGCTGCCAATAAAGACATACCAGAGACTGGGTAATTTCTAAAAGGGAGAGGTTTAACTAACTCACAGTTCCACATGGCTGGGGAGGTCTCACAATCATGGCGGAAGAAGAAGGAAGAGCAATGGGATGTCTTACATGGTGGCTGGCAAAGAAAGAATGAAAGCCGAGTGCAAGGGGTTTCCCCTTATAAAACCATCAGATCTCATGAGACTTAATTCACTACTATGAGAACAGTCTGGGTGAGCCACCCCCATGATTTAATTATCTCCCACTGGGTCCCTCCTACAACACGTGGGAATTATGGGAGCTACAATTAAAGATGAGATTGGGTGGGGACACAGCCAAACCGTGTCAGAGCTGAATCCTGGCTGGAAAAATGGCTGCAATACCCAGCATCGGGGCAGCTGACAATGTGAGAGTGTGAGACAGAGAGCCATAGCGTGCAATGGAGACCTGTAGTGTGTGCGCCCGTGTTTCTTTCCCATTTTGACAACAGTACCTCATGGTTACAGAATAGAACAGCCTTATTCCTAAGAAAACCATGTGGAGGCATTTAGCAGACAACAGGCATGGTGTCTCCAACCTACTCTCCAAGGGCTCAGAAAGACTCAACTGGAAGGGGAAGGCTGGAGAGGAACAGGAAGGAGCAGGATGGGCGCAGTGTAGAAACCGCAGGCAAGTCTAGGCAGAGCATGCTTGGGAGTTCCTCTTATTATTCTTACAACTTCTCTATAAGTTTGAAATGAAATCATATAAATCAAAAGTTGGAAGAGAATGACCACATCACGTTGGATTTCTCTCATAGCCACAGGAGCCGGGGGTGGTCTCTTCTGCAGTGTACTGATGCGATGTGCAATGTCACTAGTTCTCATCCAAAGCAGGTGACAATTCCAGTCACTGCAGAGAGGGTTAGGGCTATCTCCTCACCAGACATGAGAAAATGCTTTTAGTAGATTCATTTTCTGATCGTAAAGTTCAGAAATGTTAATCAGAGAACACGCATAAATTTTATTAAAATGACTCATTGTACCAAAAGCCAGAGATGCCGGCCCTTTGCTTCCAGCTGGTCTTTGTTTCTTGCAGTGTGTGTGTGTGTGTGTGTGTGTGTGTGTGTGCGCACGCGCGCGTGTTTATTCTTGGTCACTGTGTGTTAAGGGCGTGTGCACACATAGTGCAGTCAGGTGTGAGTTGGAGGTCTCCAGCTAGGCTGCTCCCCACAGGCCATGTGGCCATCAGCCAGGGCTCCCCAACCCCAGGCCATGGAGCACTGCCCATCCATGGCCTGTTAGAACCAGACCACACAGCAGGAGATGAGGCAGGTGAACAAGTGAAGCTTCATCCGTATTTACAGCCACTCCCCGTTGCTTGTGCACATGAGCTCCACTTCCTGTCAGATCCGTGGTGGCATTAGATTCTCTTAGGGGCACGAGCCCTGTTTTGGACTGTGCCTGCGAGGGATCTAGATTGCATGCTCCTTATAAGAATCTCATGCCTGATGATCTGTCACTGTCTAGTTGCAGGAAAACAAGCTCAAGGCTCGCACTGATTCTACATGATGGTGAGTTGTAGACTTATTTGATTCTATGGTACAATGTTAAAATAGTGGAAATAAAGTGCCCTATTCAAGTGATGTGCTTGACTCATCCCAGAACCACCCCTATCACTGGTCCATGGAGAAACTGTCTTCCGTGAAGATTGGGGACCGTGGCCATAGGCTGTTTGCTTTACCAATTTATGCCTCAGTTTCTTCATCTCTGAAATGAGAATGGTGGGAACCCTTGCCTCATATAGTGGTTTGAGGATCGAATGACCTCATTGTCCAGCACTCTTAGCTTCTTGCCAGCACAGGAAGTGCTGAGCAGGGTAACCCCATCATTGTGTGTGTGTGTGTGTGTGTGTGTGTGTGTGTGTGTGTGTATATTTGCCTTTGCATGTCTATGCAAAAAACTGGTAAAATTGGGAGGACAGTAGACAACTCATTTGTATCTTCTGACATTTTGACACATCAATTCTTCCTCCAAATGTGACCTTTCAATGGTTGCCTAGCATTTCCCCTGTGTTATTGAATGTAATGAACTCTGTTGCTGAGGGCTGGGTTACTTCCTAATCGCTATAAATAACATTGTGATGCAAATCCATGTATACTTGTTTTTGCCTGGAACTCAAGTGTATTTCCTTGGGTCACATTTGCAGGAGACCCACAGGATCAAAGTGTTCCTGCATTTTTACGGCTCTGACACCTTTGGCCAAACTGCCATCCAGGAGTGTTTTCCCAAGTTAGCTTCCAGCTCTGCTGCTGGACGTAGCTGACTCCGCCACCCCGACCACACTGCGCCCCACTCCCGCAAAGCTGTGTATTATACAAACTGCCATTTTGATGAAGCGAAAATAGAATATTCTTCTTAGTGGGGGGAGTGCGCTTATATTTGTTGGCCTCTGCGTTTTAGCCACCCATCCACTGGCCCACCTGCCCCTGCCGCACCTGCAGCAGACGAGACTGTTGTCTAGGTTGTTGGGGAAACTGGGAGCGCGTGGAGCAGGAGGGTCGCCCTCCAGGAAGCATATACAAGAGAGGGGAGAGTCATGGACTGGCACGGCGTGGTGTTGCATGGAACGTGTCTCTCCGCAGTAAGACCCTGAGAAGCAGCCAGGCAGGGAGGGGTGGGAGAGGGAAGGAGTTGCACACAGCCTCTTGGGCTGGACGGGATTTCAGCAGAGACCTGATGGAGTTGAGCGAGTGGGTGGTGTGTGTTTCTGCAGGAAGAGCAGCTGGGCGGAGGGCATGGCATGGGCAAAGGTCCTGCGGTGGGAACACGCTTGGTGTATGTGAGGAACAGTGTCGGCAGGCGCCGTAGATAGGATGGGAGGGCCACGAGGGCTAAGATTCTGGGAACCACAAATGGGTAACGGGGCAGGGTGTGAGGATGAGGGACAGCGTCAGTCCTCTCTCGGCTTCTGTACTTTTAAAACACCATTTTGTTTTGAAGTAACTTTAATGCTGCAGAAAAGTTCCACAACAGTACTGAGAGTTTGGGCAGACTCCTGGTATTAGCGTCTTAAAAATGGGCTGTGCTGATCAAAACCAGGGCACCCACACCCGGTGTGTTGCCGTGGACTCCACTGCAGACCTGATTCAAACTTCACGTTTCCAGGGTCCGGTTTCTCTTCTGTGATCCCCACTCTGCTTTCAGCTGCCACATCTCCCTTCGTGTCCTGAAGCCTGTGCCAGCCCCTCAGTCTTTGTGTTTCATGACCTTGATGTTTGAGATAAGTACTGGGCAGCTGTTGTGTAGAATGTCCCTCAGTTTGGATTTTCTGATATGCTCTCATGATTAGAACGAGATTGTGCATTTTTGGCAAGAACACCGCGGGAGTGTTGTTGGGTCTCGAGGAGTCGCTGTGCAGGGCTGTGTGAGGTCGACCCGTCTTAGGGCGGGTTCATTTGACCTTGATCGCTCAGGTGGAAGCGTGTCAGCCCGGCTTCTCTGCTGTAAATCGACCATTTTCCTCTTCATAATTACTAAATATCTTGAGAGTGATACATCAAGACATTGCAAATGCTCTTTTTCTCCTGAGATTGTGCCCTGCTGACTTCAGTGCCCATCAGTGGGTCTTGCCTGTGACAGCAAAATCTGTGGTGCTTGCCAAATGGGGATTCGTTTATTTCCCACTTTCTTTCTATGTTTATTAATTTGGACTCTTCTCCAGGAAGAGCTCCCCACTTTGCTCTGGTTGTGTATCCAGTGGCTTACGTATATCAGCATGGTTTCATAGATAATTTCCTTTGTGTTACGGGCTACAAGCCAAGGTATCATTATTTATTTCCGCTGCTCCCTTCAGTGTGATTATGTCATCTGTGATATGTTTAGATGCATCTGTTAGGTTGGTATTCCATTTTGGGTGTCCCCCAGTTCTGATTGGTTTTAATTACTTATTTGGGGGTCTGTGTGAAGTGAATATAAAGCTGCCGTGACTCCCAGGGTCAGAGCTGCACAAAGAGGTATCCTCAGAGCAAAGCTAGGCGCCCACCCTGCCAGGCACTCCCTCCCCGACTGCCCCCCTCCACCCTGGACAAAACCAGCTCTTCAGCCTTTTTTGTCTCTTACAGGTCTCTCACATAGATGAACAAGTGCACGTGTGTTTTCCTGGATCCCCCCTTTCTTACATAAAGGGAAGCACACTATTGATAGTCTTTCGTTAAGTCTTTAATCATGGTAAGATACATGTAATGCATGTATTTTAAATTTACCATTTTCACTATTTTTAATCACACAGTTCAATGACGTTAAGTGTGCTCATTCTGTTAATGCAACCATCACAACCATCCATCTCTAGAACTTTCTCATCTTCCCAAACTGAAGCTCTGTCCCCGTTAAACAGCAGCTCCCCCACTGTCTCTTCCCAGCCCCTGGCACCTACCTTCTACCTTCTGTCTCTATGGATTTCACTACTCCAGGAATCTCACGTACGTGGAATCATTTGCCTTTTGCGACTGGCTTATTTCATTCGGCGTAATGTCCTCAGGGTTCACTCACGCTGTAGCACGTGTCAGAATTTCCTTCCTTTTCCTTTTCAGGGCTGAGTAATACTCCATTTTATGGATAGACCACATTTTGCTTATCCACTCAGCTGTTGATGCGCACTTGGTTGCTTCTATGTTTGAGCTATTATAAATAATACTGCTGTGAATATGGGTGGATGAACATCTTTTTAATGCCCTGCTTGCAGTACTTTGGGGCATATACCCAGAAGTGGAATTTCTGAATTTGATCATAATTATAGCTTTAATTTTTTGAGGAACCATTGTACCATTGTCCACAGTGGCTACCACATCCTCACCAACACTTGTAATTTTTTAATAGAAGTCATTCTAGGCTGGGTGCAGTGGCTCATGCCTGTAATCCCGGCACTTTTCAAGGCTGAGGCAGGCAGATCACCTGAGGTTGGGGGTTCGAGACCAGCCTAACCAACATGGACAAATCCCGTCTCTACTAAAAATACAAAATTAGCCAAGTGTGATGGCGCATGCCTGTTACCCCAGCTACTCAGGAGGCTGACAGGGGAACCACTTGAACCTAGGAGGTGGAGGCTGTGGTGAGCTGAGATCGTGCCATTGTACTCTAGCCTGGGCAACAACTCTCAAGAAAAAACATAGTAGCCATTCTATTGGGTATAAGATGGTATCTCATTGTAGTCTGGATTTACATTTTCTTGTGATTAGGGACGTTGAGCGTATTTTTATGCTCTCGTTAGACATTTGTATATCTTCTTTGGAGAACATCTCCTCAGCTCTTTTGCCCATTTTATTAAATTGAGAGGTTTGTTTTTGTGGGTGAGTTTTAGAGGTTCTCTCTATAATCTGGATATTAATCCTTACCAGATACAGGATTTGCAAACATTTTCTCTCATTCTGTGGGTTGCCTTTTTACTCTGTTGATAGTGTCTCTAGCTGTACAAAAATGTCTAATCGCTTCACAAAGTCCCAGTTGTCTATTTTTTGTTTTGTTGCCTGTGCCTTTTGTGTCTGTGTTAGTCCATTTTGCATTGCTATAAAGGAATACTGGAGGCTGGGTAATTTATTTTTTTAAAAAAAGAGGTTTAATTGGCTCACGGTTCTACAGACAGTACAAGAAACATGATGCCAGCATCTGCTTCTGGGTGAGAGCCTCGGGAAGCTTTCAGTCATGGCAGAAGGGGAAGCAAAAGTAGGAGCAAGAGCGAGAGAAGGAGGTGCCCCTCTCCTTTTTGTTTTTTGAGGTGGAGTCTTGCTCTGTTGCCCAGGCTGGAGTGCAGCAGCCTTGGCTCTCTGTGACCTCCGCCTCCTGGGTTCAGGCAATTCTCCTGCCTCTGCCTCCCGAGTAGCTGGGATTACAGGCGCGTGCCACCATGCCCGGCTAATTTTTGTATTTTTAGTAGAGACGGGGTTTCGCCATGTTGGTCAGGCTGGTCTCAAACTCCTGAATTCGTGATCCACCCGCCTCGGCCTCCCAAAGGGCTGGGATTACAGGTGTGAGTCACCGTGCCCAGCTGGCCAGTTTCCTTTTAATAACCAGATCTTGTATGAACTCATTACCTAATCATAAGGAATCTGCCCCCATGACCCAAACAGCACCCACCAGGCCCCACACCCAACACTGGGGATCATTTCAACATGAGAGTTAGAGAGGACAAACATCCACACTCTATCAATGTCATATCCAAGAAATCACAGCCAAATCCAATGTCATGAAGCTTCTGCCCTATGTTTTCCTTTAAGATTTTTATAGTTTTAGGTTGCACATTTAGATCTTGGAGCCATTTCAAGTTAATTTTTGCATATGATATAAAGCAAGGGTCCAGCTTTACTCTTGCATGTGGATTTCCAGTTTCCCCAGCACCATTTGCGGAAAAGACTACCCTTTTCCCGTTGAATAGTCTTGGCGATGTAGTCAAAAATCATTTGACCACTTATGCTGGAGTTTATTTCTGGGCTCTCATCTGTTCCGTTGGTTTATATATCTGTCTTTTTGCCAATGTCACACTGTCTTGATGACTGTGAGTTTGTAGAAAAGTTTTGAAATCAGGAAGTGTTAGGCTTCCAACTTTGGTTTTCTTTTTCAAGATTGTTTTTGGCTATTTTGAGTTCCTTGACATTCCAAATGAATTTATGATGGAATTTTCTGTTTTTGCAAAAATGTCATTGGGATTTTGAGAGGGATTGCACTGAAGAATCTACAAATCACTTTGGGTAGTGTTGATATCTCAACATTGTCTTCCAATCCATGAACATGGGATATGTTTCCATTTACTTGTGTCTTTTTAAGTTTCTTTCAGTCATGTTTTGTGGATTTTGCTGCACAAGTCTTTCACCTCCTTGGTTGATTCCTAAGTATTCTATTTGATGCTATTATAAATGGAATTGTTTTCTTAATTTTATTTTTGGATTGTTCATTGTCAGTATATAGAAATGCGACTGATTTTTGTGTGTTGACTTTAGATTCTGTAACTTTGCTGAATTCATTTATTAACTCGAATAAGTTTTTGTGGAATCTTTAGGGTTTTCTGTGTGTAAGATTATATCATCTGTGACTAGAAATAGTTTTACTTCTTTTTTTCCATTCTGGATCCCTTTTATTTCTTTTAATTTCTTTCTTGCCAAATTACTCTGGCTAGAATTTTCAGTACTATGTTGAATAGAAGTGGTGAAAGTGGTCACCCTGACCTTAGAGGGAAAAATTGCAGTCTTTCATTATTATGATATTAGCTGTGGATTTTCACATATGGTTTTTATTATGTTAAGGTAGTTTCCTTCTATTCCTAGTTTGTTGAGAGGTTTTAATAAGAAGGATGTTGAATTTTGTCAAATGCTTTTCTGTATACATTGAGATGATCATGTGTATTTTATTCCTTCATTCTTGTTAATATGCTGTATTACATTGATTTATTTTTGTGTTTTGAACCATCCTTGCATTCCAGGACTAAATCTCACATGGTTATGATGTATAATACTTTAAACATGTTTCTGAACTCAGTTTGCTAGTATTTTGTTGAGAATTTTGCATCAATTTTCATAAGGGGTATTGATCTATAGTTTTCTTGTAGTCCCTGTGTGGCTTCAGTATCAGAATAATGCTCTCCTCATAGAATGAATTAGAAACTTTTCCCCTTCTCTTTAATTTTTCTGGGAAAGTTTGAGAAGGATTGGAGTTTATTCTTTAAATATTTGGTAGGATTCACTGGGGAAGCTGTCAGGTCCAGGCTTTCCTTTGTTGAGAGTTTTTTGATTACTGATTCCATCTCCTCACTAGTAACAGGTCCATGCAGGCTTTCTCTTTCTTTATGGTTTAGTCTTGCTAGGTTTTCTGTTTCTCAGAATTTGTCCATTTCATCTAGGTTATCCAATTTGTTGATACACAATTGTTTATAATACTCTCTTATAATCCTTTTTATTTCTGTAAAATTGATATTCATGTCCCCATTTTCACTTCTGATTTTAGTAGTCTTCTCTTTTTTACTTAGTCTGTCTAGCTAAAGGTTTCTCAGTTTTTAAAATTCTTTTCAGAGAAGCAACTTTGATTTCATTGATTTTTCTCTACTGTTTTCCTGTTCTCTATTTTGTTGATCTCTGCTGTAATATTTATCATCTCCTTTCTTCTGCTAGCTTTGGGTTTAGTTCTTCTTTTGCTACTTCCTTAAATGGTAAAGTTAGGTTATTTATTGGAGATCTTTGTTGTTTATAAATGTAACAGTTTACAGGGAGGGGCAGAGGAAGACGGCCAAATAGAAGCCTCCAAATCCACCCCCCGCCACCACACACACACAAGAACACCAAAGTTGATAACTATCTATATAAAAAAGCACCTTTATAAGAACTAAAAGTCAAATAAGCGGTCACAGTACCTACTTTTAACTTTATATTGCTGGAAGAGGCGCCGAAGAGGGGAAGAGAGACAGTATCGAATCCCCAACAGCACTGCTCTCCCTTTCCCCAGCTGTGTGACATGGAGAGAGAATCTGAGAGCTTGGGGGAGGAAAAGTGCTGTGCTTTGAGACTGTCCATTGAGCTCAGTGCTTCCCTGTTGCCACAGAAAGCAGAACCAGGCTAAATTCAGCCCACACCCAGGACAGCGGGGACATTAAAACCAGCCCTAGCCAGAGGGGAATCACATATTCCAGTGGTCAGAAACCGAGTTTCAGAAAACCTTGCCACCATGGGCTAAAGTGCTCTGGGGTTCTAAATAAACTTGTAAGGCAGCCTAGGCCACAATAACTGCAATGCCTTGGCAAGTCCTATTGCAGTGGTGGGCTCAGAGCCAGTGGATGTAGGGGGCACAGGACCTACTGAGACACCAGCCAGGGTGGCTAACCTCAGGCAGCACAGATCACAGAAACAAAAGTGACTCTTTTCCTCTGCTTAAAGAGAGGAGAGGGAGGAGTAAAGAGAATGCTGTCTTGCATCTTGGATACCAGCTCAACCACAGTAGGATAGGGCACTGGGCAGAGTCAATAGGCAACCATTTCAGCCCCTGGCGCTCAGACATTTCCAGACGCACCCTTGGCCAGAAGGGAACCCACTGCCTTGAAGGGAAGGATCCAGTCCTGTCAGGATTCATCATCTGCTGACTAAATAGCCCTTGGACCCTGAACAACCAGCAGGGCCAGGCAGTATGCTGTGGGCCTTGGATGAGCTTCTGAAATATGCCAGCTTCAGGTACCAGCTTGACCACAGTGGGGCAGAGCATCAAACAGGCTCTTGGGGGCCCTGATTCCAGGCCTTGGCTCTTAGACAGCATTTCTGGACCTGCTCTGGGCCAGAAGGGAACCCACTGACCCGAAGGGCGAGTCTGCAGCCTAGAAGCCTTCACCAGAAGCTGAGTGAAGAGCCCTCAGGCCTTCAGTGAACAAACATGGTAACCTGGCAGTACCACCTATGGGCCGGCAGTGGTGGTGGGCCCAGGGAGAGGCTCCTTTGCCTATGGAAAGGAGAAGGAAGACTGGGAATGACACTATCTCGTGCCACTACTGAGTGCCAGCTTAGTCTCTGTACCATACCACACCAGGTAGATTTCTAATGTCTTCGGCTATAGTCCCTGGCTCCTGGATGGCATCTCTGGACCCACCTTGGACTTGGGGGAACCTGTCACCCTAAAGTGAAGAACAAAAGCCTGGCTGGCTTTACCATTTGCTGATTGTAGAGCCCTTTGCTGCTTTGAGTAAACAACATAGGTGATAACCAGTTAGTGCTTACAGTGGGCCTTGGGTGAAACTCAGTGCTGTGCTGGCTTCAGATCTGACCAGCACAGGCCCAGTGGTGGTGGCCACAGGTAAGCTTGTGTCACTCCACCCAAGCTTCAGGTGGCTCAGCACAGAGAAAGAGGGACTCCATTTCCTTGGGAGAAAGTAAGGGAAGAGAATAACCGTTTCTGCCTGGTAATGCAGAGAATTCTTCGGATTTTATCAAGGACCACCAAGGCAGTATTTTTATGAGTCTGCAAGAGCCACAGTGTACTTGGGATGCCACCTAACACAGATACGGCTTAGTTCACAACACCCAAGTCCCTCTGAATACCTGGAAATCTTTACCAAGAAAGATGGGTACAAACAAGCCCAGACTGCGAAGACTACAATAAATACCTAACTCTTTAATGCCCAGACACCAATGAACATCCACGAGCATCAGAGCCATCTCAGAAAACACGACCTGACCAAAGAAACTAAATAAAGCATCAGAGACCAATTCTGAAGGAAAGAGGTCTGTGACCTTTCAGAGAGACAATTTAAAATAGCTGTTTTGAGAGAATTCAGATTCAAGATAACACAGAGAAGGAATTCAGACATCTACTGGATAAATTTAATAAAGAGATTAAAATGATTAAGAATCAAGCAGACATTCTGGAGTTGAAAAACACAGCTGACATACTAAAGAGTGCATCAGAATCTCTCAATAACAGAATTGATCAAGAAGAAAAAGAATTAGTACAGAGGAGACAAAAAAATATGAAAGAAAGAAGTTGGATGTAGAAAATAGCCTCAAAAGGGTAAATCTAAGATGTACTGACCTTAAAGAGGAGGTGGAGAAAGAGATGGGATAAAAGTTTATTCAAAGGGATGATAACCAAACCTAGAGAAAGATATCAGTATTCAAATATAAGAAGGTTACAGGACACCAAGGTTACAGGTCAAGATTTGACCCAGACAAGACTACTCAAGGCATTTAATAATCAAAGTCCTGAAGGTCAAGGATAAAGGACCCTGAAAGCAGCAAGAAAAAAAAAAGACTTATAATGGAACTCCAGTATATCCAGCAGCAGACTTTTCAGAGGAAACTTTATGGGTCACAAGAGAGTGGCATGGCGTATTTAAAGTGCTGAAGGAAAGAAGAAAATGTTTGCTCTAGAATAGTATATCTGATGAAAATATCCTCCAAACATGAAGGAGAAATAAAGACCTTCTCAAAGAAACAAAAGCAGGGTTACATCAGCAGACCCATCTCACAAGAAATGCTAAAAGGAATTCTTCAGTGTGAAAGAAAAGGGTGTTAATAAGCAGTACGAAATCATGTGACAGTACAAAGCTCACTGGTAATGAGTACACAGAAATACACAGAATATTATAAAACTGTAACTGTGCTGTGTAAACTACTCATATCTTATTTTGTTTCTAGAGATGGAGTTTTGTTCTTGTTGCCCAGGCTAAAGTGCAATGGCATGATCTCAGCTCACCATAACCTCTGCCTCCCGGGTTCAAGCGATTCTCCTTCCTCAGCCTCCTGGGTAGTTAGGATTACAGGCACCTGCCACAACGCTGGCTAATTTTTGTATTTTCAGTGGAGACAGAGTTTCTCCATGTTGGTCAGGCTGGTCTCAAACTCCTGACCTCAGGTGATCTGCCCACCTCAGCCTCCCAACATGTTGTGATTACAGGCATGAGCCACTGCACCCGGCCAACTACTCATATCTTAAGCAGAAAAATGAAAAGAGGAACTGATAAATAAAGACTACAGCAACTTTTGAAGACATAGGAATTTCAATAAGATATAGAGACAACAAAATGTTAAAGAGCAAAGAGACAAAGTTAAAGTGTTGAGTTTTTTTGTTTTAAGTTCTGGGATATGTGTGCAGAACATGCAGGTTTGTTACACAGGTATACATGTGCCATGGTGGTTTCCTGTACCTATCAACCCGTCATCTAAGTTTTAGGCCCTGCGTGCACTATATGTCCTAATGCTTTCCCTCCCCTTGCCCCCCACCCTCAACAGGTCCTGGTGTGTGATGTTCCCCTCCCTGCGTCCATGTGTTCTCATTGTTCAACTCCCACTTACGAGTGAGAATGTGCAGTGTTTGGTTTTCTGTTCCTGTGTTAGTTTGCTGAGAATGATGGTTTCCAACTTCATCCCTGCAAAGGACATGAACTCATCCTTTTTAAGGCTGCATAGTATTCCGTGGTATATATGTGCCACATTTTCTTTCTTTTTTTTTCTTTGGAGACTAATTCTCACTCTATCACCAGGCTGGAGTGCAGTGGCACTATATTGGCTCACTGTTCAAGTGATTCTCCTGAGTACCTGGGACTACAGGCACACACCACCACACCTAGCTAATTTGTGTATTTTTAGTAGAGATGGGGTTTCACCGTGTTGGCCAGGATAGTCTCAATCTCTTGACCTCATGAGCTACCCACCTTGGCCTCCCAAAGTGGTGGGATTACAGCATGAGCCACTGCACCCGGCCTATATGCCACATTTTCTTTATCCAATCTATCATTGAGGGACATTTGGGTTAGTTCCAAGTCTTTGCCATTGTAAATAATGCTGCAATAAACATATGTGTGCATGTGTCTTTATAGTAGAATGATTTATAATTTTTGGAGTACATACCCAGTAACAGGATTGCTGGGTCAAGTGGTATGTGGGTTCTAGGTCCTTGAGGAATTACCACAGTGTCTTCCACAATGGTTGAAGTGATTTACAGTCCCACCAGCAGTGTAAAAACATTGCTATTTCTTCACAGCCTCGCCAGCATCTGTTGTTTCCTGACTTCTTAATGATCGTCATTCTCATTAGCTTGAGATAGAGTATCTCATTGTGGTTTTGATTTGCATTTCTCTAATGACCAGTGATGATGAGCTTTTTTTTCCCTTACATTTGTTGGCTGCATAAATGTCATCTTTTGAGAAGTGTCTGTTCATATCCTTCTCCCACTTTTTGATGGGGTTGTTTTTTCCCATAAATTTGTTTAATTTCCTTGTAGATTCTGGATATTAGACCTTACCAGATGGATAGACTACAAAAGTTTTCTCCCATTCTGTAGGTTGCCTGTTTACACTGATGCTAATTTCTTTTGCCGTGCAGAAGCTCTTTAGTTTAATTAGATTCCATTTGTCAATTCTGGATTTTGGTGCCATTGCTTTTGGTGTTTTAATCATGAAGCCTTTGCCCATGCCTATGTCCTGAATGGTATTGTGTAGGTTTTCTAGGGTTTTTATGGTTTTAGGTTTTACATTTAAGTCTTTAATCCATCTTGAGTTAATTTTTGTATAAGATGTGAGGAAGGGGTCCAGTTTCTGTTTTTTTGCATATGACTATCCAGTTTCCCCAGCACCATTTATTAAATAGGAATCCTTTCCCTGTTACTTTTTTGTCAGGTTTGTCAAAAATCAGATGATTATAGGTATGGGGAGTTATTTCTGAGGTCTCTGTTTTGTTCCATTTGTCTGGATATCTGTTTTGGTACCAGTACCATGCTGTTTTGGTTACTGTAGCCTTGAAGTATAGTTTGAAGTCAGGTAATGTCAGCTTCGTTCTTTTTCCTTAGGATTGTCTTGGCCATACAGGCTCTTCTTTGATTCCATATGAAATTCAAAGTAGTTTTTTCTAATTCAGTGAAGAAAGTAAATGATAGCTTGATGGGAATAGCATTGAATCTATAAATTACTTTGGGCAGTTGGTCATTTTCATAATACTGATTTTTCCTACCCGTGAGCATGGAATTTTTCCATTTGTCTGTGTCCTCTCTTATTTCCTTCAGCAGCGGTTTGTAGTTCTTCCTGAAGAGGTCCTTTACATCCCTTGTAAGTTGTATTCCTGGGTATTTTTTCTCTTTGTAGCAATTGTGATGGGAGTTCACTCATCTTTGGCTCTCTGTCTATTATTGGTGTATAGGAATGCTTGTGAATTTTGCACACCGATTTTGTATCCTGAGACTGTGCTTAAGTTGCTTATCAGCTTAAGGAGTTTTTGGGCTGAGACAATGGAGTTTTCTAAATATACAATCATGTCATCTACAAACAGACAATTTGATTTCCTCTGTTCCTATTTGAATATGCTTTATTTCTTTTTCTTGCTTGATTGCCCTGGACAGAACTTCCAATACTATGTTGAATAGGGGTGGTGAGAGAGGGCATCCTTGTCTTCTGCCAGTTTTCAAAAGGAATGCTTCCAGCTTTTACCCATTCAATGTGATATTGGCTATGGGTTTGTCATAAATAGCTCTTATTATTTTGAGATTTGTTCCATCAATACCTAGTTTATTGAGAGTTTTTAGCATGAAGGAATGTTGAATTTTATTGAAGGCCTTTTCTGCATCTAGTGAGATAATCACTATGTGGTTTTTGTCACTGGTTCTGTTTATGTGATGGATTATGATTATTGATTTGCATATGTTGAACCAGCCTTGCATCCCAGGGATGAAGCTGACTTGATTGTGGTGAATAAGCTTTTTGATGTGCTGCTGGATTCGACTTGCCAGTATTTTATTGAGAATTTTCACATTGATGTTCATCATGGATATTAGCCTGAAGTTTTCTTCTTTTGTTGTATCTCTGCCAGATTTTGGTATCAGGATGATGATGATGGCCTCATAAAATGAGTTAGGGAGGAGTCCCTCTTCTTCTCTTTGTACTTCTGGTAGAATTCGGCTGCGAATCCATCTGGTCCTGAGCTTTTTTTTTTGGTTGGTAGGCTATTGCTGCCTCAATTTCAGAACTTGTTATTGATCTATTCAGGCATTCGACTTTTTCCTGGTTTAGTCTTGGGAGGGTGTATGTGTTCAGGAATTTATCAGTTTCTTCTAGATTTTTTAGTTTATTTGCATAGAGGTGTTCATAGTATTCTCTGATGGTAGTTTGTATTTCTGTGGAATCAGTGGTGATATCCCCTTTACCATTTTTTATTGTGTCTATTTGATTCTTCTCTCTTTTCTTCTTTATTAGTCTGACTGACAGTCGATTTTGTTAATTAAACTTTTCAAAAAACCAGCTCCTGGATTCATTGGTTTTTGGAGACTTTTTTTGGTCTCTGTCTCCTTCAGTTCTGCTCTGATCTTAGTTATTTCTTGTCTTCTGCTAGATATTGAATTTATTTGCTCTGGCTTCTCTAGTTCTTTTAATTGTGATGTTTGGGTGTTGATTTCAGATCTTTCTAGCTTCCTGACATGGGTATTTAGTGCTATAAATTTCCCTCTAAACACTGCTTTAGCTGTGTCCCAGAGATTCTGGTATGTTGTCTCTTTGTTCTCATTTGTTTCAAAGAACTTACTTATTTCTGCCTTAATTTTGTTATTTACTCAGTAGTCATTCAGGGACTGGTTGTTCAGTTTCCATGTAGTTGTGCAGTTTTGAGTGAGTTTCTTCATCCTGAGTTCTAACTTGACTGCAATATGGTCTAAGAGACTGTTACAATTTCCATTCTTTGGCATTTGCTGAGGAGTGTTTTACTTCCAATCATGTGGTCGATTTTAGAGTAAGTGCTGTTTGGTGCTGAGAAGAATGTATATTCTGTTGATTTGGGGTGGAGGGTTCTGTAGATGTCTATTAGGTCTGCTTGGTCCAGAGCTGAGTTCAAGTCCTGAATATCCTTGTTAATTTTCTGTCTCATTGATCTGTCTAATATTGACAGACGGGTGTTAAAGTCTCCCACTATTATTGTGTGGGAGTCTAAGCCTCTTTGTAGGTCTCTAAGAACTTGCTGTATGATTCTGGGTGCGCCTGTATTAGACACATATGTATTTAGGATAGTTAGCTTTCCTTGTTGCATTGATCCCTTCACCATTACATAATGCCCTTCTTTGTCTTTTTTGATCTTTGTTGGTTTAAAGTCTGTTTTATCAGAGACTAGGATTGCAACCCTGCTTTCTTTTGCTTTCCATTTACTTGGTAAAAATTTCCCCCATCCTTTTATTTTAAGCCTATGTGTGTCTTTGCACATGAGATGGATTTCCTGAATACAGTACACTGATGGCTCTTAACTCTTTTTATCCAGTTTGCCAGTTTGTGTCTTTTAATGGGGACATTTAACCAATTTACATTTAAGGTTAATATCGTCATGTATAAATTTGATCCAGTCATGATGCTAGCTGGTTATTTTGCACATTAGTTGATGCAATTTTGTCGTAGTGTCATTGGTTTATATTCTGGTGTGTTTTTGCAGTGGCTGATACTGGTTTTTCCTTTCCATATTTAGCGCTTCCTTCAGGAGCTCTTGTAAGGCAGGCCTGGTGTTGACAAAATCCCTCAATATTTGCTTGTTTGGAAAGGATTTTATTTATCTGTCACTTATAAAGCTTTGTTTGGCCAGATATGAAACTCTGGGTTAAAAAGTCTTTTCTTTAAGTATGTTGAATATTGGCCCCCACTGTCTTCTGGCTTGTAGGGTTTCTGCAGAGAGATTCACTCCTGGCACACTTCCCTTTGTAGGTAACCTGACCTTTCTCTCTGGCTGCCCTTAACATTTTTTTTCTTTGTTTCAACCTCGGAGAACCTGACAATTATGTGTCTTGGGGTTGCTCTTCTTGAGGAGTATCTTACTGGTGTTCTCTGTATTTCCTGAATTTGAATGCTGGGCTGTCTTGCTAGGTTGGGGAAGTTTTCCTGGATAATATCCTGAAGTGTTTTTTCAGCTTGGTTCCATTCTCCCCATCACTTTCAGGTACTCCAATCAACTGTATGGTCTGTTCGCATAGTTCCATATTTCTTGGAGGCTTTGTTTGTTTTTTCATTCCTTTTTCTCTAATCTTGTCTTTACGCCTTATTTCAGTAAGTTGATCTTCAGTCTCTGATATCCTTTCTTTCACTTGATCAATTCAGCTATTGATACCTGTGTTTGCTTCATGAAGTTCTCGTGCTGTGTTTTTCAGCTCCGTCAGGTCACTTATTAAACTGGTTATTCTAGTTAGCAATTCCTGTAATCTTTTATCAAGGTTCTTAGCTTCCTTGCATTAGGTTAGAACATGCTCCTTTAGCTCAGAGGCGTTTGTTATTACCCACCTTCTGAACCCTACTTCTGCCAATTCATCAATCTGATTCTCTGCCCAGTTGTGTGCCCTTGCCGGAGAGGAGTTGCAATCACTTGGAGAAGAGGCGTTCTGGTTTTTTGAATTTTTGGAATTTTTGCACTGGTTTTTCTCCATCTTCATGGATTTATCTACCTCTGATCTTTGAGGCTGATGACCTTTGGATGGGGTTTTTGTGTGGGGGTACCTTTTGTTGATGTCAATGTTGTTGCTTTCTGTTCATTAGCTTTTCTTCTAACAGTCAGGCCTCTCTCCTGAAGATCTGCTGTGGTTCACTGGAGGTCCATTCCAGACCCTGTTTGCCTGGGTATCACCCATAGAGGCTGTGGAACAGCAAAGATTGCTGCCTGCTCCTTCATCTGGGAGCTTTGTCCCAGAAGGGGACCAGCCTGGTGCCAACCAGAGCTCTCCTGTATGAGGTGTGTGTTGACCCCTGTCGGGAGGTCTCACCCAGTCAGGAGGCATGGGGGGTCAGTCAAGTGGGAAGGGACCCACTTGAGGAGGCAGTCTGTCCCTTCGCAGAGCTGGTGCACTGTGCTGGGAGAATCCCCCTTGTTAGGATCAGCTGCTCACTTCAGAGCTGGCAGGCAGGGAAGTTTAAGTCTGCTGAAGCCACACCCACAGTCACCCCTTCCCCCAGGTGCTCTGTCCCAAGGAGATGGGAGTTTTATCTGATAAGCCCCTGACTGGGGCTACTGCCTTTCTTTCAGAGATACCCTGCTCAGTGAGGATGAATCTAGAGAAGCAGTCTGGCCTCAGCTGCTTTGCCATGCTGTAGTGAATTCTGCCCAGCCCAAGCCTCCCAGCCTTCTTAGCACTATCAGGGGAAAACCGCCTACTAAAGCCTCAGTAACACCAGACACCCCACCCCTACACCAAGCTCAATTGTCCCAGGTTGACTTCAGACTGCTGTGCTGGCAGTGAGAGTTTCAAGCCAGTGGTTATTAGCTTGCTGGGCTCTATTGGAGTGGGAACCACTGAGCAATACCACTTGGCTCCCTGGTTTCAGCACCCTTTCCAGGGGAGCAAACGGTTCTGTCTTTCTGGGGTTCCAGGCATCAGTGGAATACAGAAAAACCTCCTGCAGCTAGCTCGGTGTCTGCCCAAACAGCCGCTCCGTGTTGTGCTTGAAACCCAGGGCCCTGGTGGTATAGGCACGTGAGGGAATCTCCTGATCTGCAGATTGCAAAAACCATGGGAAAAGCATAGTATCCAGGCTGGGCAGCACAGTCCCTCACAGCTTCCCTTGGCTGGGGGAGGGAGGTCCCCTGGCTCCTTGCATTTCCTGGGTAAGGCAACACCCCACCCTGCTTCTACTTGCCCTCCGTAGGCTGTACCCACTGCCTAACCAGTCCCAATGAGATGGACTGGGTACTTCAGTTGGACATGCAGAAATCACCTGCCTTCTGCGTTGGTCTTGCTGGGAGCCGCAGACCAGAGCTGTTCCTATTTGACCATCTTGCCAGATCTAAAGAGTAGAGTTTTTGTTTTCATTTTTTACTTATTTATACAATTAGTGTTAAGTTGTCATCAGCTTAAAATAATGAGTTATAAGATATTTGCAAGCCTTGTGGTAACCTCAATTCTATAAACATATGACAGATACAGGAAAAAAAAAAGCAAGAAATTAAAGCATACCACTAAAGAAAATCACCTTCCCTAGAAGGAAGACAGGAGGGAAGTAACAAAGGAAGAGAATATCTTAAATAACCAGAACACAAATAACAAAATGGTAAGAGTGAATCCTTTCTTATCAATAACACCATTACATGTAAGTGGGTTAACTTTGCCAATCAAAAGACAGAGTGGCTGAATGGACCAAAAATGAGAAAGACCCAATTATCTGTTGATTACAAGAAACACATTTCAACCTATAAAGATATACACAGACTGAAAATTAAAGGCTTGAAAAAAGTTATCCATGCCGATAGATACCAAAAAAGAGCAGGAGTAGCTAAACTTATGTCAGGAAAAATAGATTTCAAGACAAAAACTCTAAGAAGAGACAAAGAAAGTCATTACATCATGATAAAGGGGTCAGTTCAGCAAGACGATATAAGAATTGTAAATATATATGCATCCAGCACTGGAGCACCTAGATATGTAAAGCAAGTACTATTAGAGCTAAATATGGAGATGGACCTCAATACAGCCATAGCTGAACACCTCAGTACCCCACTCTCAGCATTGGACAGATCGGTCAGACAGAAAATGAGCAAAGCAGCATCTAACTTAACCTGCACTGTAGACCAAATGACCTAATGTATATTTACAGAACATTTCATCCAACAGTTCCAACAGAGGAATACGCATTCTCCTCAGCACATAGATCATTCTCAAGGATAGACCATTTGTTAGATCACACTGAAATACTATCAAGCATCTCTGACCACCATAAAATAAAACTAGAAGTTAGTGGCCGGGCGCGGTGGTTCACGCCTGTAATCCCAGCACTTTGGCAGGCTGGGGAAGGTGGATCACAACGTCAAGAAATCGAGACCATCCAGGTCAGCATGGTGAAACCCCGTCTCTACTTAAAAAAATACAAAAAATTAGCTGGGCACGATAGCACGTGCCTGTAATCCCAGCTACTCAGGAGGCTGAGGCAGGAGAATTGCCTGAACCCAGGAGGCGGAGGTTGCGGTGAGCTGAGATCGCGCCATTGCACTCCAGTCTGGGTAATAAGAGCGAAACTCCGCCCCCCCCCCCCAAAAAAAAGAACTAGAAGTTACGAGGGATTTGGAAACTATATTCACACATGGAAATTAAACACTGTGCTTCTGAATGACCAGTGGGTCAGTGAAGAAATTAAAAAGGAAATTGAAAATTTTCTTGAAATAAATGACAATGGAAGCATGACATACCAAAACCTGCAGGGTACAGCAAAAGCAGTGTCAAGAGGGAAGTGTGTAGTGAAAAGCACCTGTCTCAGTGAAGATAAGAACTTCAAATAACTGAATGCTCTTGAGAAACAAGAAACGTGAACAATGAGAACACATGGACACAGGGAAGGGAGCACCACACACTGGGGTCTACTGGGGGAAACAGGGGAGGGACAGCAGGAGGGGGAGCGGGGGAGGGATGGAGTGGGGAGAAATGCCAAATGTGGGTGAAGGGGCAGAAGGCAGCAAAACACACTGCCACGTGTGTACCTATGCAACTATCTTGCATGTTCTGCACATGTACCCCAAAACCTAAAACGCAATAAAAAAAAATTAAAAAGAAACGTAAGAGTAAGTGAAGCTAAATCAGTGGGAGAAATGAAGATTAGAGCGGAAATCAGTGAAGTGGAAGTGAAGAAAGCAGTACAAAACATCGACAAAATGAAACGGTGTTCTTAAAAGATAAAATTGACAAGCCTTTAGCCAGACAAGAAAATAAAAGGGAAGTCCAAGTAACTAACACAGAAAAGGAGACATTACAACTGATACCACAGAAATTCAAAGGATACTTGGTGGCTGCTATGAGCAACTCTATGCCAAAAAACTGGAAAATCTAGAAGAAATGGGTAAATTCCTAGACATGCACAACTTGCCAAGATGGAACCAGGAAGAAATCCAAACCTGATCAGACTGCTAAGCAGTAATGAGATTGAACCTGTAATTTAAAAGTCTTCCAACACAGAAAAGTCTGAAATTTCATAGCTTCACTGCTAAATTCTACTAAGCATTTAAAGAACGAATGCCCATCCTTCTGAAAGTATTGTGAAAGATAGAGGAGGTGGGAATACTTCCAAACTCATCTACAAGGCCAGTACTACCCGGATGCCAAAAGCAGACAAAGACACATCAAAAAAGAAACCAAAGGCCGATGTCCCTCATCAATATTGATGCAAAAATCCTCAACAAAATACTAGCAAAGCGAATTCAGCAACACCTCAAAAATGCCCTCATCATGACCAAGTGGGAGTTATCCTGGGGATCAAGCATGGTTCAACATATGCAAATCAACCTATGTGATACGTCATATCAACAGAGTGAAGGACAAAAGCGTATGAGCATTTCGATTGATGCCGAACAAGCAGTTAAGAAAATTCAGCATCCCTTCAAGATAAAAACCGTCAAAGGTTGGGCACAGTGGCTCACACTTGTAATCCTAGCACTTTGAGAGGCTGAGGAGGGCAGATCACCTGAGGTCTGGAGTTTGAGACCAGCCTGACCAATGTGGAGAAACCCTGTCTCTTCTAAAAATACAAAATTAGCCAGGCGTGGTGGTGTATGCATGTGATCCCAGCTACTCAAGAGGCCAAGGCAGGAGAATCGCTTGAACCCAGGAGGCGGAGGTTGCAGTGAGCTGAGATCGTGCGATTGCACTCCAGCCTGGGCAACAGGAGCAAAACTCCATCTCAAAAATAAATAAATAAATGAATAAATAACCAACCTAGGTATGGAAGGAACATGCCTCAGAATAATCAAAGCCATCTATGACAGAGCAACAGCTAGAAACATAGTGAATGAAGAAAACCTGAAGGCCTTTCCTCTAAAACCTGGAACGTGACAAAGATGGCCACTTTCATCACTGTTATTTAACAGAGTAGTGGGAGTCCTAGCTAGAGCAGTCAGACAAGAGGAAAACAATAAAGCGCATCTAAATGGGAAAGAAAGAAGTCACCTGATGCTTGCAGATGACAGGATCTCATATTTGGAAAAATCTAAGGACTCTACCCGGAAACCATTAGAACTGCTACATTCTAGTCACAGGATACTGAGTCAGCATGCAAAAATCAGTGGCATTTCTACTTGCCAGCCATGAATGAACAAACCAAGAAACCAATCCCGTTTACAACATCTACAAATAAAATACCTAGAAATCAACTTAACCAAAGAAGCGAGAGATCTCCGCAATGAAAACTGGAATACGCTGATGCGAGACTTTGAAGAGGACCCAAGAATGTAAAGAGATTTCATGTCATGCATTGGAAGAATCAGCATTGTTAAAATGTGTGCAAAGCAATCTATGATTCAATGCAGTCCCTATCACAATACCAGCATTCTTCACAGAAACAGCAAAAACAATCCTAAAACTTAGACGGAATCACAAAAGTCCCAGAATAGTCAAAGCCACCCTGAGCAACAAGAACAAAACCGGAGGAATCACATTACCTGAGTTCAATTATGCTACAGAGTAATAGTAACCAAAACAGCATGTACTCCCGTAGAAACACATGAAGATCAATGGAACATAATAGAAAACCCAGCAAACAAATCCATACATCTACAATGAACTCATTTTTGACAAAGGTACCAAGAACATACATTGGGAAAGGGACAGTGTCTTCCATAAATGGTGCTGAGAAAACTGGATATCCATATGCAGAAGAATGAAACTAGACCCCTATCTCTCACCGGGTAAAAAAAAAATCAAATCAAAATGGATTCAAGACTCAAATCTAAGACATCAAACTATGAAACTACTAAAAAGACATTGGGGAAATTCTGCAGGACACTGGAGTGGGCAAGGATTTCTTGAGCAGTACCCCACAAGCACAGGAAAGCAAGGTGAAAAGGGCCAAATGGGCTCACGTCAAGTTGAAAAGCTTCTGCACAACAAAGGAAACAGAGGGAAGAGCCAACCTGTAGAATGGGAGAAAATATTTCCAAAGTGCCCATCTGACAGGGGACTAATAACCAGAATGTATAAGGAGCTCAAAGAACTGTACAAGAAAAAAATCTAATAATCTGATTAAAAGATGGGCAAAAGATCTGAATAGACCTTTCTCAAAAAAGACAAGCAGGTAAATGATAAGGCACTCAACATCACTGATCATCAGAGAAATGCAAATGAAAACCACAATGAGGTATCGCCCCACCCGAGTTCATCCAGCTTTTATCTATAACGAATGCTAGCGAGGGTGTGGAGGAAAAGGAACCCTTGTACACTGTTGGTGGGAACGTAGGTTAGTACAAGCACTGCGGAGAATGGTTCATGACTCCTTAAAACTAAAAATAGAGCCACCTGTGATCCAGCAATCCCACTGCAAGTTAATATACCCAGAAGAAAGAAAATCAGCCCATCCACATGCCTGTGTTTATTGCAGCACATACTCGCAATAGCCAGGATTTGGGAGCAACCTAAGTGTCCATCAACAGAAGAATGGATAAAGACAATGCCGTATATACACACAACGGTATACTAGTCAGCCGTGAAAAAGAATGCAGACATGTCGTTTGCAACAACGTGGATGGAACTGGAGGTCACTATATTAAGTGAAATAAGACAGACTTTGCCTGTTCTCACTTATTTGTGGGAGATAAAGATTAAAACAATTGAACTCATAGAGATAGAGTAAAAGGATGATTACCAGAGGCTGGGAAGGGTAGTGGGGGTTGTGAGGAAAGTAGAGATGGTTATTTCTCATTTCCCTTCTGATTTTTCTAAGTTCCCGGATGTCTGTGTAGGACATGCAGGTTTGTTACAGAGGGAAATGTGTGCCATGGTGGTTTGCTGCAGCCATCAACCCGTTACCTCGGTGTTAAGCCCCACATGCATTCACCATTTATCCTGATGCTCTCCCTCTGTCCGCCCCGCTTTTCTTTGATTGATTGGTTAAGAGTGTGTTCTTTCATTTCCATAAATGTGCTAATTTTTCCATTTTACTTCCATTGATTTCTAACCTTACCCGTTGTCGGAGAGGATCCTTTCTATCAGTCCCATCTTTCTGAGTATTTTGAGGCTTATTTCGTGGTCTGACCTTTCCTGGGCACATTCCCACATGCACTTGATATGAACGTGCCACTGTCGTGGGTCACGTGTTCTCTGTGTGTGTCAGATCTCGGTGGCTCATTGTGTGAAGTCCTGTATCATGTAACTTGTCTTCTGTCTGGTGGCTCTCTTCATGATTGAGAGAGTGGTGCTGAGGTCTCTAACCATCACTGCGGAACTGCTTCTCCCTTCAGTTCTGTACATTGCTGCTCCATATCCTCTGATCGTCAGCCTCAGATGCACGCATGTTCATAATGATTATTTGTAACATCTTTTGCTGTGTCGAGCCTCTAATTAGTGTCCTTTTTTTTTTTTTTTGAGACGGAGTTTCGCTCTTGTTACCCAGGCTGGAGTGCAATGGCGCGATCTCGGCTCACCACAACCTCCGCCTCCTGGGTTCAGGGAATTCTCCTGCCTCAGCCTCCTGAGTAGCTGGGATTACAGGCACGCGCCACTGTGCCCAGCTAATTTTTTGTATTTTTAGTAGAGACGGCGTTTCACCATGTTGACCAGGATGGTCTTGATCTCTTGACCTCGTGATCCACCCGCCTCGGCCTCCCAAAGTGCTGGGATTACAGGCTTGAGCCACCGCGCCCGGCCCGTGACCTCTTTAGATTATTATAAAGCTATTTTTGGCTGATGTTGCTGTAGCCACTCTCCTCTTTGGTTGCTATGTGCATAGGACGTCTTTCTCTCTCCTTTCACTTCCAATCTCCTGTGTCTTCGGCTCCAACAGGAGTCTCTAGCAGACAGCATGTCATTGGATCATGCGTATTTGGCCAATGCCAGTCTTACCTTTTAAATTTAATTTGTCCACATAATTGTAGAAATACGGACGAAAACAAAGCTATGGACCTGGCAAAAGTAAAGCAGAGAGGGCAGGTTCCTAGCCACGGGGGTGTTGGGCTGAAAGAGAAGCACGCGGTGTTGCAGCCTACGGGTGCCCGGGCCTGCCGCTTTCCCTGCGCTGCACCCGCAGGGTGCCGTCCTGTGACTTTCCCTGGCCAGGTCCGTAGCTTTGTTTTCATCTGTATTTCCAAAATTCCGTTGAGTTCGAACGCCTTTTGTGCATCTAAAAGTCCCATGTGCGTGTATTGGTAAATCGTCTGTCTTCTCACTTCCAGGGTCTTCGACTGGGTTTTGGTTCTTGACCTCTCAATTATGAGGCTGTTTATACTGTGGGGACATTTGTCTGGGCTCATGTGAATTTTTTTCCCAGTTGGTCACTTGTCTTTGACTTTGCTCGTGATGCTTTTTGCTGTGAGAAATTAGCATGTTCGTGTCACCACGTTTACCCTGCTGCTTTCCGCTGCCTCTGCATTCACGGTCACTGTTGAGAGCCTTTCCCTCCACCAAGGCTCGGGGGAACCCACCATGTTTTCTTCTAGAAGTCTGGGGCCTTGAGTCTGCTCTTGTGCACGATCTAAGGTCATCTTTTCTCAGATGGTGGCCTGGGGCCTCTTCGGTAGAAGTTCACCCCGCTGGCCGGAGCTTCATGAGGCTCCTCCGGCCCGGCCTCTAAGTGGGTCACCAGGCAGGACAGGAGCCGGGCAGGAGGCTGTGGCTGAGAGGCGGCTGTGGGGTGCAGTGACGTGGCTTGCTCTAGAGGGTTTGAAAGAAGGGCGAGAAGTCAGGCCCACTGCTGTAGAAAACAGGTTTGCAGGTAGATGGGATGGCAAGCACAGGGGGAGTGGACGCAGGGAGAGGCCGAGGCAGAGGCTACAATGCTTCGCACCTGGGAGGTTGCACTTTCTCTTTCTGGAACGGGTCCGGGTTAGGGCGGAGGAGTCCAGTTGCGACATGTTATTTTGGACGTGTTTGTGAGGCAGCCAGGTGAGGCAGATTGAAGGCAGTAAGACCTGCAGGTGGGAGCTCTGGGGAGAGAGCATGGGCTGGGCTCACAGGCTGGGGGAGGCATCACTGTGCACACGACATGGGAGTAGGGGACTGGACAGGACCTCCCGGGGCCTGGGTGGGTGGAAGGGCAGAGAGTGAGAGCCATGTGATGGCAGCCGTGGAGGCTGAAGGCAAGGAAGGCAAGCCTGGGAGTGTGGGTGTCCTGCAGCCTCCTTGGGGGGTGGTTGGGGAAGAATGAGGGACCCCCTGTGTTGAGCTCCTGAGAGGTTTCAGAACTGGCCTTGATTTGGTGATGTGGGGTTGCGAGTTTTATTCCACACACACATGTGGGAGTCTGCATCCTGGTGGACCTGTACACGGCCCTGTACCCGGAGGCTGGGACCCTGCCCTGCAACCTCTCATGCACAAGCACCCACTCAGCCCCACGGAGCTGGCCTGGGCCCCAGCAGGGGTCGGTGCTGCCTTGGCCCCATGGCACTGGTGCTGGGGGTTCCCAGGACGCTGCTGATGAAGGTGAGGTTTGCAAACACTAGGCACACATGTTTGAGGTTCACCAAGGGTCTTCGGGTTCCTGTGGCTTGTCTGACTCACCATTACCTGGCATAGATGTGACTTGGAAAGACTTCAGGCCAGGAGTTCATCATTGTCCTGGAGCCTGGGCTTGGCAGGGCAGGCTTTGGGGAGCGCCGCTGGAAGTGCCCTGGACACTGCACCTCGGGTTAGGACACAGCTTCCAGGACCTGGCTGTTCTGCACGGGGAGGAATGTGGGTCCTGAGTCGAGTGTCCCTGTGTCATGCAGAGAGGGAATGATACACCCAGGAGGTGGGGTGGGGGGGTCTCGCCTGGCTCATGGGGCCTCTGGAGACCAGCAGCTGAGCTTCTCCGAGCACAGAGGATGTGGGGAGCCCAGATCTCCTGCTGTTGCTCAGAGACCCCCAGGGAATCCTCGAAGATGGCAGTGACCACCCAGCTTCCTCTATAGAAACTCCCCAAATGGGAGGGATGGGCAAGACTGTTGAACCAAGCTTTTTAGGAAGAAAGGCATCAATTCCCCTGCTCTCACACAGGCTTGAGGAGGGCTAAGGAAAGTCACAGAGGAACACATGCTCCCTCCACACTCATGTTCCTGATATACATACCTTGGCCCCCGTGGGCACTGGAGGGCACCCTACAGTCATAGAAGCAAATGAAGAAAGCAGAGCTGCAGTTGGGTGAGGGGCTGTGGGGAAGGGGCACAGTGCTGGATAAGTGTGCTTGGAGTCTGCATAGGATTTGACTGAGCAATCTGGAAGGCTTCCTGGAAGAGGAGGTATTGCTCAGGGTGAAACAGAAGCTTGGAAATTCGTACAACACATACCCCGTACTGGGGAACTTTGGGGAGTCCCTGGGGGAAGGACTCTGCTACCGAAAGCACTCAGCACAGCTTGGGAGACAGACCAGTTATCTTAAGGCCTTTATTTGCTGTTTCATGAAACAGAAAATTTCGGTTCTGGACTTTGGGGAAGGGGCTGGTAGGATCCCAGGCCCCCTTCCCTCAGCGTCATCATTGCTTCCCCTCCATGTTCAAGTTCAGCATTTCTGTACCTGCTTGCCTGGCAAACCAGACTGGGCTCTTTGCTCCAGTGAGTGGCCGGTGGCTGGGAGGCTGGGTGTGTACTGTGTGGGGGACACTCGGTGTCCTGGAAGGAGTCTCTGTCCTCAGCAGGAGGGTGGGGGAAGACAAGGCAGCCTGCTCAGAGGATGTGCCCGGCTATTCTGGGAGGCAGGCAGGAAGAGGCAGCTCCAGGCCGGGTGTGAGGGCAGCGGGGCAGGCCATGGTCCCAGCTGGCCGCAGAGGTGCTTCGCTCCTGGCGCGTCATGCCGTGTCCCTTTCCTCTGCTTTGTTCCTCCTCGGCTGTGAGCTGTCTGGGTCGGGGCCAGGAGACAGTCCTGGGAGAGAGAAAGAAAAGAGGGGCTTCCGGGGGTGGGGAGCAGGGCTGGGCGGCTACTGAGCCAAGTCGACTGGGACGTGTAGACAGGGAACCCTGGCAGGGCCAGCCAGTGGTGACGTGAGCAGCCTGGCTTGGGACATGCCCACGGAAATGACAGGTGACAACCGGGAACATACCCGCTGCCAAGGCCGCCTCTCTCTAGATGTGGCTTGGCACCTGACTTCCGTTTCCTGGCGTTTAGAGGCTTATTGGGATCGGTTGTGGTGCCTCAGACCTGTCATTCCAGCACATTGGGAGGCCAAGGTGAGAGGATTGCTTGAACCTAGGAGTTTGAGATCAGCCTGGGCAACATAGCAAGACCCCAAATCAAAAAAGAATTATTAATACCAGCCGGGTGTGCTGGCACATACCTGTGGTGCCAGCTACTCAGGAGGCTGAGGTGGAAGAATCACTTGAGCCCAGGAGGTCAAGGCTGCAGCAAGCTATGATCCTTGTGCGCCACTGCACTCCAGCCTGGGTGACAGTGAGGCCCTGTTCCAAAAATAAATTAATCAAAGCTTGTTGGGCGTGGTGGCTCATGCCTGTGATCTCAGCATTTTGGGAGGCTGAGGCAAGTACATCGCTTGAATACAGGAGTTTGAGATCAGCCTGGGCAACATGGTGAAACCCCGTCTCCGCTGAAAATACAAAAATTAGCTGGACGTGGTAGCTCACAGCTGTCGTCCCAGGTGCTCTGGAGGCTGAGGTGGGAGGATCGCTTGAGCCTTAGGGATAGAGGTTGCAGTGAGCTCAGATTGCGCCACTGTACTCCAGTCTGGGTGACAGAGCCAGACCTTGTCTCAAACAAACAGACAGATAAACACAAGTTTGCTGGGCTTTCTCTGCTTTTGGGCAGCGTCCATGAAAGTGACGCTGCTGTTGTCCCACTCTTCCCTCCAGCTGAGTCTCTGAGGCCCAGGCCAGGCACTTCTCTGATTAGCAGCAGATTCTAGACCACAGCATGCCTGCGGGTCCTGGGTAGCTGGCACGCTCAGATGTCGCTCCTCGGTCCAGGAGGCGCTCCTGGGTGTGGCCTTCCTCTGACCGCGGTGTGAATGACTCTCCCATCACCCAGGCCAGGACATACCTAGGGGCTTCTGCACATGCAGTTTCTCTGCCTGCAGGGTCTGCCCCAGCGCCGCCTCCCAGGGCAGCCCTCTTGCCCGGCTGCTGTCCGAGACGCCGCCCTTTCTCTTTGTGCATTTGTTTTCTGCTGTCTTTTCTTTCCCTATGTCTGTCGTCTGCTGCTGCTCCCTGGAGCCCAGCGTGGTGCCAGACACACACTACGTGCCTCTGGGTTGGGGACAGCAGGGACAAAAGCCAGGAGTGGGATGTGGCTCTTGTGGGATGCGGCTTGGGTGTGGCTGTCACTGAAGGGGAGGAAACATGGGGTGGAGAAGGGGCAGCCCGTACTGGGCCTGGCAGCAGGGCCAGAAGTGACAGACAGGGGTTGCAAGACAGGAGGGCTTCCTGGGAAGACAATGGGCACCACCTAATTCCTGTTTCTGAATGCCCCCTACCTCTCTGCCACCCCCATGGAACCAGAACCGCCTTGCCAGGCCCAGACGCCTTTCAGCATCAGTCTGTGCCTGGGTGGCAACATGGCTTCACTGAGTCCTGGTCAGTCTGAGGCCTGGGAGTCCACCCTCCATGACTGGGAGTTTGTGGCAGGTGACGGGTGAGGGGTCTCCATGCTCCCGGCAGCTACATAGAGGTGCCAACCTGCCCCTCCTGCCAGAGCTGGGCTCCCGTTGGGCAGCACTGAGGATACTGAGACAGAAATAAAACTGCTAAATGCATCTGTGGTTGAATAAAGCCACGCCCCAGGCCAGGCCAGCAGCAAAATCAGCCACCTCCTCCCTCCAGGCCTCTGAGTGGCTCCTGGATTTGGTGAAAGCCAGGCCTGGTTCTGGGTGGCCCCACGTGGAACCGTGGCCCAGAAGGTCTGCTGTGAGCCAGAAACCTCCTTGCAGGAGGCGGGGGGGCTGCTTGGCCATATAAGGGGCCCCTTAATCTGCTCTGTGGAGCCCGGCCTGGCCTGCAACCCCCTGTGCCGGGAAAAGCCTGCAGTTTTCCCTGGTGGAGGCCACAGGTCAGAGCGGGCGTGGACAGGGCGTAAGGAAGCAGGGCAGAGGAAGCGTGAGCGTTGTCTCAGGCCAGCTGGGGAAAGGAAACTGGGCTCCTTCCTGGCGGGCAGAGACGTCAGGGGCTGCGCTGCCGGCCCGGTGTGCAAGATTTGTGTCTCATCCCTGGGTTAGGCGCATGCCACGTGCCACAGCCTTCCGTGGGCCACGCACCCTCAGTCGAACGAGATTTGCACAAAACCTGGGCTTTAAGCTTGCTGACCTCTCGGCCCTCCCGTCCCGTGACAGTGAGAGCTGCACATGCTCCGCCTCCCCTGGACTTGGGGCCAACAGGTGCTGGAGCCAGGGCGGGAGAGGGCCACAGGCTGCCCCTGCCTCTGCATCCTCCGCCAATGCCTGGGACCCCCGGGCTCCGCAGAAAAGTAGTGCTCCTGAGACAGGCAGCCAGGGGAACTGCCTCCCTCCCGCCCCAGTATCCCCACCTCCCCCACTGAATCCCCATTTCCCCTCATCGTTGCCCCCACACACCCGGATTTCCAGAGGGACATACGGCCACCCGGAATGACACCCCTCCCAACCTTCCCTCAAGGCAGGTGGCTGTGACCGCATGGGGCCAGCGGGGTGTGAAGTTGAAGTGTCCAAAAGCGGCTTCTGGGCATGTGCAGCCCTGCCCCGAGGCTCTCTGAGCGGGGATGTCGGACCTGAGGCTGAGCTGGGCTGGGTCCCTGGGTGCCTGGGGCCATACTCTCTGGGCCAGCCTGCTTACACAGGGGTACCTCAGGGCCACCACTAATGGAGGATGGGGGCCCCTGCCTGCCCGCCTGGAGTTCAGGTGAACAACTGCATTGAGGAAGCACCCCCAGCTGCAGGGATTGGCATGTCCCACTCCCCAAGGCGGGCTGTCCCCTCTGTGGGATCCGTGCTGTGTCAGCAGAGGGTTTTCCTGGCCCAAGGTCTTGGGGAGGAGATGATGGGCCTTTAGGAGCTCTGGCTCTCGGGGAGGCAGTGGGCCCTGGCGCAGTGGGCCCTCACGCCTGTAATCTCAGCGTTTTGGGAGGCCAAGGCAAGTGGATTACTTGAGCCCAGCAGTTTGAGACCAGCCTGGGCAACATGGTGAAACCGTGTCTCTACTGAAAAGACAAAAATTAGCTGGGTGTGGTAGCTCACGTCTGTCGTCCCAGCTGCTCTGGAGGCTGAGGTGGGAGGATCGCTTGAGCCTTAGGGATAGAGGTTGCAGTGAGCTCAGATTGCGCCACTGCACTCCAGTCTGGGTGACGGAGCCAGACTCTCAAACAAATAAGGTTTGTTGTTCTCCATGACCAGTGGTGGCCCCGAGTGGGGACCTTGGGAGGACGGAGAGCAGGTGACTCAGGAAGGAGGCTGCTTGTGTCCTGGCCCCTCACTGGGGAGAGCGGTCCCTGAGGAGAGAGCTCCCGAGGAGAGAGCTGTGACGCTGTGCTGCACTCTGAGCCACCAGGTCTTGTCTGGGGAATCCTGACCCTGTGTGTCCCTGGGGTGCAGGGACCCCACCAGGACCTTTGTACTCTCCTGGCCGTGTCACTGCACAACTCCAGGGGGCGCCGCTCACCTGGGCCCTGGTGGCTCTTCCTGGCCATCCCCTGCTATGGTCACGTAGAGACTGTCTCTGAGGGTCAGTTCAGGACTCAGCTGGAAAGGTTCCATCACCTCAGGGCCCCATGGGACATGAGGGCGGGCAGCTGTTTGCCCAGCAGGTCAAGGGGAGTGTCTGGGATGGGAGCCACCTGCCCTTCCCTCGGAGTGCTGGGAAGTCCCTCAGCGCCACAGAGCCTTGGGGGTCTTGGGCCCTCTTCCCCAGGCCCAGGCACCTGCCAGCCTGAGGTCCCTGCTAGGCCCAGGGTCTCCCTGCCCTGTTCAGGGCTCCACAGACACTAGCCCACCACACTGGGACCTACTGGGAAAGACAGACACCTGCCTGCTGTTGGGAGCCTCCATCAGCAGAGCCTGGGGCTGTCCCAGCCACGCCGGCCGCTGCTTCTCGGCCGCTGCTTCTCGGCCGCTGCTTCTCGGCCGCTGCTTCTCGGCCGCTGCTTCGCCGCCGCTGCTTCTCTGCCTCTCTCCTGAGTTCCCTCTGTCCCTGCAGGTTGGGTTCTCCCCTCTCCTCTGGGCTCTGCACAGGCTGCCGTTCTCTCTGTCTGAACCCGGCCTCTACCTCTGAGAAGCCCTCCCTGATTCCCCCTTCCAATGGTGCTGGGAGAGGGAGAAGGGCCAAGTGCAGAAAGAGGATTCACCTGCCCGGCGAAAGCCCCACCTGCCTATATCAAGGCCTGTGATGCCCCCCAGCCTGCAAGGTGTGCACGGGGTCTGTCCCATGCTGGCTCACCCAGCTGCTCAGAGAGGCAGGGGGCTCCTGGGCCCCACGGTGACAATGGGGGACACTCATCTCCATTGGAGGGTGTGCAGGTCACTCCTGTGGCCCTGGTCAGCTTCCCTAGCCCAAGCTGCCCTCAGTTCCGGGCTTGGCCCCCCATGGAGAGGGAGGTGACCCCCTCCCCCGCCATCATCACCGCTTACCTTGCTGTCAGCCACCAAGGCAGTGAGAAGAAGCAGGGAGCTGGCCAGGGCACGGTGCCATGCAGGACACCAGCTCCTCCCAGCTCGCTCTTAGCCTGCTCATAGAGCCTGGTGGCATCTTGCCAGGTGCCTGTGGTCCCGGAGCCCAGGGCTGCACCGTCTCTGGAATATTGAGGTGTGGCTGCAGCCAATTTGAGAACGAACGTGGCTCAGGTTGCCAGGTGCCCTTGATGCATTCCCATGTCCCAGTGGGGAAACTGAGGCTCGAGGAGGCCACACAGCAGCTGCATTTCCAGGGACACCCTGTGTTCTCTGTAGTGGGTATGAGTTTTCCCTATGCAGGAGACCAAGCTGCAGCAAGAAAGACTTGGGCTAGATGTGAGGAGGGACTTTCCTGAGTCGGGTTGAACCCCGGGGACCCATGCCCTGACCTGCTGGTGTGTTGCGTTGACCTGGCTGCCTGCAGCTCCAGGGCCCCTGAGGCCTTTGCTGTCCTACCTCACCTCACCCCCTTCCCGAGTGGAGGTGCTCTGGGAGCTCTGCTGGCTTCCTCAGTCTTTTTTATTTTGTATGTTATCTTATTTTAGATTCAAGGAGTACACGTGCTTGTGTTACGTGGCTATCACGTGCTCAATGGTGGGGTTTGGGCGTCTCGTGCGCCCATCAGCCAGATGTCGGACATTATACCCAATAGGTAATTTTTAACCCTCCCCCTCCCCTTTGGAGTCCCAGAGTGACCTTTCTCCATGTTTCCGGCCAAGCGTACCGTCTGTCTGGCTTCCACTCAGGAGAGAACACACCGCGTTGCTTTTCTGTCTGTGTCGGTTCGCTGAGGATCACGGCCTCCAGCTCTGTCCGTGTTGCTGCAGCGGACGTGACTTCATTCACCTCCTGGAGGCTCTAAAGCCCGGCCTGTGTGAGGGAGGCCGGGCCCCTGCCCACTCCCCCTACCCCTCCCACCCATCCCCGAGGTCCCTGCTGCCCAGTGAGACCACCACCCCCTGCTCCAGGACAACACCACTGCCATCAGTGGGGATGGAGGGGGCAGGATGCTGGGACCAGGCCGTGCCCGGGCTAGGGGTGCACAGCCGCATGTGGCCCGCCCAGCCCCTCCCCACCCCATGCAGGCCTCTCACAGACACGAGTGTCCTAGGGCAGATACAGCCACATCCATGGGGTCACTTCAGTTTGTCCTCCCGGCACCTTCTAAATATACTCTCTGCTGGTGTCTTATCACAGCCCAGGGAGCCAGGCTTTGTGTGGCCGGCCCTAGGAGTGCAGAGCCCTGTCCCCAGCAGCCCTCGGCCCTGGCGGGCTTGTATCTCTGCCCGGCCACCTACAGCACCCCCTGGGCCACAGAAGCTCATGCTTTACCGGCTTGCACCCCAGAGCCTGGCCACCCCATCCTCTCCTGAGGCCCTGGCCATCCCTGTATGTGTCATGGCTGCAGTCCCACTGCATGGCCTGAGTGTCTAGGAGTCCTGTGCTTAGCTGGACCCCACAGTCCTCACCCTGTAAGGCTGTTGAAAAGGAAATGCCCATCCCGCTGCCTCCCCACGTGAGCAGGATGTGGCACTGAAGCCACGTTCTGGAACCCCCACCCCAGGCGTCACCTCTTGGTGTGGTGGCATCCAGGTTCCTGGCGCTTGGGGATGGGGTGAAATGCACCTGATGGATCTCCAGCTGGGAAACTCCTGGGACACCCTGGAGGGCTCTGGTGGGAGGCCTGGCATTCCGTCTGCACCAAAGGGGGCTCAGGGCTGAGAGGCCCCAGGACAGGCTGGCTTTGGGGCACGTTCCCCGCCCTACATGGGCTGAGTCCAGCCGTGCCTCACCTGTGGTGTCTCACCTCTCTGTCTGGCAGGACTCAGGCAGGATGGAAGGAGAAGCAGGACCTCATCCCAGGGTGTCCAGGCATGTGGCATGACAGCAAGATGGGATGGCAGGGTCCCCCCCCCGCCTCCTGGGTCTGTTCTGAGTTGGTCTTCTAGGGGCAGCCCCTGAGACTCTGCTCCTTCAGGGAAGAGGGACCGGTTTGGCCGGTGGGACCACGTGCACACCTGGGAACATGTGCCTGCATGTCCTGCCCGCCCACACCTGCCTGCTGCGGTGGCCATGCCTACACCCCCAGCTCATGTCAGAGCCCACCCCAGGAGGCTCCCAGTGGCCTGTCAGCCTGCGCTGTTGGCATGAGCCTGGGGGCGGGGGTTCCAGAACTCGGCTTCAGTGCCACGTCCTGCTCAAAGGCCGCACAGGGCCAGGCTGTGCCTGTGAGGTGGGGCAGGGCAGGAAGGAAAAGAACAGAGCCTAAGGAGCGTCATCCCACTTCCAGATTCATCTTGGAGGCCTGCATGGAGGAGGCAGCACTGAGACTTCATTCATTGAGCTTCCGGGTTTACCCTAAACATTCATTCACACCATCAGTCATTCAGCAAACACCTCATAAACCTGCATCCCAAGCCTGGCCCTGGACCTTGGGGTCGGTGCAGCTGGTGGGCCCCTGCCTGGGAAGCCCCTGCTCTGCTCGGGGAGGCAGTGGTGGCAGTGGCTGCCCAGTGGTCCATGAATGGTGCAAGCCAGAGCCGGAGGCCTCCTGAGAGCCTGGCAGGGAAGCCAGGCAAGGGCTTCCCCAGGAGGGCTTGGGGTCCAGGCTTCATGTGGCGGTCTTGTAACATAGGAAGGGCCTGATAGGGTTCACACTTTCCCGATGGCGCTGGCTGCCAGTAGACACTGCCTGACACAGGAGAGACAGAGGCAGGGAGAGCAGGGGA
>CM052657.1:115296907-115390901 GCA_028533165.1 Leontopithecus rosalia | reverse complement strand
AACTGATGGCTGTGGGGTGGGCTGAGGCCGTGGAACTAACTGATGGCTGTGGGGTGGGCTGAGGCCGTGGAACTGATGGCTGTGGGGTGGGCTGAGGCCGTGGAACTGATGGCTGTGGGGTGGGCTGAGGCCGTGGAACTAACTGATGGCTGTGGGGTGGGCTGAGGCCGTGGAACTGATGGTTGTGGGGTGGGCTGAGGCCGTGGAACTGATGGTTGTGGGGTGGGCTGAGGCCATGGAACTGACCACCGTGTCCCTGTCTTGCAGCTTCCTCATCGTCCTGGTCTGCCTCATCTTCAGCGTGCTGTCCACCATCGAGCAATATGCCGCCCTGGCCACGGGGACCCTCTTCTGGATGGTATGTAGCGTCCAAGGGCACAGCTGGATGTCAAGCTGCCTGGGGGCTGGCATCTCCCTGGCACTGATCCCCTAAGGTGGGGCAGAGCCACTCCCGGCCCCTTGCTCACATGTTGGGCCTGCCCTGATTCACAGTGGGGATCCCTCCCCAGCACCCACACTTGCCAAGTGACTTGGGATGTGTGTGCCACAGGCCAGGGGGGCAAGGACTGAGAGGAGCCTGGAGCTGGCAGTCTGAAAGGGCTTCCTAGAGAGGGGCTTCCGAGCTTGGCTGAAAGGAAGGAGGATGTAGGCTGGAGCTGGTGGTGTGGCTGGCAGACACCTGCCCGAGCCTTCATCCACAGTGTCCCTGGGGTCTGGTGACTCCTGCTCCTGGGTTATGACTGGCACACGGGCCCTGAAGGTGTCCCAGCAGCAGCCCCCACCCCAGGCACCTGGGTGGCCCCTTCCATCAGCCGAGCTGGGGGCAGTGCCTGCCTCAGCACACAGTCCTTCCTCAGGCCTTTGCTGGGTTCTGGAGTGCCCTGTGTCTTCCTCCCTGTGGGTGAGGGCTGGCACCACTAGCCGCATTGTGCCTGTGTGCCCAAAGCAATGAAGGGAAGGGAAAGTTGACTCCCTAGAAATGAGATGAAGCCCTTGTGAGAGGACTTGGGGGCCTGGCGGGACAGGCTCCCCTGGCCAGGAAGACATAGCACCAACAAGAAGCGTGAAACCAGTGTCCCTGGAGGTGCCCAGGGTAGCCTGAGGATCTGGGGAATTTCCAACCCTCATGTCCTGGGCCTGGGCAGCTATCTGAGCTCCTCTCTCTGAGGTGGGGTCTCAGGACTCCTCTCCTCCCCAAGACAGGGCTGGGGACAGGTCCCCAGATACCTCCCAACCTGAACAGGCCCAGCTCTGGCGAGGAGGCCTGGAGCGAGTGGCCATAGGTGGGGCTGCTCCATGCTGTGCCATTTCTGCTGGCCAGGTGCTGGGAGCAGGATGAGGCAGACTCACGGCGTGGTGGGAAACCCTGAAGTTGATCTGGCTGTGAGGCTACCCAGAAGGCGGGGTGCAGGGGACCAGCTGTGTCTGGAGCCCACGGGGTCCCCACGGAAGCCACCTGAGTGTAGGCCATGGGCAGCGCACGGGCTCTGGCAGGACCCGGTCCTCTCCTCGGTGGGGCTTCACTGTTTTCCAGTCTTGTTGTGGAATATTCCCAGTATCTGCAAAGGAAGAGAGTCACCACTCAGCTCCCAGCGCGCACAGGCGGATCCGGGCTGGTTTCGTGCTGCTTCTCAGTGCTGCATCTTCCTGGCCAGGGGAGCCTGCCCCACGGGGCTCCCGAGTCCTCTCGTGATGGCTTCGGCGCTGGCATCTGTCTTATTTCTAGGGAGCCGAGTTAACCTTTCCTTCGTTGCTTCCGTAGCTGAGTGTGGAGAAATTCGCCTGCCCTGACCAGGTTAACTGTGTGTGCTCCACGGCGGCCGGGAGCTTCCCCGTGAGGGGTGTGAGGCACAGGCCAGCTGTCCTTCCCTGGCCTCCCAGGTCTTCCAGTGCATGCCTTCCACAGTCCATCAGTCCTGCCTGACCGGAGGGCCCGTCTTCTCTGTAACGTAGAGGTCCAGAGGCAGTAGGAAGGGTCCGCTTTGGGGCTTTCTGTTCCGCCCCGCTGCTCCGCTGGACTGTCCCTCACCAGGGCTCTCCCTGTGCCAAGGCCAGCCTCATGGTGTCGTTTTGTACCTCTGCACGGCTCGCTTTTTCAGGGGTTCCTGGTGGCATCTGCACCCTTGCTCTTCCCAGTGAACTCTGCCATCACCTCGTCCAGCCCTGGGAAGAAACGTGATGGGGGTGGTTGGATGAATCTGGGGAGACTGACGTCTCCGCGGACTCCGAGAGCGGGGCGTGTCTGCGTGGGGAGTGTTTCACGGTTTCATTATGGAGGTGTCCGTCAGTCTGTGTTAAGTCTCTCCCTGATAGTAATAATGTTGGTGATAGTAAGTTGTTATTGCTGCTATCACGCGGGGAGTCTCTGGTCTGTCTGTTTTCCAGGCACTTTTCTGGCGTCTGCGAAAGCCATTGATTTCTGCCACAGGCTGTGGCCCTGCTTCTTCTCATGTCTGTGGTCACAGAAGTGTTCCCCTCTGTCCTTTGCATTCTTTGGGGTTTCCAGATAACGGATGCCTGCCAGGAGGGCAGATTGCTGCTTGGGTCCGTCCAGAGCTGGGGGTGGTGTCTGCGGCCAGCTAGACCCTCCTGGCTTCTGTGGGCAGGCCAGCCCCTGGGCAGAGGAGACGCATCTCCCGTGCTTAGGAAGGGTCCTGCAGGGCTGACGTCTGGTGTGGTTTTACAGTGACCATGTGGATTCTGGTCAGGGGTCCTTCCTGCTCCTGTTGGTGAGTGGCCCGCCTCGCCTTCCTGGAACAAACCCCCTTGGTCCTGGCCTGTAAGTTTCATGTCCTATCACATCGTCCCCTCATACTTCAGACTTTCACACTGCCCCCGTGACGTGGGGTCTGTGTATCATCTTGTGGTGCCATCTTTGTTGCAGTGAGGCTGTCCTTCACCCTCAGGGCAATGTCCAGTGGCCTTGGCAGCATGGGCCTCGCCTTTTATGGTGTCCCCATGGCACCTGTCCAGGATCCTCAAGTCCTCTTCACCCACCACAGACCTGGTTCTCAGCTGAGCATCCCACCAAGTCACTGGAGGAGGGCATCGTGCCCCAGCCAGCTGACAAGGTTGGCTCCCCTGCAGGAGTGGGCATGGCATGTCCTTTGCTGGTTCTGCCAGGGGCACTGGGTCTGGGGGGGTCCCTGACCTGGTACTTTTCCCTGGAGGGCCTGGGGCCAAGGATGCCAATGTTCCCAGGTTGTGAGAGCCGAGCTGCCGACCATTTTCCTAGAGGGTCTCCGTGTGAGGCGCTATGCACCTCTGCAGACGTGTGCACGTGTGGACGTGTGGCTGTGTGGGCATGCACGTGTCTACCTGTGGGTGCGGCTGTGTGTTGCAGTGTGCGTCCGTATCTGAGTATGTAGGTAAATGTGCATACATGTGCACATGCGGGGGCTTTAATGCATGCTTGGCTCTGTTTCAATGTGCATACATGTGTGCATGTGTGTATCTGCGCATGTACACATGTGTAAATGTGGCCATACATAGGCCCATTGTACCATGCACCTGTGAGCACATACTGTATGTTTATGCGTGGCTGTGTTGTGTGTAGTCATGTGTATTACTGTGTGTGCATACATGTGTGTAGGTACTCGCGTTCATGCCTGTGCTGTGCATGACACATGAGACCCTGCCTGTCCTGTCCCTCGTGCACTATGGGCTTGGATCTGGGTGCTTAGCCCCTTACCCCCTGAACGGCCTGGGACTTGCTTGGTTTCAAACGGTACCCCAGTGCTGACGTGAGCCCACCCAGGTGCCCCAGCTCAGCCAGGCCCGTCAGCACCGAAGCTCCCAAGTTCGGGTCCCCACTTCCTAGGGGGTCATCTCCTGTGCATCTGGGAGGGTGAAATCCAGAGAAGCCTGCACCCAGGCCCAACCTGCAGAGACCTTCAGACATGCCCTGGGCTGCACGTGCCCGCCTCAGCACTAGAATCACCAGTAGCGCCCCAAGGTCCCCATGTGGCATCTAAACCAGGTGGGGGACAGGGTCATAGAGCAGAACAAGTAGGGCTGCTCCCCAGGATGCAGCCCTGCCCGGCAGGGGGGCAGACCCTGGATTTCAAGGCACAGTGCTGGGCCTTGCTCCCAAGGGCAAGGGGGGCCTCATTCCGGGAGCCCTGCCCACTGTCCGCGCATCCCTGGGGTCTGTGCGCCACCTGGTGGCTCTTTGCTGAATTGTGGCCATGGATCTCTGGTCAGCAGGGGCCAGGCCTTTTGGTGCCTTGCAGCTCCCTTCTCTCAGGCCGGCTGCCCCCCTGGCACCCCTCACGTGTCACCAGGTGCCCCCTGCACACAGCAGCTGGAGAGGACTTTCTGGGACAAAAACCGGATCGTTCCAGAAGCTCCCGTGGTGTTTGGGATACATTCCCCAAGGTGCCCAGGTTCAGGCCTGTCACCCACAACACTCCCCCCCACCTCCCCCAGCCTGGGCTCCCTCACTCCAGGCCAAGCCTGGGACATTCCTGGCTGCCCTAGGGCCTTTGCACATGCTCTGCCCTGGGCCTGGCTGTCTTTGGGAGCGTCAGCACTCAGCCTCTTGTCAGGTTTCAGGCCTCCACTTGGAGGCCACCACCTTCGCACCATCCACATCGACCTGCCCTGCTCTGGCTTGGGGGGGTCCCTGGGGGGTCTCAGGCCATTCCACGCTCCCCCAGGGTGGGACCCCATGACCACGCTCACCCCACAGACTTCACATGGCACTTCCTGGCTGTGCGTGCCCTTCCCTCTATCGAGTCCGTTGGCCAGAGCTGCCCCATGGGGACACGCCAGCTTGATGTGCGCTCCCGGCCTCAGCAGCCCCTGAGCGATGTGGGGGTGGGAGGCGCCTGCCCTCCCGCTCGTCTTACCCACGCTTCCCAGAGGGCTCCGGAAGCACTGGCCTCGTGGAGACAAACCCTTCAACGGAATTTGAGTGTCCAGCTGTCACTCAGTCATGGCCACAGTGAGGGCACGCTGGGGACACAGCAGAGAGTGAGGCAGCCGGGGCCTGGTCTTGAGAGGCGGATGCGCAGACCCGTCAAAGGCAGAGCTGAGACGGAGACCTGGGGCTCTGGGTGGGGAGTATCTGCAGGGACAGTGACCACGTGCTTGGAGGAGGGGGCGCTCAGGTGGGCGGGGTGCAGTGGGAAGGAGGTAAGTAGGTGCCGGCGGGAGAGGCCCGGACCCCTCCCAGGGCCGTGGGGCTCGGAGCACAGGCCGAAGTCCGGGGACTTCCCGGGGAAGGGCCTGACAGCAGGTTTCCGAGGCTTCGGGCCTGGAAGAGTGAGGGCGGCTGTTGGGTCCTTGATTCCAGCGAGGGGGGCTGTGCAGGGATGCAGGCGGGACGGCGGGGGCGCGGGGAGAGGCCGAGAAGCAGAAGTGTTCGCAGCCCCTGGGGCCAGGCGGTGGGGGCGCCGGGAGACGCCAGGGGGCGCTCGTGTTACGTGCAACCCCGGAGCTGCTGCCCGGGCCAAGGAGTGCTGAGCCGGGGAGCCCAACCACAGCCTTGGGGAACCCAGGAGGGGCCGGCGGGGTGCAGGACCCGTGTGGGAGAGTCCGAGGGCACGATGTTTGAACGCTGGGGAAACGCTGATCGGCGCCGTGCGTTCCCAGGGAGCCCCTGCCTTCTGGTTTCCTTTGCTACGCCCAGCTTTGCAGAGAGCTGTTATCTCGAACGAGGAAACCCCAGCGCGGCCTCGCAGGGATTAGGATTCTGCTGAACCAGGGATATGCGGTGGGCCTGGAAAGCCATGTTGGGAGGAATCTGCTCTCGGCCGGGGTCCGGCCGGCACCGCCCGAGATTGCAGGGCAGGGAGAGCTGCTCGCGGCCTCCCGGGGGGAGAGCCCCTTCCTGGGCTGCAAAGAGGGCCCCGACCTGCCCTCTGACTTCAGAGGCGGCGTGGGTGCGTGTACACGCATGTGCTCATCTGTGTGAACATCAGTGCCACACGTGTGCGTGTGTGCACTCTGTAGTGTGCGCTCGTAGGGGGCTCCGTGAGCACACGTGGACACATGGGCTTGGTGCGCGCGCGGCTGTCTGACGTGTGTGCCGTGCGTGTTCTTGCCTGGGAAGGAGTTCCAGGTTCGGGTGTTTCTCACCAAGGCCGGCTGCTGCCAGAAACTGCCCCCTGTTCCCTGCAGTAGGAGCCCCTGCCCCAGCCCAGGTGAGGGCCTGGCTTTTGTCTCCAGGATCACGGCTTTTTTCAAATCCCACACAAAGAGAGAGGCACTCAAAAGCGCAACACAAACACGGCTGGTCCGTGCCTTTGGTGGTGAGCATACCAGGGAATGTCCTGCAATGCTTGTGGTTAAAAAACCCCGTGAGCTGCGGCCCCAGAGGCCTAGGGGATGAGGTCATCGCTGCGGCTTCCTCCTCTCTGCTGAGGCTCCCTCTGCCCCGCCCGGTGGCCCACCCCTCCCGCCAGCTGGAGCCTTCACTGCCGGGGTTTCTGCTGCCCCTTCAGCACACAGCCAGGCCTCAGTTTCCCTCCAGCAGCAAAGCGAGAGACTGTGGGGATTCTCTGGGCCTCCGTGGCAGCCCCGGGTGCCCCCCTCTCTGTGGAACAAGGTCAGGTCCTGTTGGGTCCTGTCCTGAGCGCCCTGGCCTCCACTTGCCCGCAGCAGGGCACCCGCAGGCCCGCAGGTCCCCACCTGGTGTTTACCACCTGGGACCCGCAGCCGCCCGGATGGGGAGCCTGCTGTGCGCGTGGCCTTCGGCGCTTTCCCGCAGCGCCTTTGCTGCTGCTGCCTGCCGGGAACAGACAGAGGTGAAAGCACCTTTGCCCGGGTTGGGGAACCGGTGGGTGACTCAGGATTTCCCTCAACCAACCCCGAGGTCTGATTCCCTCTACAGCTGCCGCCGCTAGAGATTCTCTTACCCTGCCCGCCCCACCCTGCCTGGTGAGCTCCTACGGGTCTGATGAAGCCCCCCGAAGCCCCGTCCCACATGCTTGCTTCACGGGCAACTCCCCGCTGGACTGGTTGGCCAGAAACGGGGGTACCCACTCCCTCCTCAGGGCTGCAGGGTGCTCTGGAAAGTCGCGACCCCTGCGGGGCTGTGCGCTTGCTTGCCTCTTTGTCCCTGTCACTTGGGAGCTGCCTGGCCAAGATGGGTCCCCACTGCCCAGGCCACTCTGAGGCTTCAGAACGCAGTTCTCATCTTCCCGGCAGGGCTGTTTCTGCTTGCATTTGTTCAGCCAACAAATCTTTATTAAGCACCCACTGTGTGCCAGGTTCTCTGTGCAAGCAGACCACGGGCTCGTGAAAGGCAGGACGAGACTTGGATCCTGCACCCCAGGGACCCTTACTGCAGGGCCTCGTGTCTGTGTGGGCAGGAGCCCTGGATCCTGTCTGCCCTGAGCCCCTGGAACTGGGCCCCGAGGGCTTGACAGATGTGGACCCTCACTCTGCACAGCCCCCAGGGCACAGGGCGGCCTGCAGCTCTACGCAGCCACACTGGAGGTCACTGCCCGTGAACCAGTAGGAGGAAGTTCTCACTTCTCTGCCCTGAGACCCTGCCTGGAGCCCAGCCCAGGGAGACAGCAGCTCTTGGGGCCTGTACAGGGAGGAAGGACGCTGGCCTGCTGGCTTCAGGCGGGTGGGGCTATCAAAGGTGAACGTGGACCGGGGCAGGTGGCACAGGGCAGGCCCAAGTGTCTCTCTGGGATCAGGGCGGTCATACCGGGGCAGTTGGGGGTACCCAATTGGGCTGAGCTTCAGCTACCCCCCAGGTTCAGCTGCCAAGCCTCCTCCTGGGTCGGGGTCGAGCCCTGATGTCCCAGCACGAGTTCCAAGAACAAAGGCTCAGAATCCGCCGAGCGGGACTTGAAGCCGCTGGCCTTCAGGGACGGGAGATATGACATGGCCGGCTCTCCAGAGCCTGGTGCTGATGGCTGAGAACCCCCGAAGGCAGATCCCTCCTGCCTTCCCCCTTAGTGACACTGAAGCTGTTGAAATCTCTGTCCACCAGGAGCTCCCAGTCCTGGGGAGGCCCATGTCACCCACTGCGGCCTTTCAGAGCCCTGTGGCATCTCTCACGTGCTGGCCATAGAACCTGAAAGCATCTCCATCACGCGTTCTGTGCCTGAAAGAGGGCAGCCAGGTGACTGGTGGCCCCCGAGGACCCGGGGCCAGGCCCCCTGCCTCTGTGAAGCCATCCAGTGTCTCCTTTCTGAGGCCACTTTACTGGGCATAGGATCAGCCTTGCTTTGGGGGCTGTTTGGGAGAGGAACTGCAGTGTTGCTGCCCCCTGGACGGGCGTCCTGCCTCAAATGCTCTGCTTTGGGATGTGGGGTGCACAGCTGGGGGGCGGGGCTGCTGCTGAAGCCACAGTCTGAGAGCCTGGGGCCCACGGGGCATGAAGACCTGGTGGCTCTGCCTCTCGGGTGGCCTTGATCCAACCTCCCTGGCCACACGCTCTACTCAGCACACCCACTGCAGTCCACACACACCCAGTCCCACACGCAGGCCATGCAGCGAGGGGGGTGCTGAAGGAAGGCTGGCCTGCTCCCTGCCTGAGATGGGAGCTCAGGCCCAGGGCAGGGCAGCAGGGCCGCTCAGCTGGGCCTGTGGCTCCACGGTGTCGAGGGATTCTAGAAATTTCCGGCTGTGCCAGGCTGCAGCAGAGACTCCAGCCCCACCAGGCTTCCTGTACTTGGTGATAAACACATCATCCACACTGCCTGCGGCTCTTACAGGAGTCTCTCGTGCGCCACTGCTCAGAGCCCGAGAGTTACGGAAGGAAGAGGAGCTGGGTGGGTGCCGTGACTGCCTTCCCTGCTGGGCTTGTTAGAATAGAGGCTGGTGCTGCCCTGCCCCACCCCACGGGGTGGCTGGCAGGGCTCAGCAGTGGCCTGGCCCTTGGGGGCAGAGGACCTGGGGAGACATGCCGAGATCTCCCAGAGAGACGCTGAGGGTCGGGAGGGCAGAATATGCTTTTGAGGCCTCCCTCTCTCAGGTGGGTCTGGAGCCCACCGCAGCTGGTTTGGGCCACAGCAGTGGCTTCCCAGCCTGTGCTTCAAAACCAGACACACAGCGCGTGGGTCTCCCTCCCTGCCAGCCTCTGGCCTGCCAGAGGGACTGCTGGGCCCACCTCCTGCCCACGTGGGTCGGGAGAGTACACCCAGGCTGTGCGATGGGGGACCTCAGGCTGGGCAGCTTCAACAATGGAGGCGCCCTCTCACAGCTCTGCACGATGGAGGGCCGAGCCCCAGGCATGGGCAGGGCTGGCTCTTCTGAGGCCTCTGCCAGCTCCTGGGGGCGGCTAGTGACTTGGGTCTTTCTTATTCTAGATGTAGCACCCCAGTCCCTCCCTCTGCCTCACAGGGCATCCTCCATGTGTGTCTGCAACCACGTTTCTTCTCTGTGTACGGACACCAGTCTTACTGGACTGGAGGCCACCCTGCTCCACTGTGACCCCCTCCTAATTCCACCTGCAGGGCCCCCTTTCCACACAAGGTACTGGGGGTTAGGGCTTCATCATATGAATTTGAGGGCACCCCAGGGGTCTAGAAACCACAGCCCACCGGGTGGCTGCCTGTGCATGTAAATAAAGCTTTATTAGCACCCGGCCCCGCCTACTTGAGGGCCTAATGCCTCTGGCTGCTGTGTGCAATGGCAGATTGGGGTGCTGCCACCAAGGCCGTGCAGCCCACAGGGCCTAAGATTGCTACAATCTGACCTTCCGGGAAAGTCAAGCTATTTATTTCGCAGGATAATTTTCGAGAGAGCAGTTGCTAGGAGCATTTAGACTTGCATTTAAATTAGCGGCAGTTTGATTTTCTGGGAAGGTGGAAGTGGGAGAGTGTGCGCCCTGGGCCAACCCTCCATGCCCTGCGCTTGTACAGCACCCAGGCCGCTTCATGGCCTTTGGGTTCCACGGTCTGTCTCCCTCTTCGTGGGTGTTTGGATTTTGGTTTAATCTCAGGCTTGTCGGTACGAGCAGCCCCCAGGCACCGTCTGCCAGGTTCGCGGCGGTTCTCATCTCCCGTGTGCTCTGCAAGCTCCCCTCTATGTGCAAAGATACGTATATGGGTTTTGTGGAGTTTTTGTTGCTGTCTTTTTTTTTTTTTTGAGAGACAGACAGAGAGTCTTGCTATGCTGCCCAGGTTGGAGTGCAGTGGTACACCCATGGCTCCCGCAGCCTCGGCCTCCTGGGCTCATGTGCTCCCACCTCAGCCTCCTGAGCAGCTGGGACTATGGGTGTGTGCCACCGTGCCTAGCTGATTTTTGTATTTTTTGCAAAGACGGGGTTTCACCATGTTACCCAGGCTGGTCTTGAACTCTTGAGCTCAAGCAATCCTCCCGCCTCGGCCAACCCACCCAAAGTGCTGGGATTACAGGCGTGAGCCACCGCACCCGGCCTGCTTCGTTTTTATCCCGAGTCATTTGAGTATGTTGGAGGCAGTGTGACCCTTTCTCCCTACAAAGCCTGTGCGTATCCTCTGGAATGAGGACCTTCAACTCAGCCAGGGCGTCCGGCTCGCAGGACACCACCATGCATTTCACAGCCTGAGTTCAAGGCTCATCGCTCGTCCTGGCGAGTGTGGCTGCTTTCTCCTCATTGCCTGCGGCTGTCCTACGGTTTAGGCTTCTTTGACCTGGCGCAGCCCGGCCCGGCCCTCCCTTCATGGTCTCTCTCCTGTGCTGGTGAGGGTGGTAGACATAGAGGGTTGGGGACAGTCCCCTGTCCCCGAGGATGGTGTGTGGACAAGCTGGAGGGCTCGCAGCCCCCTCTGTGAGGCCTGGGGCAAAGGCAGCAGGGCAGGCTGTCTCCATCACAGTGGATGTCGCCGAGGCCCCAGCCAGGTCCCCTGTCTGTCCCAGGACGGAGGTTGACAGGGTTTGGGTTGGCTGTGTTCCTGTCTGAAGGCAGCTGCTTGGGAGGAGGACAGCTGACATTCCTTCATGCAAAATCTGCTCGCGGGAGAGCTGTGAAAGTGGGAATCCTGGGCTGGAACCGGAACATTCTCTGAGCATTCGGGGCCTTGTGTGTGGAGGGGCCCTACGGTGAATCGCTTTCTGTAACAAAGACTTCCTCTGTGCAGCCAACACCCGGGCCTCCGCTTATCTTTCGCAGGCCAGAATTGTCATATATATCAAGTTTGTTCAGAACAAGATGGGGTGGGGTGGGGGCGCTGAGGGGCCTGGGGCAGGAGGTAAAGGAAACTGCAAGATTTTTTTTAAACATTCCCGAAAAACACGTAACCCGATCCTGTCCAGGCGGTTTGTAAGAATCAGGCTGACACCCCTGGGCCGGGATCTGGGAACCACCAGTCAGCCTCTTTCCTCCAGGGAGGCCGAGCAGAGGGAAGGCAGTGAGCCCACTGGGTTTGAGGAGCCAGGGCTTTGAGGGGGCCCTCTCAGCCCGCGGTGCGGCAGCCGAGGCATGAGGGGCGATGGCCCATCCGCAGCCCGTGGTCCCTCTGGAGAGCAGGCTGCCTTTCCCCGTTGCCCCTGCATCAGAACACCTCCAGATCTCTGCCGGGTGCTGCCCGGGGCCCTGCAGCCCTGAAGGAAAAGGGGAGGGGTGCTTGTTTCTGCTTGGTAGCAAGTCCTCTTGAGCCCCAGGAAGACCCCATAATGGCCAGGTAGACGTTCCCCCCCCCCCCGCCCCGCTGCTGCCTGGAGAGTCTGGGGCCCTGTTGGCTCGTTCCATTGTCTTCCTGTTTTCGAGCCACAGGAGCGCGATCTTTCCAGAATGCTGAGTGACTGGGGGAACGGGCTCATGCTAGGCAGTCGCTGGCATCTTCGAGGATGCCTGACATCTTTGCAGGAGCCCTGGTGAGAGACCAGGGACAGCAGGGCCCCCTCGTCCCTCTGTGTGACGCACAGCAAGCGTGAGACCCTGTATGGACTCCACCACCGCAGCCCAGGAGCAGAGCCAATGGCTGTGCTGGCCATACTGAGCGTCCCTCATCCCACCAGCCCCCAGGAGAGGCTGGTGGGAAGGACAGCTGGGGTGGCCTCATCTCCCTCTGGGGCAGGAAGAACCAGGAAGCCAAACCCAGCCGGGTGCTTGCCCGGCAGCCAGCACGCCCCATCCCCCAACGCCAGCGCCTGGTGTGCGTGACACACATGGTCTCCAGTGCCAGGTGTCTGGGTGGTCTCTAGTCCCCCCACCGCGCTCGCTTCTTTTTCTCCTCTTTTTAGAGATTGTGATGATTCAGCTCCACGTTGGTAGTGAGAGAGCCAGTGGCCTGGGTTCGGGTTCAGGCGCAGTTGAGGCTGAGCAGGGTACCTGCAGGCTCTGCCAGGGTTGGGGCTCAGCCTGGGCAAGGGCTCCGCGTCAGGCCTTACTGGAGCCCCCGGCCACTGGAAGGTGGTGCCTGCATGAGGACAGGGGTGGGGGGGCACCCTCAGGAGCCTCAGCTGTTGGAGGGAACCCCCTCCCCCCCACCCCCGCCATGGCGCTCTGCTCTCTGCGGCCCTGAGGCTGGTTGGAAGTTGCATCCCTTGTGAAGGGTGGCCGCTGCTCTCCAGCTCTACCAGGCCAGTTCCCGTGTTTTCTCTCCCGCCTTCTGCATAGTCCAGGACAAAAGTCAGACCTTGGTCGGGGGGCGCGCCTGCTGCAGGGGCCCTCGGGCTTCTCCATTCGGGTTTAGTGGGATTAGAGTGTGCAGCCGTGGGGACAGGTGTTTCCTTTATGTTCTGCCTGAGGGCTGGAAAGAGCCTCATCAGTGAGTGCCACGTTCGGTGGGGGTCTCTGTTGCAGGGGAGCTGGGGGGCCGGGTTGGGTTAGGTCCTTGTTTTCACATCTGACCCTGGCCAGCTGGAGAGCCTCGCTTGAAGCACAGAGCAGCAGCTGACACAACACAACAGGACGGGCTGAGCAGGCCGGGTGCGGGCGGGCATGCGGGGGCTGGCACCAGCACTGCACTGGGGCTCCCGGGGGCTGCCAGAGAAGCCGTCAGGGGATAATAGGATATGCCCTCTGCAGCCTGCTGGCCATGGGGTGCTGCACAGTGGGGTCCCCCTGCTGTGCCCCTGGATGAGGGGGTGGCCCAAGGGTTCCTCTGACCCTGGGCAGCAGCCTGGGAAGGGGGCTGGGCAGGTGCCCGGGGAACCCCCGAAGGCATCACATTCAGATGAGTTCTAATCACGTTCTTGGCTTCCCGGGTCACACAGAACAAAAACCAGAGGCCCCGGCCATGCACCACCGAAGCGTGTCATTGTGTGACTTTGCAGGTGGGGGGACGGGCTCAGCACGGCCTCACGGGGTCAGGAGCTGCAGCTCGAGCACCTTGGACCCAGCCCCCGCTTCATGGAGCTGAGCTCTGGGCCAGGTCTAGACAGCTCTTCCCACGAGATTTTCTGTCTCCCAGGTGTAAAACTGTGACCAACGGGGATGGCTGGTGGGGCACGAGGGGTGCCTGGGGCCAGGGCCCACCAGCAGCCTCTTCAGGAGCTTGTGGGAGATGCTCTCAACCCCAAGGTCTGCTCCAGCTGGCCTTGGGAGGCCTTTAGGTGTCTTTATGACCCTGGTAATTGGGGGCAATAGTCTCTGCAAACATGCAGTCTCGACTCCTGGCCACTGGGAAGGTGTGTTCTGGACCTCTGGCCTTAACAGCTTCGTGCCCTCTAGGGTGGCAGTGGGTGGCTTAGAACTTGCTGTGAAGGGGCTGCGTTTGGATTTTCAGTGGAGGCCATCCCTGCTGGGCTGAGAAAAGACCTGGGTGGTTGTGAGCTGGTGGTGAGGTTTCTAGACTTGCTCAGGGTCTAGGTAGTTGAAGTAGAGGGTTGAGAACACCCTGGTCCAGCCCAGATGCCTGATGGAGACGAGGGCGTCCGGGCACACACACAGACATGCGCACGGATGGGCGTGTGGACACGTGCACACACAGGCACCTGTGTGGACACACTCACGTGTGTGTGCGCGTGTTCAGGCTCATGCACATGCCTGCACACACACATGCACACGTGCACACTCAGCCCTGGGCCTCAGCGGGCGGGGAGCGAGACCCCCTGGGGCCGCGTTCCATTTGCGCATTTAATCCAGGAACTGTCAGCATGGGAACTCTGGATGAGAACAAAATGTCAAGTGTGTGCCGAGAGGCGCAGGCCGCCCCTTTCCTGGCGGGCGATGATCTGGTCAGTTTCCGAGCCCCGTGCGCTGAGAAGAATTTGTGCATTCAGAGCAGCATTTGGTGGGGAACCTGGGGGAAGGGCAGTGTCTTTATTTCATCTTAGCTTGCTTCAGTGGGGCCTGTGTCTCTTCTCACTGACCATTCTCCGAAACTGACTGGGGAGGGTTGGGGATGGCTGCTGTCCTCAGGCGCAGGGACCAAGCCGGGCTCTGTTCCTTGGTCAGTTCTCAGTGTTGCCCCCCGGCGAGGTCCCTGGACCTGGCGGTGGCTACAAACACCCAGGATTGAGGACAAAGCTATGGGGACGCTTTGTTTTCGGGATGCTTGTGCGCAGGGCTTGGTCCCCGCCGTGAGGATCCTCTGAACGTTCCCAGAAAAGCCCCCTTCTGCTCAAGGTCTCTTGCTTCAACTCAGGCTCAGGTGTTTTGTTTTTTTTTAAGTGAGGACAGCTGTTAGACCACTTAGGAGTTCCGGAATCTTCGGAAAACCCCTCATGTCCCGGGAGTTCGTAGGAATCTGTAGTGTCTCCCCAGTGTGCATGGAGTCCCTGTCAGAGGCGCTGAGGCCCGGGTTCTGTGGCTGGTCCTTGAACAGGCATCAGCTAAGGGGGTTTGAGGGGGCAGTTGGCAGCCTCCGGAGGCCCCCACACCCCTCCCATGAAAGGCCAGCGTGGAGCTGCAGCCTGGGGCCCCTGGCTTGGGATGGGTCTCAGAGGCTGTCGCTGTGCCCGAAGTGGCTCCTCCCTCCATGGCCCCGGAGCCTGGGATTGCAGAAAGACTCGCAGACCTTGCCGGAGAAACTCCAGGATATGGGGGGATCCAGACCCACAAGACTTCCCAGTGGGTCCACACACATCCCCAGTCCTCTCTGAACCTGTTTCCTCATGGGCAAAATTCAGGTCATATCGGGGCCTCAGTTCCCAGGGGCTGTGCAGAGGTTGGGGGGGCGGCATTTGGCACAAAGATTCTCCGTCCAGAGCCAATGGCCAAGACGGCAAAAGGTGGATGATGCCTCCTGCCCTGGTGGGGCAGGGGAAGAGGTGCTGGGGAAGCAGGTGTGCAGGGCCCGTGCCCACCAAAGGTGCAGTAATTGCGAAGGGGGGGCCTCCGTCGGGAGCCACCGCAGCCTTGGTTTGATGTACTCTGCTCACTGAAACAAAGCATCAGCTTTGTGGAGGTATCATTGGCATAGAGTAGACGGCCTTGTTTAAAGTTTGACAAATCCGGATGTGGGTGTGCACCATGGAACCATCACCACAATTGGGACAGCAGGCACATCCGTCACCCCCGGAAGCCATCGCTGTCCCCTCTTCTGCTGCTCTTGGCTCTGGAGGGGACCGCTGGTCTGTCTTGTCAGCTTAGATGGTTGGCGTTTTCTGGGGCTTGCTGTCGGTGGAATCACACGTGTGTGTGTGTGTGTGTGTGTGTGTGTGTGTGTGTGTGTGTGTGTGTCTAGCTCTCATTACTTCTCATTTGAGAGCCGTCCAGGCTGTGGCAGGTAATAATGCATCCTTTTTCACTGCTGAGCCATATCCCGTTGTAGGGACACGTCACAGTCTGCTTATCCGTTTGTGTGCTGGTGGACTCTGCGTAAGTCTTTGTAGGGACTTTTATTTCCTTTTTGCATGGGTAAATACCTGGGAATAGAATGGTTGGATAATACGGTGGGTGTATATTTTTAACTTTTTAAGAAACAGACCGACTCATCAACTCTTGATAGGGCCAGTCATTGTCGTGTTGGCCGGTCTGAGGTGTGCGTGGCACCCCGTGGTGGCTGTAACTCTAGTTTCCTAATGACTAGTGATGTTGAATATCTTTTCACGTGTTTCATTGGCATCCAGGGAACGTCTCTGGTGATGTATCTTTTTAAATGTTTCACCCGTTGTAAAATCGGGCTGTTTGTCATCTTACGAAGTTGTCAAGGTTCTTTATATATTCTGGTTACGTAGACACTTCTTTTACACACAGATTCTCTAGTTGGCGGCTTTCCTTTTATTTAGTAGTATCTTTTTTTTTTTTTTTTTTGAGACTGGGTCATGCACGGTAGTCAGGCCAGCATGCAGCGGCGTGAACAGAGCTCACTGCAACCTCGAACTCCCGGCCTCCAAGGGTCCTCCCACCTCAGCCTCCCAAGTAGCTGGGACTACAGGCATGTGCCACCACAGCTGGCTGACTGTTTACATTTCTTGTCTCACATTGTTTGCCCAGGCTGGTCTCAGCCTCCTAGCCTCAAGGAGGCCTGGCCTCCTGCCTTGGCCTCCCAAAGCGCTGGAATTACAGGTGTGAGCCATGGCAGCAGGCACACTGGTATCTTTTAAAGACCAAACATTTTCAACTTTTTGAAGTCGAATGTGTTGCTTTTTCCTTTTAAATATTTTTCATGCTTTTCACATTATATTTAAGAAATGTTTACCAAACACCTAGTTACTAAGATTTTCTGCTAGTAGTTTCATGATCTTTGTGCTTACATTTAGGCCTAGGACGCATTTTGAATGAATTTTTCTATGTCATGTAAAACATAGGTGGAGATTCACGTGGTTTTTCTTACGGATGGCTGGTCCAGTGCTGTTTGTTGGAAAGAGTATCCTTTGTCCATTGAATCATCTTGACTCCTTTTAAAAGGTTCAATTTATCACAAAAGTATCTCTTTCTGGACACTCTGCTGTGATCCATTGATCTGTCTTTGTGCCAGTCACACACGGGATTGTTACAGCTCTATAATAAGGCTTAAAAGAAGTTCAGGGAATTTATCCAACTTTATTTTGGTTTTTCAAGTTGTTTTGGCTGTTCTGGGTCCTTTGCATTTACATATAAATTTTGGAAGCTGCTTACCAATTTTTACAAAGAAGCCTGGTAGAATTTTGTGTGGCGTTGCATTAACCCTAAAGATTAACATGGGAGAATTGACATCTTACCAATATTGAGCCCTCTGATATCTGATATCTCCTAAACATATATGTGTGATATATGTATGTCTGATATCTCCTATACATATAAGGATTATATGTCTCGTATATATGAGGTTACACACCACTTACTTCGATCTTTAACTTCTGTCACAGATGTTTTGTAGTTTTTAGGGTACAGATCTTATACATCTTTTGTGAAATGCCTACGTATTTCATATTTTTATGCTCTTGTCCATGGTATTCTAATTTAGAACTGAAATTTATTTTGGCAAATTTATCTTGAATCGCGCAACCTTTCTAAACTCACTCGTTTGTTCTAGTGGCTTTTGAAAAAATGAATTCCACCGATTTCCTTACATTAATGATGTTTTCTGAAAACAGACAGTTTTACCTCTTCTTTTCCAACGTGGGGCCTGTTTGTTTCTTCTTGTTGCCTGATTGCCCTGGGGAGCTCATCCACTATAATGTCCAGTAGAAGGTCCCCAGCCTTAAAAGAATCACATTGTCAATCAAGTGTGATGTTGGCCCTGGGTTTCCATAGATATTCAACCGGGTTAAGGAAACATCCCGTCTAGCACTGTGGCTGAGAGTTTTCAATATGAATGGGCGTCGAATTTTGCCAAATGCTGCTTTACACATCTTTTGATATGATCGTGTGGTTCTTCAGTCTGTTAATATGATAAATTATACTGATTCGTACTCACAGGTTAAACCTTGTGTTCCTGGGTAAGCCCCACTGGGTCATGCCGTATTGCTCTTTTTGTGTATATTGTTGTGTAAATTTTGTGTATATAGTTAAATTTCGCTCACAACTCTTCATCTAGGTTTGTGAGGGACATTTCCACGTATTTTCTTGTAACGTCTTCAGCCTTGTGATTAGACTGCCGCTGGTATGAGGGAGTGAGCTGGGGGGTGTTCTCTCCCCCTTTTAGAGGAGTTTGTGTAGTGTGGCTCTTGTTCCTTGCCTCTGTGTTTGGGGAGCGCATCAGGAGGGCTGCTGAGATAGGCCTCGGCCTCCCTTGACGAGAAGATTGTTAACTAGACTTGAAATTTACCTAATCGCTGTATTCAGGTGATTGATTGCTTCTTGCGCGGGCTTCGGTATTTTGTGTGTTTGAAGGAATATGTTCATTAAATTTATTGGCATAAAGTTGTTCAGAATATTCTGTTATTTACCCTTGACACAGCTGTGGAAGGTGTAGCAATGTTCCCTCTCTTTCCTGGTGTTGATAGTTTGTGCCTCTGTGTAATCAGTCAGCTCGAGTTTTAACAATGTTATGGATCCTAAAGAATCAGCTTTTGGTTTCATTAATTTTTTTCTTTTTGGTTATTTGATTAACTTCTTTTTAATTACTTTATTCTGCTTACTTAGTTTTGATTCGCTCTCCTTTTGACAGTTTTTTAAGGTGGAAGCTGAGGTCATTGATTAAAGATCGTTTTTCCTTTCTAATACAGGCACTTGGTGTTATGAATGTATCTCCCTTTAGTTATATCCACAAATTTTGTGGGGGTTTTTTAATCCCATTTAAAATATTTTCTAATTTCTTTGGTATATGCATTATTTAAGTGTATCTAAAACATTTAGGGATTTTCAAGATACCTTTCTGTTACTGACTTCTACTTTAATTCATTTACGGCTATAGAAAATACTTAATAGGATTTGCTCTCTTAAAATATATTAAGACTTGATTTATGGCCCAGAATATGATCTATCTTGGTGAATGCTCCATTGTGCACTTGGAAAGAGTGTGTACCGCTGTTGTTGAGAGGACTCTTCCATAAATGTCAACGAGACGAATGTGGCTGATGGCATTGTCCACGTCTACATTAGTCGGGAGACAGCCTGACTGATTTTGTATCTACTGGTTCTATTAATCTTTGAGAGAGGGATGTGAGAATTTCCAACTATATTTGTGGATTTGTCTCTTTGTTCTGTAGTTCTAGCAGGTTTTGTTCAGTGTGGGCGTTTTCTGCTTTTGTCATTAAAAACATTTGCATTGTTTTCCATTCTTGTGCACACCCAGTAGTTATACATATTTATGGAGTACACATGGTATTTCAGCGCAAGTACACCGTGTGCTCAGTGTATGCCGAAGCTTTGTTCTTGCATTAGCATTTAGGATTGTTATGTCCTCTTGAGAAATCAACACGTTTGTCCTCATGAAACTGCCTCTTCTTCCCTGGTCACTTGGCTCGTTCTGAAATCTGCCTTGTCTGAATTAGTACAGCTATTCTGGCTTTATTATTTTGATCATTGCTATCATGGTATATATTTTATTCATTTACATTTAAACCATTTGTGTGTTTAGACTCAAAGCATGTTTTTCATATGAAGCATGTAGTTGAGCGTTCTTTTGTAAGTCAAACTGTTTTCCTCCTAGTAAGTAAAGCTAACTGGCATTTATTCGCGTAAGTGGTACTCTTGGTCTCCACTCCATCACTGTCTTTTATAATTCTGTGTATTTTGCCTGGTTGCTATGGCAGTTTTCTTTCTTTCTTTCTTTCTTTTTTTTTTTTGAGACGGAGTTTCGCGCTTGTTACCCAGGCTGGAGTGCAATGGTGCGACCTTGGCTCACCGCAACCTCTGCCTCCTGGGTTCAGGCAATTCTCCTGCCTCAGCCTCCCGAGTAGCTGGGATTACAGGCGCGCGCCACCGTGCCCAGCTAATTTTTGTATTTTTAGTAGAGACGGGGTTTCACCATGTTGACCAGGATGGTCTCGAGCTCTTGACCTCGTGATCCACCCGCCTCGGCCTCCCAAAGTGCTGGGACTACAGGCTTGAGCCACCGCGCCCGGCCAGTTTTCTTTCTTTTTTTAAAGCACTTGGGTAATTATGGGTTTGTGTCATTTATTCATTTATGTATTTTCGGGAAACGGTTTTACTCCGTCGCCCAAGCTGGACTGCAGGTGGTACCGTCTTTCTCACTGCAACCCCCATCTCCCGGGGTTTAAGCGATTCTCATGCCTCTGCCTCCCGAGTAGCTGGGATTACAGGCGCGCACCGCCATACCTGGCTAACGTTTTTGTATTATTAGTGGAGACAGTGTTTCACCGTGTTGGCCAGGCTGGACTTGAACTCCTGACCTCAAGTGATCTGCCACCTGGGCCTTCCAAAGTGCTCCCGCCTGTATTTTTGTCCTAATAATTACCTTTATACTTAAGCCTTTTCATGTTCCTTTAGTCCCTGGTTTCTCCTTTAACCCTTTACTGTCTGGCTTACTGTTTTTATTGATCCGCCCTACCTCCCACTCAGTGCCTATACCGCAAACAATAAGGTGATTCCATTTCCATCTTTTCGAAGTTGAGACCCTCAAAACCTTGGATGGCCTGCTGGCGACTTAGAGGGTAAGAAACGATGAGTGACGTGTAAGGGGAGGGCGGCAGTTCTCAGTGGAGCAGCCGGGTGGCCTTGGTGAGCAGGGACTGCAAGTCTCTGTATGGAGGTGAAGGTCCAGATGTTGGGGTTCCAGAGGCAACCATTCCTGGCAGAGAGCATGGCACATACCAAGACCCAGATGGGGTATAGCATTCAGAGACAGGCGAGCAGGGAGTGGCAGGGATGAGGTCGGGGAGGGGACAGGACCTGGTGAGGGCTTGGGGCGACTCTGAGGGGACTTAGGGTTTTGCTCTGCATGACAGGAGGGTGCAGCCCAGCTTGGTGTGACTCAGACCTAACACCCCTCTGACCGGTACAGGCCAGGCCCAGGATTAGGTGGCAGCAGGCAGGTGGCAGCTCAGACCTGAGGTCCCAGGGTCATGCATCTTTGTCCCGACTGCACGTGTCTCGTGAGCATAGAAACAGGTAGAAAGATAATGGCTCTTCCAGGGAGGTAGGTTGAGAACGTCTTTTGCTGTTTGCATCAGGTTTTCTTTCTCAAAGTCGGAATCAGTGTGGCAGAAGAAAATACAGCAGAGCATGGGGCACTTCCAGTGACCGTGCCACACGGCCCAGAGGGTGGGTCCCTTCTCCTAAGCACCTGGGGTGGGAACAAGAGGCGTTCTGTGTGCCTTGTAGACAGCACTGGGCTCCCCGGGGCCTGGTGTGGGGATCCCTGGCAGGCCATGGAGGTGAGCAGCAGCACATGGCCCCAGTCATGAGTACCCCCTGGTCCTGTGCACCTCCTTCCCGGTGGTTGGCCCTGGGTGGCAGAGAGACCGCTGGGCAGAATACACCCCTCCTTTAACCCTTTACTAATCTAAGGCTTTTCCTTCTGCACCACTCAACCTGGGGGCTTCAGCCCCCTGCCCACCACCCCGACCACCCAGCACAATCCAGACAGAGGAGCAGGAAGGAGAACCAGCTCTACCTCCAGTAGACCTGGAGCTGGGGAGGCCAGGGTGCAGGGGACTGTTTGGACCTCGAGAGGGCCAGACCCCAGAACTGAGTCCCAGTGTGGAGAGCTCAGATGAGCGGTGCCCAGAGTTGTGTGGGATGGACGTCCCGAGGGCAGCGCTTGTCCCTCCCCTGCCTCTCTTTGTCCTTGCTGGGACTGGGCTGTGTGCCTAGAGTTTGAACCTTTCCAATCCCCGGGTGAGGGGCCTTTGCAGGGGCAGAGCCATGGCACTGCACCTGAAGTTCCAACACACTGTGGCATCTGTGTCCTCCTCCTAGGGTCCCTCTGGGGGTTGAATGAAAAGGCGTAGGTAAAAGGTGGGAGAAGTCCACATTCCGGGAGCATCGTGGTGGCCCAGATACCCACATTCCTGGGCCCTGGTGCCAGAAAGTAGCTGAGGGTACTTCCCACCCTGGGTGCTGATGCCTGACGTGCAAGGGGCCCGGGACAGCCTTGCTGAGGCCAGAGTGCCAGGCAGGGGAGAGGAACAGATCCCAACATGTGAGCCCAGTGACCAGAAGTGGGGCCACCTCCCAAAACACGTGAGTGAAGGGCACTGGGGTGGCAAGTTGGGGGCCAACAGAGACAGTGTCCCAGGTGGTGTTGGGTCAGGGGCTCTGGAGCCTCACGGAGAGACCAGAGCAGCCCCAGGCTCAGCCCAGGACCGGAGCATAAACAGGGCTGGAGTCCTGAGTCCGAGGCCTGGACAGAAGCCAGGCTTCACTCAGCACCTGGCTACCTGGGGGCTCAGATGGCAGGCAAGGAGTGCCTGGGAGACTGCCACATGACGGGGGCACAGACAGAGAAAAGGCCCCATGTTCCGTTCGAGGGGGACAGCAGCTCCCAGGACAGACTCTGACAGCAGCATGAGCCCGGGGAGGCCGTGCTGGGCTCGGTAGGCTTGGTGGGGTCATAGCTGCCTTTCTCCTCTAAATAAATTAGCTTTAAAAAATGTTGTTGATTGACTCATCTATTTCTTAGCTTTTCTTATTAATTTCTTCTTTTGACTTTAGGTTTGTGGAGGTTTAAATTACAGGAAAATTCTCCTCCTCTGTAGGTGCCCAGTTCCATGAGTCCTGGCAAACATCTGTGGTCCTATAGCCATCCCCAAAATCAAGATCCAAGGCATTCCCGTCACCCCGAAAGCTCGCTGGTACCCCTCCGAGACGAGCCCCTCCCCGCACCTGGTAATGCGGACACCTTTCCCGTCCCTGTGGTTTTGCCTTTTCCAGAACGTCATGTGAATGGAATCCTGCAGTGTGCAGTCTCTGTGCCTGGCTTCTGTCACTTAGCATAATTCATTTGAGGTCCACCCGTGTCATGGTCTCTGCATTCAGCAGTTTGTCTCCTTTTATTTGGAAAGGATAAAATGTACCACAGTTTGTTTATTCATTCACAGGCTGATGGACATCTGAGCTGTCTCCAGTTTTCAGCTGTTATGATTAAAGCTTCCATGAATATTGCGTGCAGGTTTTTGAGTAATCATATGTCTTCATTCCTCTTGGGTAAATCCCTGGGAGTGGCATTGCTAGATCGTGTGTTAGATGCACGATTCCCTTTCGAAGAAACTGCCAAACCGTTTTGGGAAATGGTAGGCCCGTTTTTCACTCTTACCATCAATGCATGAGTATTCTGACTGCTACGGATTCTCACCAGCACTTAGTAGTGCCCGCTTTTTAAGCCTCGCTCATCCTAAAGGTGTGGATCCACAACCCATCTTCGTCTTAGTCTGCATTTCCCTAGTGACGAATGGCGTTGGGTGTATTTGCCATTCATGCATCTCCTTTGATGGAGAATCTGTTCCGTTTGTTGCTGATTTTAGCAGTTAGGTTGCCTTCTGATGATAATGTGAGTTGCAGGAGTTGTGACTGTGTCGTGGACATCAGTCCTTTACCTTTAGTTTTATTTGTAAAACTAAAAAAAGTTTTACAAATATTTTCCCCCGATCGTGGCTTTGTCTTTGTGTTTTCTTAACAGGATCTTTCAAAAGAGCAGCAGTTTTTAATTTTGATGAAGTTCAATTCTTCAGCGTTTTTTTTTCTTTAGGGTTCATGTTCTTTGTGTTCTAAGAAATATTTGCCTAATCCAAGGTTACAAAGTTTTTTTCTCCTGTTTTCCGTAGAAATTTTATAGTTTCACATTTCTTGTTTAGATCTGTGATTCATTTCCAGTTTAATTTTATATATGGTGACAGGTACGGATGGAGGTTAAATCTTTTTTGCATGTGGTTATCCAGTGGTCCCAGAGACTTTTTCCTGTTGAATTACTTTGGCACCTTTGATGAAAATCAGTTGGCCGTGTGTGGGGCTTCGATTTCTGGACTCTGTCACTGTTCTGCCAGGAAAGTGCTGTCTTGATTACTGTGACTTTTATGCTAAGCCTTGAAATCAGGTCCTGTTAATCCTCCAATTTTGTTCATTTTCAAAAGTGTGCTGCTCTGCCAGGCCTTTCACATTCCCATGAATATCTTAGAATCAGTTCATCAATTTCTACAAAATAAAAAGAAATTCAGCTAGAATTCTGATTGGCGTGGCGTTGGATATGCAGATAAACCTTGGTATCGTATACGTCTGAGTAACACCGAGTTTTTCGATCCACAAACACGCTCTTGCTCTCCAGTGTCTTAGATATTTTTCAACACCGCTCATCAGTATCGTGTAGTTTTCAGTGGTGCAAAACTTGTAGATTTGTTGCTAAGTATTTTATGTTTTTTTGTTTTTTGTTTTTTTGAGACAGAGTTTCGCTCTTGTTACCCAGGCTGGAGTGCAATGGCATGATCTCCGCTCACCGCAACCTCCGCCTCCTGGGTTCAGGCGATTCTCCTGCCTCAGCCTCCCGAGTAGCTGGGATTACAGGCACGTACCACCATGCCCAGCTAATTTTTGTATTTTTAGTAGAGACGGGGTTTCACCATGTTAACCAGGATGGTCTCGATCTCTTGACCTCTTGACCCACCTGCCTCAGCCTCCCAAAGTGCTGGGATTACAGGTGTGAGCCACTGCACCCGGCCAGTATTTTATGTTTTTGAAGCTACTGAAATGATCTTGTTTCCTCATTTTGCATTTGGATTATTTCTCGCTCGGATAGATAGAAACACAGTTATTTCCCTGTGTACTGACCTTACAGACTGTGACTTTGCTCGTCTTACTAGTTTGAGAAGGTTTCTTGTTCGTTCGATTTTGGGTTTGTTTTTTTGTAGATTCTTTAGGATTTTCTATGGAGAGGATTGTGTTTTCCCAAATTCATCAGTCAGTCCTGTTTTTTCCTTTTCAATGCACATGCTGTTTATTTCCTGTGTTTGCTTGAATGCAGCCTCCAGTGTCTGCCCGTGGGGACCAGAGCCGACACCCTTGTGTCACTCCGCAGGTGAAGTGGGACGGTTTTCACCTTCGGATGTGCTGGGAGCCGTGAGGTTTTAGTAGAAGCCACTTACCGGGCCAAGAAGTTCCTCTTCTTCCCGGTTTGCTGGGAATGAAGAGTGTGTCAAGAATGGCTGTTGGATTTTTGTCAAGTGCCCTTTCTGCCTCTATTGAGATAATAATAAAACGTGCAATGATCTCAATCACAAATTCTTTCTGAATTTGCTAGTGTGGGGCAGCGCATTGATTGATTTTCAAGTAGAAAGACAGCCTTGCATTCCTTGCACAAAGCCCGCTTGGTCATGATGAATTTTTATTTTATTTATATATTTATTGACTTATTTGTATTTTTTTTAAATTTTTTGAGATGGAGTCTTGCTCTTGTTGCCCAGGCAGAAGTGAAATGGTGTGATCTCAGCTCACCTCAACCTTCGCCTCCCGGGTTCAAGCCATTCTCCTGCCTCAGCCTCCTGAGTAGCTGCAATTATAGGCACCCACCACCATGCCTGGCTAATTTTTATATTTTTTAGTAGAGCAAGGGTTTCGCCATGTTGACCAGGCTGGTCTCAAACTCCTGACCTCAGGTCACCCGCCTTGACCTTCCAAAGTGCTGGGATTACAGGCGTGAGCCGCCGAGCCTGGCCGTCAAGATGCATTTTAAAAACACCTGTTGGATGTGCCTGACTTCGGCATGTATGGAACTGCCGCACCCGTGCTCCTGAGGGCGTTGCTTGCTGTGCGTGGCTGTTGCCCGCTGTGTGTGGCTGTTGCCCGCTGTGTGTGGCTGTTGCCCACTGTGTGGTGGCGTTGCCCACTGTGTGTGGCTGTTGCCCGCTGTGTGTGGCTGTTGCCCGCTGTGCGGTGTCATTGCCCACTGTGCGGTGGCTGTTGCCCGCTGTGTGTGACTTGCCCGCTGTGCAGTGGCGTTACCCGCTGTGTGTGGCTGTTGCCCGCTGTGTGGTGGCGTTGCCCACTGTGTGTGGCTGTTGCCCGCTGTGTGGTGGCGTTGCCCGCTGTGTGTGGCTGTTGCCCGCTGTGTGGTGGCGTTGCCCGCTGTGTGTGGCTGTTGCCCACTGTGTGTGGCTGTTGCCCGCCGTGTGGTGGCGTTGCCCGCTGTGTGTGGCTGTTGCCCACTGTGTGTGGCTGTTGCCCGCCGTGTGGTGGCGTTGCCCGCTGTGTGTGGCTGTTGCCCGCTGTGTGTGGCGTTGCCCGCTGTGTGTGGCTGTTGCCCGCTGTGCAGCAGTGTTGCCCGCTGTGTGGTGGCATTGCCCGCTGTGTGTGGCTGTTGTGTCTACTTTTGGCATCAGATGCTACTGGCATCAGAGAATGAGCTGGGAAATATTTCCTGCTCTTCAATTTTTAGGAAGAGTTTGTGTAGGATTGCAATTACTTATCCCCTAAACCTTTGATAGAGCATGTAGAGGCATCTGGGCCTGGAGCTTTCTTTATGGGAAAGTTTGTCATCGGAAAGTCAGTAGCTACAGGGCTGTGAAGTTATCTGTTTCTTCTTGATGAGGTTTTGATAGTTCATGTCTTTGAAGGTATTTGTCCCCAAGGAGCAGAAGCCCCAACCCAAATTCGAAAACAGACCATGTTGTGATGAGATCCCTTTCCTGAGCAGCTTAGGGGCTGTGGGGTTTGCAGACCTCCGAATGCAGCCATCTGCAGGAGGACCCTCCTCAGGACCCTTAGACGGGGCCTGGGCTGGGCAGTCTCTGCCGCTGCCCTCCCCAGGGATTCTGCAACAGGACCCGGTGAGGGGCACAGGGGACAAAGATCAGACTTTTGCTGTTTCCTTCCAGCTTTACTCCCCAGGAAGGCAGCCCCTTCTCAAAGGAATGAAATTTAAGAAGACGGGCCCTACAAATCCCTGACAAGTCTGCTTTTGACTCTCCCATTTTCTGTGTAAACTCCAGCCCTAAAACAACATACATCCTTCTGAAGTTGTTCACATATTAGCTCTTAAAACAGCAAAATCCGTGCACAATTTCCTCTCAATCCCTTAAAACATTCCTGAAAGGGGAAAAAAAAAAACTGTTTAAATTCACCGCCTGTCATTAAAATCTCTAGATTTGCAGAATCAGAGTGAGGCACCCAGCAGTCCATAAACAGACGAGACAGGCCCGCGTGCACACACGCGCCGATGCACGTGCACACACACACGTAACAGTGCAGCCTTTAATAACCACGGGGCTTCCGGTCCCAGCACCGCGCAGGCCCCTGCAGGGCCAGCCTTGGTCACAGCTCCTCACCCTCTGCTAAAGGAAACAGGGCTCAACCCGGCAGTAGCGGCACGGCCTTCTTAGCACCTACCGGAGTCGAAGGAAGGGTGCTCAGCCCCTCATCTCTTTGGTTTGCTGAACTTCTAATGCTGGCGAAATTCTTAAACAAGACATTTTTAGAAGCTTGGGCTCCTGGCAGACAAAAATAATGTCTCCCCCTCCACCCCTTTCTCCTCCATCCCAGTTCCAGCTAAGGCACTGATCAGAGGGGTGCACCGACTTTGGGGTTAGCAGCCATCAGCAGCGGGGTTCCTGGGCTGAAAGTAAATCCCCGTTTAACTGGCCTGGAGACGAAAATAACCCTTCCTGGGGAAGATGGGGGATTTGCTTTAAATACGTGTAAAGCTGCCTGCCGGGTGGCTAATGGTGTCCGCAGCCAGACATGGGTGTCTCTGGGCCACGGGCTCCCCGACCACAAATTGCAGGGTGGCCGGCTTGGGCCACTCCTGTGTGTGCAGGGCCCTGGGTATGATTCCTGGGAGGCAGCTGCCAACTGGGGGGCTCAGCAGAGGGTTTGGGGCCTGATTTGTGGGCGGCCCCACCTGCTTTCTGACTGTGCAGACCCTGGGTGCCTCCCACACACACACCCACATTTCCTGCTCCTGGTCTTTCCCTCTGCTGGTCGTCCGCCTGGAGTGCCTCCACTGGCACTTTGAGTTCTGCCTTCAGAGCCTAGGTTTTCTGGTGGAGTGGGGCAGGGGTAGGCTGATGGACCTCTTGGAGAGACAGGGCACTCTTTCTCCTAGGCCCACAGGGACCCCTCTTGGGGAGGGGAAGCTTCAGGCCCAGAGGCTGATGGCCTGGACCTCTCCTGGGCCCCTAGAACAGCAGACCTCTGGCCTGGGCTTGCTGATGACCTGGAGCCCCAGGGTGCCAGCTACAGCCCCCTGCCTGCCCAGGAGTCCAAGATCCAGGTATCAGCTAGCTGGGTTCATTCGGAGGCTGTGAGGGCGAGTGTTCAGGCCTCTCCCAGCTGCTGTAGAAGGTTCCTTGTAGACACATAGACCCAGTGTCTGCCTCCACCTCCACGTGGTGTTCTTCTGGCATGCAAGCCCATGTCCAGGTTTCCCTGCTTGATAAGGACACAGTTATATGGGAATAGGGGCCATCCTAACAACCTCATCTTAACTAATGGCATCTGTGGCAACCCTGTTTAAAACGAGGTCATACTCTGAGGTGTGCTGGAGGGGAGGACTTCAACATATGAATCTGTGGGGGCTGGAGAGACAGTTCAGCCCGTAGGAACGCGTACCTGTCAGCGGATTCTTCAATCCAAGGGTCTGCAAACCGTAACCTACAAACCTGGCCGCTGATTTGTGTACATAAGGTTTGATTAGCACAAGCCGCGTGTGCTTGGGAACGGCTCATCTCTGGCTGCTTTTGTGCTATAACAGCACAAAATTGTCTGCTGGAGTTGTTGCAACAGAAATCGCGTGGCCTGCAAAGCCTAAAATATTTACTATCTGGCTTTTGAGAAAAAGCTTGTCAAGCCCTGTTCTAAACTATGAAAACAATGTTGGAGGTTGCTTGATTCACCCACAGAGCCGTTGATGGGGGTGAGGGGAGAGGGATGAAATGCAGTCACAGGCAAATTCTTATCTGAGTGAGGAGAAGGCCTTAGGGAACACACCATGGTGGATACTGTCTTCCGAGAGTAGCAGGCTTGGCCAAGAGTTTAAGGAACCGGTGGAATGAGAGTTCAGTGAAACTGTCAAATTCATGAGATAAGAAAATGGATACCATGTTGGTCAATTAAATAACCCAAAGCAAAAGAGAGAAGCAACAGAGTCAAACAGCAAATATAAAGATGGCAAGAGTCAGATCAAATGTATTCAAGTTCACACCAACTGTAAAGGGCCTGAATTCCTCTACAAAAGACAGAAGGTCCTACCATTGCTGCTTTTAAAAAATAATAACAAAATCTGTTATCTTTTAACAAATACATTGTTCAGTAGAATTAAGTAAGGTGAAGCAATAATGGGTGGTTGAAAAATAAAGAAGTGGCCAAAGAGATGCTGAGAAGCTGTCATCTAAAAGAAGAAAAGAGAGAACAAGGAGATCAGGGTTCCTATCCACACTGAAGCTCAAATAAGACCAGCGTGAATGAGATCAGGCACTGTTAGGAGACGTGGCTGTAATGTTTAAGGCATCAGACAACAGAAAATATATAAAGCAAAAACTACTGGAAATCTACAAGGACAGGAAGGTAAAATATGATAATAGGAGGAGAGGTAATGTGCCTCTTCCAGAACAGGACAGCCCTAGCGGGCACAAGGTAAGTGAGGACATGAATACTTAGATGTTATTATCATGAGAAATTCTATATTCTGATAGTAATTTGAAATAACTCCTATTCTTGTTATGTATAGCCACATAACAAACCTACGCAGATCTAGCACCTTCAAAAATAGGCATCACGCCTGAGCTGGCTAGTGTGCAGTCTGGCAGGGCTCAGTGAGGCGGCTCATCTCCACTCTGCATAGTATCAGGTGAGGCTGGAGGGCCACAGTGTTGTGCCAACATGGCTGGTCAGGCTCCTGTTCCTCAGGGCCTCTCTAAGGCTGCATGGATTCCTCACATCTCAGTTCCAGAAATGAACAGTCCAGGAGACAGGCAGTGCCGGGGACTGCAGAGCCACCTGGCCGTATTCTCTTGATGCAGGTGCCGCAGAGCCCAGGTTCAATCAGGGAGGACTGGCAAAGAAGTTCAGGACTGTGCTTTAAAACCAGCGCTAACACTTAGAATCCTAATAATGGAGTGTTTTTTCCCTTACGTCTGCAGAACACTTACAAAACCAACCATTCATGTGGCTATAATCAAATCTAACCTACCTCGAGAAATTGACATTTAACTGGCCATGCTCTCTGCTCAAAACCCAATATCATGAGAAATAAATGATAAACAACTGAGGAAGGAAAAATCCCATAACTATTTGAGAATTAAGAACACTCTCCTGAATAGCTAGAGAGAAGAGGAGACGGATGTGGGAGTGCGGGCCGAGTAGGGCATGGTGAGACCGAGACCCCTCTGCCCGCCCCAGCCCACACATCACTCCGGCTGTCCCCCAGCACTGACTGTAGATGATTTCATTTTGTAAATTCAGTGCCGGTGCCCGCCTCACTCACTGGCGACTCCACTGTGTTTGCAAATGTTGTCCCCCACATGGATTGAAATTCATCTATTGCCTGAAAATAATAAAGTATGTGCATTGCAGGTTGTGTAAGCATACACATTTATTGAGTGCCTCCCAGGTTCTCACCCCTTGCCAGGTGATGGATTGATTCAGTGTGCTGGGGGGTCTCAGGGTAGGGGGCCCACATAGTTTTTGCTTCACCAGAATCTGCTAATCAGCCTAGTTCGGGGCAGAGATTAGATGAGCCAGCCTGTGGGCACTCTGCCTAGCACCATCTGCCTCTCCCACCCCGGGCAGGTGTCGGGTGGCCGCCGCACCCTGTGTCCGCCTCCTGACCTTGAGAACACCCAGGTGCGGGAGGAAGTGGGCCACACTCGGGAACCCCCACCCCACCGGCTCGTGCAGCGAGCTGGGTCCCAGGGCTGGAGGCACCTCATTAAACCGCCTGAAACGCATGTAACTCTAGTCAGCCCCAGTAAGGCACCGGCAGTATATGTGAAATTAAAATTACTGAGAGGCCCCCTCTCTTCCCCACCATGGGTGGGCAGCCTTCATGCAGAGGCCAAGGCCCGGAAGCCAGCAGTCCTGGGAAAGATTTGGCCCGGATGATAATGGGCCCAGGAATGTATTAGGCCCAGGGTGTGGTCCCAGTCCCTTTCTGAGCTAAACCCTCCCCCGCTGTACCCATACACGGGCCGGCTGCCTTGAGTGCCTCCTGCTCAGACCCAGGAGAGGCACCTGCGTGACAAATGTCTGGAGTTTGCAGTTACTCCCAGAGCTGCAGACAAGGGTCAAGGCAGGGCTGGAGGTACCGGCTCAGCAAGAGGGGTCACCTGAGCCTTGGCCTGCAGGGGGGGTTTGCTCGAGGGGTGTCTCTTGAGCAACATATTGCACTTTCTTTGCTCTCTGAAAGCCCACCAGGCAGTCTTCCCAGAGGTGCTCCCTGGAAGCCCTGGAGAGGATGCATTCCACACCCAAGGCCTTATGGAATCAGCCCCTGGGCCTGGAGGGTTGCCGGGAAATGTGTGAACATGGCTCCCCTCAGGCTAGGGGCGGACGCAGGCCCAGGAAGGAGCGGGAAGGCCTGCATCTTGTCAACACCCCCAGTATGCCCTGTGGCTACTTGGACATAGAGCGCGGGGCAGGGGGAGGGCCAGCTCCTGAGGTTTTAGCCTCCCAAGAGTCTCCGCAGATAGGCCACAGGGGACACTAGGCCTCACACCGCCTGTCGGGATGGTATCCGGGACGGGGGCACCAGACAACAGCTGTCACCCACTTGCAGGGCCTGGCTGCCCGGTGGATGGGAACAGCCGTCCCCGTGACAACCCAGCAAGCCCCTTGCCTTTCTGGCTCCCCAGGGAGAAGGGACGCCCGGGCAGCTGGCCGATGGGGCTAGTTCTTGAGGGAAAGCAGCCCCGTTACTCCCAGAGTCACCCCAAAGTCATTAACCGGGAGACAAGTACACAGAGCAGCTGGCCGCATGGCTCCGAAGGTCAGAGAGGGCCGGCAGCTGAGGGAAGAGAAGGCCTGTGGTTGGGGCTCTCCTGCCCGCTTCCTGGGCAGGGGCTTTTTCCTCCCTGTGTCTCTGGGGTCCCGTGGGAAGTCAGGGTGGGCCTGGTGTGCGGCTTCCGCTGGCTTCCTGGGTGCGTCTTCCTGCAGGCCCAGGACCCCTAAAGTGTTACAGTGACTTCAGGGAGGGGGAGCCAGACCAGGAGACGGCAGCTCCCAAACACGGGGGAGGGGGATGTGTCCACCCTCGGGGAGATAGCAGCATCTCAGACAACGGCGGGGAGGGAGAGCGACGTCCAGCCTTGGGGACTAGGGGGATGATGTCCACCCTGGAGGAACGGAGCGGGTGGTGAGGTACAGCCTTCGGGGAGACGGTAGCATCCCCAGCACAGGGGTTGATGTCCAGAGGGGGGGTGTGCAGGTCTTTATGGGCCCCTCAGGCTCCCCTTCCACACCTGAGTACAGCACCCACAAGGCAGGTGCCTGGGAGGGAGTCACACCTGTCCCCTGCCTGAAGTTTCTCAGCAGGCTTTTGGGCACAGGGTGGGTAGTGAACTGGTCTCAGCACTGGGCTTGCATGTGGAGAAGGCTTTAGGATGCTCTGGTGGAGACCAGGACAGACCTGCAGGAAAGGAGGGGTCCCGGGCAGAGGCAGAGGCAGCAGTGGATAGGGGAGGGCTTCACAGCAGCGGGCGGTGGGGCTTCACAGCAGGGAGGTAAGGCTGAGTGGCGCCCTGAGAGACAGACAGGAACTCTCAGCCTGGAGCTGTGAACAGGTAGGAACTTCTACAACCAGGAAGGCCAGGTGACGGAGGGGGTCGGGGGAGGCTCCAGGCAGCCAGGCCAGCACGGGACAAGGCGTCAGGTCAGTGGGGCTCTCCTATGTGAGTCTCTGCCCCACCTGTGCTCAGACCCTGCCCCTCAATGATAAGATCTCTTCCCTCTTGAGCACATGGAACCCCATCTTCCCTCTACCTCATTCCCATGGCATTTCCGCAGGCCCAAGACACTGTTCTCGTTTCGCCCTCTCCACAGCCCTAGGAGGTGGGTGTTGCTGGTGCCCCTGTTTTACAGATGTGGATGCTGAGCTCAGAGTGGCTGAGCTGCTCATCTGGGTCCCCTGCCTGGGATGGGGGTGCTACCTCACCCCAGGCCGCTCTTGTCCTGCACCCATCCTCCTCCTGCTTAGCCATCCTTTCTCTTGCTAATATGTGGGACACGGGGCTTTCAGGGAGCCTGGCCAAGGTAGCAGGTACCCCCTACCATACTTCCAGGGCCAACCCTGGCTGCCTGGAGCCAGCTGTGCAGGGGCGCAGAGGCCCTCACCTCCGAGGAAGTGGGCCTGTTCCAGGCTACCTTGGGTGGCTGGGGTCTTGAGCAGCCAGGGACTCAGGCGGCCAGAGCCTCGGCAGGGACATGGAGGGCCCCACTCAAGGTCACAGGCTGCATGTTCCATGTGGCCTGAGGAAGCAGCCGAGCAGAGGGCTGCAGCCCCAGAGTAACAGGCTGGCTCAGCATGGCACCCCAGTTGTGCCCCAACTAAGGGGACACTTGGCAGGAGAGGAGCTGTGGCAGGGCAGGGTCAGCCCCCCCAGCAGTAGGGCAGGGTCAGCTCCCCAGCAGCAGGGCCGGGACAGGGCAGGGTCAGCCTCCCAGCAGTAGGGCCACGACAGGGAAGCTGGACCCCGACTGTGTCACCCTCGGCACCGTGGCTTGTGCATCTTACGAGGGCCTGGCTGGCCCCACTGTGGTGCCTGCCCCAGGCCAGGCTACATCAGGCAGGGTGGGGTACTGGTGCTCCCCGGGGGGTGGGGGCGAGGGGGGTGGCTAGTGTGGACTAAGGGCCCCAGCTGTGCCCAGCACGTCACCGGGGGGCCCACAGGCTCTCAGCACAGGCTGGCGGCTGGGAGCAGCTGGCCACAGGCAGGCCCTGGGACAAAGGGTGCTTTGAGCTGCCTGAGTGCCTGCATCGCCCTCCGGCCAGCTGACCCTCCAGGGAGTGTGAGGCTGGCTCTCTCTGTGGCTTATCAGGGCTGGGCTGGTGTGGAGTTGGAACAGCTGGCCCCAAAGCCCGCCAGGCCGGCTCTATGCTGTGGGGACCTTGCCCCCACAGGAAAGTGCCTGGCTCAGCGCAGGCCCAACCCCTGTCTTCACAGCTATGTCGGGTGGGGGGGGGGGCGGAAACCTAACCCTGGGTCCCCACAGCACCCCCAGCCTAGCCCCTGTGTCTACCCCATCTCGGCCTGATAAGGCCATATTGTCTCCTAAAAACTGTGAACACTGATCTCCATGTTTTTGGGGGTGGGGGAGTTCCTGGCTCCAGTGGAAGGTCCCCAGGCCCAAGTCTACAGGGGCGCCTGGGAGGCTGGCTGTGTTTCTGCGTCCTTGACCCTGGCCCCTTCCATGAAGCTCAGCTCTCATCCTTGGTATTTAATCTGCATCTTCCAGCCTCTTTAAAATTAATTTTCCTTTAAAGAGATTGTAGAGCAGAAACATCAGAGACACCAAAATAGACAAAGGAGATAATAGAAGAGTAATGTCAGAGACACTAAGTCCTCGCGATAAGGGTCTGCGAAGCTTCCTTTATTGTTTAGTAAAAAAAAATCTATATATTTCATCCAGAAAGACAGGATGTGAGCGCAGCTGGCCAGAACCAGTTATTTCAGGCTGCCTTGCGATCTTTCCCATGTGATTGATGGGCGCAGGGACCTTCTCTAGCGTCCTAAATCATGTGGTTCCGGCAGCCTGGAACTTCTAAACACATTGAACCCAGAAAATCTTCGCAATGGTGCAGATTCCCCAACTGATAAGGGCAAAACAATAGATGAGATGGCCGGGCCGACCTTCAGCCTTCTCAGAGAGCACCGCGGCTGCTTGCAACACGTTTAAGCCAATGTGTGACCTTTCCCCCTCTGGGAGCTCGGAGACTAAAAATCCCAGATAAGCACCTGCTTTGCTAAACCCTTGCTGGCCCTCCGGCTCTGGGCAGATCTCCTGTTTGTGCCGCTGTAAGCCCACAGCACCGGAAACCAGCATGGGGCTGGCCTGCGCGCGGGGCCGTGTGGCTCCTTCTGTGTGACCTTGAGCTTCCATTTTTCCTTCTGCACCACACAGGACTTCCTCTGGGTTGCGGGTGAGGGTCCCAGTGTCTGTCTGCCAGAGGCCAAGATTTCAGTACCAACAGTGAAGCCGTCGGAGGCGGTGACGGTGACTTAGGGCGTCCTGCCGGCACCCAGGACCCTCTGCGAAGGATGGCACTGAGATCCATTCAACACATGTCTTGTCAATGTTCCAATGAAACAAGATTAGGGGGAATTTTACGACTTCCCTGTGTTTTTCCAGCAAGGGCCCTTTGCACTGCCTGGTATTTGCTTTCTGCCTCCATCCTGAGAGGGCTCAAGGTCTGCGTGCCATTTTGCAATTGACAAATGGCTTGTGCTTAGCTATTTTGTTTAATGCTGAACTAACAATAGTCAGTGAAGATTAAGAAGTAAAGGCTCAAGGCCAGTTGCAGATACTCAGGCCGCTGGGGGGCCCTGAAGGCCCGCAGAATCCTTTCGGGACACCTGGGCAGTGGGAGCCCAGGTGAGTAACCGCCGTGGACCAGGGCCCCTACAGGCACTCATTTCAGCGTCGGAGAACACACGTAATCTTAGAATTCAGCATTGCAGCCATTTTCACGGTGTGCAATTTGGTAGCATTTAGCACATTCACAAGATGGTGCAACCAACACGTGTCCCCGGTTCCGGAACTTTTTCATCACCTCAAAAGGAAAACTGTCCCCACTCCCCTTCTCCTGGTTCCTGACAGCCACATTCTTCTTGAACAGTATGGTGAAATATAGGGCCAGACGCAGTGGCTCACGCCTGTAATCCCAGCACTTTGGAAGGCCGAGGCAGGAGGATCACTTGAGGTCAGGAGTTTGAGACCAGCCTGGTCAACATGGTGAAACACCCTCTCCTCTAATAAGACAAGAAAATTAGCCAGGTGTGGTGTGGTGTCCGCCTGTAATCCCAGCTACTCAGGAGGCCGAGGCAGGAGACTCACTTGAACCCAGGAGGCAGAGGTCACAGTGAGCGGAGATGGTGCCACTGCACCCCTGCCTGGGCAAGAGTGAGACTCTGTCTCAAAATAAAATAAATAAAATAAAAATATATTTTACCATTTTAACCCTTTTTAAGATCACAGTTCAGTGTGACCGTCGCCACCAGCCAGCTCCAGAACTTTCTTCACCTCGAAAAACTGATGAAACTGTGTCCCCATTAAACACTCCCTGCCCGCTCCCCCTTCCCAGCCCCTGACACTCACCATCTACTTTCTACCTCTGTGAGTTTCACGACTGTGGCCACCTCATGTGCGTGGAGTCAGAAAGCCTTTGTCCGTGTGGGACTGGCTTAGTTCACCGAGCCTGACGTCTTCTGGGTTCCTCCATGTTGCTGCCTGTGCGAGAATTCTCTTTCTCTTTAAGGCTGAATCCCATGCCATTGTATGGAGAGGCCACATCTTCCGTCTTCCGTCGGCACGTTGGGGGACCCTGGGCTGCTCCCTCTCTTTGACTTTTGGGAATGTGCGGCCGTGGACATGGGTGTGCGTGGCTCTCCTTTAAAGAGGCTGGGGACAGACTCCAGAGTGGAATTGCTGGGTCATACAGTAACTCTGTATTTTTTTTTCTGGCCTATTATTTGAATAGACTGTTTGTTAGAGCACTTTTAGGGTCACAGCAAAATCGGGTGGCTGTCATTCCATGTTTTCACGTGTCCCACGGCAGCAGCAGCGTTCTCCATTTACGCAAGCAGTGTACGAGGCCGTGACTTCTCCGGACCCTTGGGAGCACTCATCACACTGTCTGGGGTGCTGAGAGGCGGCACCTCGCGGTGGTCTGGTTGTGCGTTTCCCTGATGGTGAGTGGCACTGAGCACCTCTCCGCGGGCCTGTTGGCCGTCTGTGTATCTTCTCTACAGAAATGACTACAGAAAAGTCCTTGGCCGATTTAAAAAAAATTGAGTTGCTAGGAACTTTGTTTTTTTCTTAAATGATTTTAAATCACACAAATAATACCCCTGAGAGCCAACGTGTAACACACCCCGGGAGGACATGGATTCACACTCGTGGAACGGAGCTGAAGGTACAGGGTGGGATGGCCAGCTTGTGGGCACAATCCGTGGCCTATCTTGTTTTGGAGGACAAGGACCCAGAAACAGATCTGCTTCCAGGACTTGCCAGAAAAGTCCACAGTGGAAGGGGTGGGTCCCCTGTGGAGGGGCAGGGCCTCAGCCAGGGTTTCTTCCCACCTCATGTCTTTTCTGTGGCTTCCGTGACGGTGTCTCGGGGAGGGGCAGAACCCACAGGGCTCGACTTCCTGACCCAGAACTTCCTCATCCCCGGCCCCTCTCTGGGTCTGGAGGAAGTGGGGTGCTGTGGTCCTGGCGGCTCTTGTGCCCGTGCCTACCTTGGGGCCATGTCACACCCACACCCTCCCTCCAGGCCAGACTCAACTCTTCAGCTGTCTGGCTGCCCACTGGATGACCACCAAGGCAGAGGCGGGGTGGCTGGTGGGGCTGGCGGCCATGTGAGGCCCAGGCCTGTCTTCCCTGCCTCGCCCCACAGGGTCCAGACACCTTCCTGTCCCTCGGCAGAGCTGGCGGCTCTGGAGCCCCTCTCGGGTGCCTTCTCCCTCCCAGGGCCGCATTCACAGCCCGAGGTCCCCATCTCGTGTCTAGGTTCCCTTTGCCAAGGGTCCTTCAGCCTTGGCCTGCACCCACTCATCCGGCAGTAACAGGGCTGCTTCCAGAACCACCGCCGTGCCCATGTGGCCCCAGTGGTGTCTGTGCATGAGAGCGGTCAGCCCTCCATGGCAGGCCTGGCCTCTTCTGCTGTGTTCACTCCCACAGCTGAGGATGCCTGTACCTTGTCCCAGGGGCTCTCTCTCCATGGACAGCCGCCTTCCCTCCCCTAAGCTGCGGGTGCCCTGACCTCTCCCAGCCTGACTTTCCTTGTCTGTGAAATGTGAACAGAGGCCACCGCCCTGTGACGCTGGTCTGTGTTTGTTCTGTGCACGTCTCTGTGCCCAGCCCCGAGGCCCCTTTGTCCATGAAACCGTCCACAGCCAGGAGGCGGCCTTGCTTTAGTCTGAAGGAGGGCCGGGGAGGGAGGGGCCTCTTTGTCCCCTCGTCTGTTTGCGGTCTCAGTGGAGACCAAGGACGGCTCTTCTTCTCGTATCTGTGGGGCAGGGCTCAGGGCCGCACTCCGTCAGCGTCCCAGGGCACTTCATCCTTGACCCGGGGGGCTTGCTGGCGCCACATAGATCTTGTGACAGGCGCTTTGTGGGGCTGGATGATGCTGGGTGCCCCTCAGAGGCCCTGGGGCTGGCCCTGTGATCAGTCGGGAGTCGGAAAACTCCCCTGGTTCTGTCCATGTGGTGGATGGGGCTCTCAGAGGGGCTGGGCTGGGGGTGCTGAGCTGGCCTGAGAAGGTTGGGGGAACCCGGGGGGCAGAATGGGGGAGTGAGAGAGCACTCCAGACACAGTCCTGAGGAGGCAGGGGCGCCCCAGGCGCGCGGAGTATCTGGGGCCTACGGGAGGCTCTGGAGGAGACTGGGCTGTGAGCCCCTGGGAAGGCAGCCTCAGGGACAGCCCTGGACTCCCACCTTCAGTGTGGACAGCAGGAGCTATGGCAGCTGCTTGAGCAAGGGGGGCAAGGGAGCTTGCAGGTTCTGGTGAAGAGCTCGAGGCCTCTTTAATTCACCTTTGGAGCTTAGGGCCAAGTCGGCAAATACAGATGAACCCAGAGTGCGGAGGGTGGCCGGGGTATCACCCCTCTGGGGTCTAGACAGCTGGGGCCAGGGGGAGGCGGGCCTGCCATTCTGTGAGCCTGCTTCAGATTAGGGGAGTGGTCCCCTGAATTGGGAATGGGCCACGGCATGGCGTGGGGGACCACCCCTCCTCCCTGTTCCCAGATGAGTGTGAGCAACCTGGGGTCTCGCTGTGGCCTTGGCCCCCGGTGTCCCGAACAGCCCAGGAAAGTGTTTGAGGCTGATGGTGGTGGAGATAGTTTTATCTCTGAGCAAACATTCCATCTGGCTGTTTCCAGCCTAGAGATGGTGAAGGGACTTTTCCCTGGCTCCTTCCTGGCCTGCCAGCAGCACCAGCCTAATTAACCCGACAAGCGGAGCCTCCCCAGCCACGGGACCTTGCACCGCCTTCCCACATCCAGCCAGATTTGGGGATCAGCGTTGTTTTTAATTATTCCTACCTCCACGTCCCACAAGGCAGGAGTCCCACCATCTCGGAAGGCCAGCCTCTAAGCAGGTTCCCTGAGTGTGAGGTCAAGAGAATGTTAGACATGCAGCTGTCCACAGCAATCCCCAGTGCTTGCTTATTTATTTAAAGGTATAACTTAAGACACATTGAGCACTTCAGGCCTGCCTGGACATGGCTGGAGAAGGTATTTAAGTAATTTTTAAAGTACATCAAAACAAGGTTGGGCACGGTGGCTCACGCCTGTAATCCCAGCACTTTGAGAGGCTGAGGTGGGTGATCATCTGAGGTCAGGAGTTCGAGACCAGCCTGGCCAACATTGGCAAAACCCCATCTTTACTAAAAAAAAAATATATATATATATATATATATATATATATACATACACACACACACACACACATACACACACACACATACACACACAAAAAAAATTAGCCAGGCTTGGTGGTGTGTGCCTGTACTCCCAGCGACTTAGGAGGCTAAGGCAGGAGAATCACTCGAACCTGGGAGGTAGAAGTTACAGGGAGCAGAGATCATGCCACTGCACTCCAGCCTGGGCGACAGAGCAAGACTCTGTCTCAAAAACAAAAATTAAAAATTAAAGTGCTTCTAAACAACAAAAACCCTGCTAAGGGCCAGTCTGCTGGGTGTTGTATGGGTCAGTGGAGCTGGGCTGGGAGCTGCGATGCCTCCCCACCAAGGCCACCAGAGGTTGGGCAAGCTGACCTCCATGCCGCCATGGGCACTGTCTCAGCTTCGGGGACTCGGAGCTCTGTGTTTCTGTGGCATTTTTCATGATGACCAAACACAGGCAGGCATTACTGTGTCCAGGCCCGCCTCCCTACAGGGCAGGTTCTCAGAAGCAAAAACCGATGAGACAGAGTTCCTGCTACCAGAGAGCTCCAGGCCAGGTCTTTGAATGGAATATTCATTCATTTCTTTCTTCATACGTTCATTCAGTATGTCTATGTTGAGCACTGTCTGGAGAAGGTGCTGTCCTGGGGCCTGGGAAATGGGGGTGGATAAGACCAAGGTAACCTCTTTCCTAAGGAGTTCAGCCAGACCTCAGCCAAAGCCCCTGTCCCCAGAAGCTGAGGACAGAGATGGGACCCGAACCCCCCATGAGGCCACGGAGCCTGCAAGTGTCCAGACACTTTACCTCACAGCCCCGTCATCTCCCGTATGCACCCGACTGCACACACCCTCACCCCTGAATGATCTGACACCATGAGCCAAAAACATTTTTGCAAAAGGAAAGCAGCGAATTTCCCACTGTGTCTCCTCGTAGCCATTGGGCTTGCCCCAAACACGTGCCGAATGGTGTATCATTCTGTCCTAATTAATAACATTTGGGAGCCAGCAATGGCAGTGTCCAGCCGACCACTCATAGTAGATGCCCTGATGGGGGCGTGGCATGGGAGCAAGGCCAGCCACCATCACCCAGTGGGACCAGAAGTCCCCTCCTGGGCTCAGCTTCTGAGGGAAGACAGGCAGGAGCTCGCCGGAAGCAAGCCTGAGACGCCATATGCCTGTGGTTTCATGGCTTTGTGTGGCTGGCACCTTCCACATGTGGGGGCTGGTTTTGTCTTCCAGCCTCGCATGCCTTCCCTGAGGGCCTCCCCTGCACCCCGGCTGCCTGGGTGCGGGGCGCAAGCCTGCAGGCGGCCACGGTGCTTTCAGTGTCCCAGCAGGCTGCACTTCACATGAAAGCTGCATTTGGGCAGTAAGTCCCCACCCATGCCCGCTGAACCTGCCACTGCTGCATCCCCACTTTACAGCCAAGGACACTGAGGTTCCCACTTCTGTGCCTAGAAGGTGGGATCCAGCTCTGAGAGTCTTCTTCCCACTCCTCCAGGAACCTCTGCCCTCTGGTGTCGGTGGAGTTGAGGAGGCGTGGGGGTGTGGAGGGGGCAGATGACTCCCTATGAAGGCAAAGTGGTCCAGAGGCTGCCCCCACCCCAGGTACACCAGACTCAAAGACCAGGTGTGAGGCTGCCTGGGGCTGGAGCTCATGGGAAAGTGCTTCTCACAGAGGGTCCCCGGGGTTCCTGGTATGGGGCCCCCTCTAGCCCAGACAGGGGTCCTGGCATGGGGCCTCCTCTGGCCCAGGTAGGCCTGGCCTGAGCGCTGCAGCCTCACCTGGGTTCCACTGCCTGTGGACGTGGGCTTCAGCTGCTCGGCCCTCCAGGGCCTCTGTGCGCAGCCAGCACCATCCCTAACCGGCCAGGACCTGGGCCTGCTGTTCTTGGGGTGTCCTTCAGCGGAGGCTCCCGGTGTGGCTGGGTCCAAACAGGTCTCGGGGTCTGAGGCCTCGCCTGCCTGCAGTGAGCACCCCACTCTGTCCCTGCAGGAGATCGTGCTGGTGGTGTTCTTTGGGACGGAGTACATGGTCCGCCTCTGGTCGGCCGGCTGCCGCAGCAAGTACGTGGGCCTCTGGGGACGGCTGCGCTTTGCCCGGAAGCCCATTTCCATCATCGGTGAGTCATGCCTGCTCTGTGGAGGTCACGCTCAGGTTTCCAGACCAGGAAGGACCCCCACCAGCTAGAGTCCCCTGAGGACCGGGGAACCCCAAGGCCAGCAGTAGGGTGACTGCCTGGAACCCAGCACAGGAGCATTTGCAGTCCCCCGCCACCTCTGCACTAAGACATTGATCACAGTATTGGGGGTGGGGGTTGGTCCCTCGCAGATTCCCAGGAGCCTCGCAGCCCAGCAGAGCTTCACGGTGGGACAGTCACCCTCGGTGGCCTGAGAACCGTAGTCCAGGCCTGAGGCTCTGCCCTTTCTAGCCCCTTGCAGGGCTTAGTACAGAGCCCAGCCTGGGCTAGAGACTCCATGTGGCCAGGACAGGGGTTGGGTCTCCCAGTTTAGGTGCTGCCTGGCTCCCTATCCAAGGTGTTCCCATGTCCCCCGTCATCAGGGCCTAACCCGCCTAACCGGCAAGCCCCTTCCCTAGACGAGAGCAGGGGGTGTGGTCTTTCCTGGGGCCCTGGCTGGTGACAATCACGACAAGCTACCTCTCCCCTGTACCCCACAGACCTCATCGTGGTCGTGGCCTCCATGGTGGTCCTCTGCGTGGGCTCCAAGGGGCAGGTGTTTGCCACGTCAGCCATCAGGTGCGTCTGTGCTGTGAGCTCTCCCTGCTGCACCAAGCACCCCTTCGGAGCCGTGGGTGGCCTCACGCCCCATCTGCCTTGCTCTGATGCAAGCTGCCCTGGTGCCTGCTGCCCCTGGGGACACTGAGCCGTGTGCGGGGGTGGGTGGAGCAGGCAAGTGTGGAGCGCACGGCGCAGACTGGAGATGCCTCAGGCAGCCCTGGGCTCTGGCCAGGAGATAACCTGACCGTTTGGGCACATAGCCTGCTCATCTGCAAACTGGAGTGACCCAAGGGGCTCCCATGGAAAGCAGTCTGGGGACTGAGGGAATCTGGAGGTACCTGGCTGGCCCCCAGCCCCAGCCCTATGTGAACAGATTCAGAGCAGGCTCTGGGGGGCTGTGCCTAGGAGGGAAATTCCAAGGCCCCTGCTGGGATGGAGGTACACCCAGCCTCCCCACCCAGAGTGGGCATCCAGCAAGGACAGGCCATCGGCCACCCCCAGGCCCGGAGTGGACGCCTGAGCCCAGACTTGCTCCCTCAGCCCCACATTGTCTCCTTCCCAGGGGCATCCGCTTCCTCCAGATCCTGAGGATGCTACACGTCGACCGCCAGGGGGGCACCTGGAGGCTCCTGGGCTCTGTGGTCTTCATCCACCGTCAGGTGTGTGGCCTGATTTGGGGGAGCAGGGCCCAGGGTGGGGCAGGATGGAGGGGCTGAGCAGCCCACACTAGGATGACTTGGGATGCACTGTGGCCCTGGGTGCCTGGGCTCAAGGTTCTGAACAGGGCCCAGGATCTCAGAGCGAGCCCCAGCCTGAGCCTGGCTGGGGTGCTCCACCCCTACCCAGTGCCGGTGACCCTGGCCTGCAGACGGATGATGTGCTCACCTTTGAGCTGGGGGCAAACGAAACGGCAGAAATGAAAAACCCAAGCAAACCAGGAACCCAGGCAGCCGGGGCCACCAGCACCCCCTTCCCAAGGGCCGCGCCCAGGCAGGCTCAGGCTGCGCCAGCCCCTGGCTCTGTGGAAGAGAGGCCCTCACCCTGAGGATCTGCTGGGTCCTGGTCCACTCTTGGTTCTGTCACGTGGCGGGAAAGAGAGCCGGGCAATCAGTGGAGCCTGCACAGGCCCAGACAGTGGGCCCAGGGCGACCCCAGGGCTGAGCCTCACTCTGGGGGTAACCCCCAGCGGCCGCTTACCAGGGTTGTGAGGAGCGGGTTATATGGAAGCCGGCCCTGTGCCTGGGCGCCATGCTGGAGTGGCGTAGACGTCTGGTGATCGCTGGGACTTGCTTAGGCGCCTGCATGGGAGGCTCCCAGCCCGCGGCGCCTGGAGCCCAACACCGTCTGTCTTCCGGCCTAGGAGCTGATAACCACCCTATACATCGGCTTCCTGGGCCTCATCTTCTCCTCATACTTCGTGTACCTGGCTGAGAAGGACGCGGTGAACGAGTCAGGCCACGTGGAGTTTGGCAGTTATGCGGACGCGCTGTGGTGGGGGGTGGTAAGTCAGAAACTTTCAGGCGGAAGGGTGGGGGTGGCCCGGGCTGAAGAGGGGGCAGGACACCGGGGCACTGGTATCTCGAGACGTTGCTGGCGGGGGCTTCTCACCTGCACGCTCACAGCCCCCCGTCCACACACCTGCGCTTGGAGCTGTGCACAGGTCCCCACACTGTCAGGTGCTCTGGCATAACCATCTTGAAGTTCTGAACGTCTCATCCTGGACTTTGAGATTTGAGCGGCGAGAAGTCTGCGGGTCACTGGAGCACGTGTCGGGGGCTTGGCGGTCTCGGCTTCCCCATGGCTCTGCCTCCCGCCGACATCCTGGGCTCCCTGTTCCCTGCGTCCACCCCAGCCGTCACCCTGGCAGGGCCCCTGGAGGGTGAGGTCAGACGCATGCCTCACATGTCTCTGAGGTCCACGCAGGCCCTGTGAGTGCCCCTGTCCCTAAGGAGCCAGACATGAGACAGCAAACAAGAAAGACCACGATGGCTCAAGAGACCCCAGGAGAGAGCAGAGAGCTCCCGTGGGTCCCGTGGACGCTGGGCTGCAAGTTCTGAGCCCTGTGCAGTGACAACCTAAGAAGTGCAGCTGGGCCCAGGGGGAGCAGGGACCCAGCCTGTGGGCCCAGAGGCTGCCCCTGGCTGTGAAGGTGGGTTCCAGCCACCTAGAGTGGTCCAGGAGTCTTGGGGAAGTGGGTGTGAGCAGGCAGATCCTGCACAGAAACCTCAGCCACCCAAGCTCAGTGAGGCTGCATGGGAGGGGTGGGGCTGGGTGTCAGGCCAAGTATTTGGGGCTTCCTGGAAGGAATCAGCCTTGCCGGTGGGAGAGGGAGAAGTTCCAGGGAGGTGCAGCTGAGGGAATCAGGGTGCGTCCTCTGAGCTTCAGGCTCCCTGAGTCCCGTATCCCCTGCATGTAGACCCAGCAGCGGTTTCTCATGGCTCAGAGGTACGCTGGCTGAGGCATTTTTAGGGGCAGACCCAGCTTGCCAGTGTCCCTCTGGGAGTTGGTGGCTGCCTTCAAATCCTTCAGTGAAAACTGGCTTTTATATACACATGGAGCTTGAGGGTTGCTTCTGGGGAAACACGTGGGACCCCGAGGGGGGTAGCTGGCTAGAGGCTGGAGTGCAGGGAGGGGGTGACTCCATCCCATCTCCTCCCACAGCTGCAGGGCCGGGTGAGCCATCCAGAGGCCACCAAGGCCCAGGGTGGCACCATTACACCTTGGGGAGCAGCCCCAGGTGTGGTACGGGAAGCCTGAGCACTGAGGTGACGGGGTGTCCCCTGCTTCACCACCACAAGCCTGTCCCCGAGTCTGCCCTCGTCTCCTGCCCTCTGGGCTCACTTGGCCGGAGAACAGGTCTTAAGGGATCATGGTAGCAGCAGGGGCTAGGGGCTGGGAGGAGGCCACTGAAGCCTGCACAGGGTGGGAGCCAAGGCCTGGGGGCCACACACAGGCTGGAGCTGGGGGCAGGCAGGACAGCCACGGGAAGCACATGGTGGCGGTGCCAGGACCCAGCCTGTCTGCCTTGAGTCCTCCTTCCAGAAAGGACCGGCCTCGCTGGCTCTCAGGACCCCTACCACCCTCAGAGCACATCTGGGCAGGACAAGAAGCCACCCGGCGGCTCCCCAGCCAGGCACGTGCCTCTGCGATTGCTGTGTCCCCTCCCTCCCTCCCCTCTGCCTTTCCCGGTGAGGCCAGACACCCAGCAGTGGCTCCTGACGTAGGCCGAGTCAGCAGGTTTTCTGGAAGCTTCCAAAGTGCCCGACTGCTCAGAGAAGGCAGGGGCATGCTGACACAGCTCCTGGGTTAGGACAGGCCCCGGTTTCGGCCTCTGCCTGCCTTCCTGGGGGCCTATGTCCCCAAAGGCCCCAGTGTGGCAGGCCTGAGCAGGTTTGGGCAGAAGGGCCCAGTCCTCCAGCGGGAGCCTGCCGGCAGTGAGTGCTAATGGGGCAGGGCCTGCTAAGGGACGGACTGCCCAGAGCCAGGGGAGTTCCCGGGAGGCTGGCGGCGAGGTGGGCAGCGAGGAGCCAGCGGTGCAGCGGAAGCCAGTGGGTGCTGGCCCCAGCACGGCTGATAAGCAGTGCTCAGCCTTCGGTGTTGGCCTGCCTGCCTTCCCGGCCGCCCGCTGGAGCTGTGGGCAGCGGACGCTACCCCCCAGCCCCCCAGCCCCCCAGTCCCCCAGCCTGCAGCAGAGCGGCCCTCCCACTCCCACACCTGTGCAAACATCCGCCCGCTGGCCGGGAACACGGCCCCTTTGTGCCCGGCTTGGCATCAGTGCCCCGGCCCGCACTGTCAGCTGCAGCCCGAGCCTCGGCCATCGCGCCCTGGCCTGGCCATTGTTCCCGCCAGGCCCTGCGCCCCTGGTCGCCCTGGGCCCCCCGCCGCCTGGGGCTCGGGGCAAACAGCTCCCATTCAGCTGCCCTGCAGCTGTCGGGGGGAGCGGCGCCTGAGGCCTGAGTTATGGGCTGTGTTCCTGGCATTTCTCGGACAAACAGAACTTGAGAAATGCAAGAAGGGGCAGCCCAGATGGGGGCTTTTTAGCCAGTTTGCCAATTCGCAACTGCGCCCTGAGTGGCTGTTTTCTTCCGGCTCCTTTGTCCTGGCTTTCTTTACCCCACAGGGAGTGAAGCTCAGCCCCGCCGCTGGGCAGCCAGGCCAGCTCCACGTCGGGGCCCTTACTAGGTGGGGGCGGGTTCCCGATGCTCCATCTGCCCCAGGCCTCGCCTGGACCCTGTGGACTCCTCACCCCTCGGATACACCCTGGGGGTGCTGGAGCTGCCACAGCAAAGTCCGCAAACTGCTGGGCCCAGAGCAACAGAAATGCAGGAGCTCTCAAGGCGGGAGCCTGACTCGAGGTGCGCACGGGGCCGGCCCCTCTGAAGGCACCGGGAGAACCTCTCCTCCCCTCTCCCAGCGGCTGGAGACTCCATCCGTCCCCGGCACACAGTGGCCTCACTCCTCTGAGTCAGGACCCGTCTCTCATGAGGACTCTGGCCATCTGCTTGAGGGTCCAGCCAGGTGATCCAGGAGGAGCTCATCTGGACTGAATCCAACAGCCTATTTCCAAATGTGATCCTGTTCACATTTGGGCCAGGCGGACATAAATTTGGGGGGATGCAGTTCCACCTAGAACACTGGGTGGCCCAGGTGGACTTCCCGGAAGGTCCCTTGCCTTTCTGGCCACCAGTTTCCACAGCTGTCCAGTGAGGGTGCCGGCTCAGTGGCTGAGTGTCCCCTCCAGTCCCCTTCCCTGAGAAGGGTGGGGATACCCGATTTGGATGTGAAAAGTCCCGGACCCCTGGTGTGGCGCCCGCCCTGGCTGCCGAGGCGTTTGGGGAGAATTTAGGACTTTTCTTTACCCTTCGAACAAAATGCGCTTGTTTGTGTTAAAGTTTGAGCGGAGGGAAAAGTCGTTTTTGCAAACACGGGCTCCTCTGTTCAGTGCCTGGGGGTCTCTCAAAACAGGAGGCGGCCAGGCTCTGTTTACCCCTCTGCATCCAAATTTAGATTGAGAGTAAAAAAGCTGGAGTCCCATGCCTACATTTCAGCCGCCTTTTGAAGCAGAGTCTGACTGCCGGCCGTTCACTCTCTCCTCACCTGGAGGCTCCAGAAACTCCCGCCTCCCTGGCAACACTGCACCCTGGCAGGGCAAGGCCTGGAGGGGCTGGGGGGCTGGTGCAGGGTGTGCATGAGGGCAGGGCCTCCCAGGCAGTCACAGGCAAGCCCTGTTGGCACTGCCCAGGGGAGGGGTGGTGTCAGGAGGAGCTGGGGAAGCCAAGGCACAGGAGCGGCCCCCCACCAAGCACCTGGGTCAGCGTTCCTCCTCCTCCTGGAGTTCCCTGCAAAGGGGACCGAGTTCAGCTGCCCTGCTGAGTGGGCCTGGGGACAGAGGCAGAGTTTCTCCATCTGCACATGGGAGAGAGCAGTCCATCTCCCAGGGCCAATGCAGGGCCCACTGTGGGGGCTGCTGTGAGCACTGCAATCCCAGAGGCTGCCGCCCGTAAGTCTGCCGCTGCTGTGGAGACTTTCCCTGGACCGAAAGGGCCTCCTGGTGAGCCTGGGCCTCTGTTTATGGATTCATTGTTCAGGACTCATTGGCTTTCGGTCCTGCTCTGTACCAGGCACTGCCAGGGGTTCGGGCAGCCCTCTTGCTCTCTCTGTCACAGTCAGGGGCAGGAAGCATGGTGTGAGCTGCGGCTGGCCTGTGGTGGTTCACAGGTGGGAACCACTATGGGAAGTGCCACCAGGGTGTCCCTGCAGGACTTTCTCAGCCTGAGCAGGGAGGCCTCGCTGAGGAGGTGATGTCTGAGCTGAGACCTCCAGGCACAGTCCCCTAGGCCTCCTGCAGGCAGGGCGCTGAGCCTGGCTTTGCCTCGGGGGGGATGCAGCCTAGGTGCCACGGGTGTTGACGGTTTTACCACCAGCCTGTATGTGGGGCTCCGCATGGGACAGGGAGGCCTGGCACTCATGAATTTGTGGTCATTTAGTTACTGTCTCCTGCTGAAAGGAGGCAGGTTTATTTTGGGGTGTGCGTTTGCTTTTACCCTGAGAGTCTGCGAGCTTGCTGGCTTGTCCCCTCCCCCACATTGGTGGCGTCAGTCCCTTTGTGGCCCTTCCCAAGAGCCAGGCTGGAGTCTCCAGGGAGGCCCCACAGGGGCTGGGCGAATCTTTGGAATGTTCTCATCCCCTCCGACTGTGCCTGGCCTGTTAGCCCCAGGACCACTGGCTCCACCCTTCTCTGCCTCAGAGACAGTCCTGCCTCCCACCCAGAGGTCTTGCTCTGTCCACGGCTCCCCCTGCCCCAGGCCCCTCTCCTCCACCTGTCGGCCCTGCCCTCCAGAGTGTCACCCACAATAGTGGGGCCCTGGCCTGACCTGTCCTGAGGAGTGCACATCTCTGAGCTCTGCATGGGGGGAGCCCGCCAGCTAGCAGAGGTCCAGAAGGCTCTCGACTGAGGTGCTAGACTGAGGCTGTAGACCAGGTCTCTAAGTCTGTAAGTGACCCCGAAACACTTTGCAAATTCCAGGAGTGAGTGACAGACTGGCCACGTGCCAAGCTCTCACCCAGCAGGCAGCCCATGAGAAGTGTTTTGTGATCATGCACCTTCCTGAGAGGGGGAAACTGAGGCACAGAACAGGCTGGGGCTTTGCCTTAGGCCAGATGGACAGGGTGAGAACTGTCCCCCACACTCAGAGCTGCAGTGCCAGCCCAGCTTTGCCAGCAGGGCAACCGCAGGACTGCCAGGCAAGGTGTGGGTGCTGGGTAGGGCCCGGGGCCCTCACACACAGGGCACACATCCCCTGGAAGTGCTGAGACAGGCATCATGGCATGAGAGGGGACACCTGCCTGGACCTCTGTGTGTTCAGCCTACTGTGTGTTTGGAACTGAGGCTGAGGGTGCGGCTCTGGGAGATCCTGCCAGATCTCCTGTGTGGGCTTCCTGCCAAGCCCTAGAGAGAGGACCAGGCCTGGGAGGGCGCCCTTGGCCCAGAGCCTCCATGAGGGGCCTTCTCGTGGCTGGGGCCCCAGCCCAGCGACTTGGGAGTGGCTGTGGCCACATGGGATGTCCCAGAGGCCCCCCGCCCTCCCTGGAGCTGTGGGGCTGAGCCTGGGTGCTACACTCTCTCACCTCTATCCTCGAGTGCCTCTTCACGGGCAGGCTGGGCCCTCGAGGCCGGGCGAGGTCTGGGCCTGTGCCGTGGCTGAAGCAGCCTCTCGGTCCGTCTTGGGTTTGTCCCCTGCCTTTGCGGGGGCCACAGCAGGGAACATGGGTCCTGCAGGCCTTGGTCCAGCTATGTGCCTGGCCACTTTCTAATGGGGATCCCTCAGCACAGTGATTGCCCAGCCTCAGTTTCCTTCTCTGTAATCTTGACCTGAGGGTGCCAGCTGGGTTGTGATGCCTCTGGGCTACCCTTGCTCCCACTCTTGGCCACCCCTTCCCTCTGGACAAATGACCACTGTGTCTCCAGCTGGGCCAGCGAGCTCTAGGAGCCAGAGCTTGGTGTACAGCTGGAACTAAGGTTTCTGGGCTGGCCTCCGTCCTCCCCTGGAGGCCCGCCTTGAGAAGACCGCTTCTGAAAGGAAAAAATAGAATCCCAGTGCCAGCTTCTCAGGGTGAAATGTGGGGGGATAGAAGGCTCCCCAGTGCCTCCTGCCCCTCCACACGGGAGTGAAGACACAGGCCTATGGGCGGGTGGGGGGGAAATGCTCTGACCAGTGGGGTGTGGGCACCCCACTCGCCCCCACCATTCCTGTCACGGGCGTGACTTGGTGTGCCTCGTGGGGCCGGCGCCCTGGCAAGGAGCTGTGGCGGCGCAGGAGACAGGCATGTGGGTCTGCATTCCAGGTGGCGGGCCATCAGGGACTATCCCCAGCACAGCCGCCATAAAACAGCCCATTCCTGAGCTGCTTGTGTCTCAGTGCAGGAAAAACAAACCACTCTGCAGGGAGGGGCCATTTCCTCCCTGACTTGAGGAGGAGGGTCTGGGGCCGGGTCTGGCGGATGGGCAGACCAGGCAAGGCGGGCGGGGTCCTGGAGCTTGTCCTGCTGTGTGTGTGCTCTCTACGGTGGGCAGACTCCCAGGGGCACTTCTGGGGCTGGCCTTTCTCTCCCGTGTGGGGTACCCCTGGCTTCCACTGACCACCCAGCCAACCAGCCAGCAGGAGCCCACATGCCTCCAGCTCAGCCCCAGGAGGTGACGCCCCCACCCTCAGTGGCTGTCACCTGTTTAGGGCCAGGTTTGAGAGGCGATCTTACCTGAGCAGTAGCCACCTCACCCGCCCACCTGACCCCGACTCCACGGCCAGCTCTCCCATTCCACCTTCATCAGGGAGTTTCTGTGTTTGATTTTTAAATAAATCAAAACATGGCTTTTTCTGTTTTTCTTTAAAAAAGTCATGATTTAAAAAAAAATAATTTAGTGTTATTATTAAAGCTACGCTGAATGCACAGTCCGTGCCCCTGGTCTTGGTGCCTGGGTTTGGTGCCCCTTACACTGAGCATCCAAGGCACACTGCCTCGCTGGCCTCCCCCAGCCGCCTCTCGGCCTGTCTTCGGTTTGTCCCCGACCTCCTCTGGAGGCAGCTGCGCCCACACCTCATGGTCTCAGGGCCCCTTGGCATCCCTGACAGAGAAGCCTCGTGGGTGGGCACTGTGCCATCAATAGTTAACACGGTGGAACCATGTAAAAACAATTCCATATTAATTTGTTAAAATAATAGACCCATTACGTTTTCATAAATAATTTTATGAAAAACTTCTATATTTTCCAAAACAAATATTGAAATCAAAATACGCATTTCTGCAAATCTCCAGAAAGCCTGGCTCCCGGAGGACAGGGATCCCCACGCCTGCCAGGAGCGTGTCGGTCAAGAGCACGTCCCACTGCTTACGCTTGGGTCGGCACAGGAGTGCCCCCAACCATGGCGAGGGCTGCCACCCTAAGCCTGGCCCCAGCAGGTCATCCATGCACATTTGCCCGGGGAACAGACTCAGCCCTGTCCTGGGCACAGCCCTTCAACCCTGCTCTCGTACCCGACCCCACCTTGGGCACTGCTTCGCCATATCCCACCACCCCAGCCTTGTCCTCCTGGACCTAGTGCTAGGAGGATGCCCAGACAGGGTGAGACTTGGTCCTGTGTGTGCCAGCCAGACAGACAGTGCTGAGAGGGGCCCTTCTCAGAGCGGAGGCAGAGCCAGGAGTGGAGGGGTGAGCCCTGCCTCAGGGCGTCAGCGGGGCTGCGTGGGCCCTGGCACAGGTTTGAGGGATGAGTAGGAGGTTGCTGGATGAACATGTAGGACACCAGCATGATCATACTGAAGGGGTGAGTGTCCCCCCTGAGAAGTTTGGGTCAGACAGACTCCGGAGCCCTCCTGCTTCATTGTCCAGGCTGGGGGGGCCCTCTGAGCTTAAGGCCAGCATAGTGGGTCCCGCTCTGCCCAGGCCCTTCTAGGCCCATTTCTGAGCCACCGTGTGTGCCTTCTCAGACTTGCTGTAGCCTTGGTAAATAGTGGATGTGCTGGGCCCCTGGGCCCTGGGCCCCACTGGGCTGAGAGATGGCCAGGTGGGAGTCACTCCCCAGGGCAGGACTGGCACAGGGTCTCCGGTGCCCCACCCACTTTGCAGCCCTGTGTCTGCCTCTGCCACTTCCACCCCAGGACACCTGGGCCCTCTGGGGAAGGTAGTGGCGGGCCAGCCTATGCATGTCGGTACAGGCCCTCTGGAGATGCCCTACAGACGAGGGGCTCTGGCTCCCCCCCGCTTCTCTGCCAGCCACTGTCAGCCTCGCCCATGGCCTGGTTTCACCCTGTGTTCTGTGTTCTAATGTCTACACCTGAGCATGCCCTGAGTGGCAGGCTGGGACATGGGGACCAGTTCCCTTTTTACATGACCTTGTCATGTATGTGACGCATGTGCGTGTTCTGTCTTGTGGCCTTTGCACACCGGGTCATCATATGTTTCGATGTGCACATGTGGAGAACTCCATCTCCGTGAGGCATGTTTGTGAGTGTGCGCCCACGTACACAGAGCCGGGTGGTCCACTGACGGGGCCTGGCCTCACGTAAACAGCTTCCTGCGGGTACCGTGCATGTGGCTGGGGGAAAGGGAGGATGTGTGTGTCTCTTAAGGACAGTGGCACTGCGGGGAGAGCTCTGGGTGCAATTGCAGGAGGTGGCCTGAGAACAGCCTCTGCAGGTACGTCCTGACCATAAGCGAACACGCAGTCAGGGCACTAGAGGGGCAGGGGCCTGGGTGGTGGCCGGGGCTCAGCAGAGGCGTGGCCTGCCCTGTGGCCCGGCAGCGGTGGCTGGCAGTTTGTCGGTGTCTGTTACTGTGCGCACCGGCGCAGCCTGCTTTCCCGAAGCGTGGCCGTTTCTGCTGCCCCAGCCTCCGAGCTTCCTGCTCCGGCAGTTCTGGGTAGTCACATGTGCCATGTGCCCGTGTGTATGCCCCTGCACCCCTGCCTGGCAGTGGCCACGGGGCTTCTCCCCACCCTCCCTCTGCCTCAGTGGCTGGTGGAAAGCACAGGGTGGCCCAGGGACCCATCTCATGAGGGCTCAGGTGGGCTGGGGATTGTTCTTGCCTTCCCTTGGAGTCTGTTAAACAGGCCCCGGGGCCTACTGCCATCAGCGCTGGGCCCGTAGGGCTGGGAATCCACTGGAGGTCTCCATGTGGTTGGCAGCTGGGGGGTGCCTGGGCCTGCAAGTGGTGGCTGTCACTTGGCCTTGACCAGAAGCCCCAAGCGGAATGCTGGGCTGTCCTGAGTGTGGTGCCAGAGCAGGCCTGTAAAGACCTCCCACAGCCACAGCCATAGTCTGGGCCACCATGTCTGCCATCCAGGTGTGCCTGGGCGTGAGCATGTGTGTCACAGGGTGAGCTGTGCATCAGGGGCACCCTGGGTCTCCTTATCGGGCTCAGCGCCAGCTCCTGAAGAACCCAGCAGGCAGCCCGCACAGGCTGGGCCCAGCCGGGTGGGCTCCTAAGTCCTGCAGGATGACATTTCCAGGTTCAGGATGGAAGCCCCGGGAAACAAACCTCAGATGCCAGCGGGAGGCAGGGAGGCGGGGTGGGGGGTGGGGGAAGCCTCCTATTGTCCCACCACACGGCCTGGTCGGATGGCTCTCCCACCAAGAAGAAGGCTTGAGCTGCGATTTGCACTCATAGAAAACAGGAAAATCAACCATCTGGTGCCCTGGAGTGGCGTCAGGAAGCAGCACGTCATCCCAGCCCCCGCTCTTTGTCGACGACCAGCCTCCATAGGAGCTCCCGGCCTCCTGGGGGCCGGCACACAGCAACGTCGTCGGTGGCCCCAAGGCCCAGCCTCCCAGTGACGGGCAGGCAGACAAGGCAGCAGGTGTGGGTGGGCTCCCAGGCCCACGCTCCCAGCCAGCAGGCCTGGCCCTCTGTGGGTGCTGGGTGCCTCACACGTGCTGGTGGGACGTGTGTATGGCACCGAGAGCCTGGGAGACACGCGCCATCCCGTGGCTCCGTTCCTGGTCCTTTGGCCGAGTCACACAGGGTCGTCCTGGGGGTCAGAGTCTCGTCAGCCTTCTGCTCATCAGAGCAGTGGGTGTGGGCTGAGTACGTGGTCCTCCCGAGACTCCAGGCCCATCTGTGGCTGACTGCTGTCCCTCTTCCTGCAGGTCACGGTCACCACCATCGGCTACGGGGACAAGGTGCCCCAGACGTGGGTCGGGAAGACCATCGCCTCCTGCTTCTCCGTCTTTGCCATCTCCTTCTTTGCGCTCCCAGCGGTAGGTGCTCCATGGGAGCATTCTCCCCGGCTCCTCGGACAGCTGGGGCCCTGGGGCGGCCATACGCCCCTTCCTGTGAGCAGACCCGCTTACATTCAAAACCAAGACGGTGCTTCCCTTCCAGAAGGTGCTGCACTCCAGAGCCCCACCTGCCCTCCCTGGGCCCTGGATGCAGCCTTCCCATTTCCAGTCCCCACTGGGGTCCTTGCAGGCAGTGTGGGAGCAGCCTGGTGTGGCTGTCTTGTAGGCAGTGCAGGGCAGGCCTGCTCCTTCAGCCTGGGGTGTGGGCAGTGCGGCTGCCACATCCCATGGAGGCAGAATCTTGTGCCCGGAGAGGGAGCCTCCACGCTGTGGCTGGCGGGGGCTTTGTTCCATGTCCTTTCCAGAAACCACAGACTGTGTGGTGATGTGTCCAGTGTGCTGTGCCTGCATGTGGGTGTGTGTGTGTGTCAGGTGTGTATGGGTATGTGTTTATGTATCACAGGGTATGTCCTACTGTATGTTATATGTGCCATGTATACTGTGTATTGTGTGTGCACGTGTTGTATTTAGCATGTGTTGTGTGTGCACGTGTGCATTATACATGTATATCAGCATGTTTGCACATGTGCTTATGTACATGTCACAAGTGTGTAGAGTACATATCTACGTGCTGTACATCCGTGTAGAGGCACACAGCATGTAGACATATCTGTTGTGTGTGCATGCGTCACGTGCACGTGCACGGAGTGTGTGGCACACACATGCATGTGTACCACATGGCCCCTCCGTGGACAGCTCCCTAGCTGCTAGTAGAGTCCTTTGCACCCCATCAACCGTCCTTGGGGGCGGCAGGGGTCCTCCTCAGCTGAGGGCTGCCTTCTGACTCCCGGCCCCAGCCCAGTGGTACGACCCCTTCCCAAGTGGGCACATGCAGATGGATCAGCCCACTCGGCCCCCAGAACAGTCCCTGGGAATGAGTGAGAAGCTCCAGCCCCCCACCCATGGGACTGGGCCCCTTGCTGGGTAAGCCCTGGGGTGTCAGTTTTGCCCCCTACGCTGGCCCAGGACAGGCAGCCTGGGCCAAAGGTGGGACTTGGGGGGCTTCTGGCACAGACCACGTCTGGCCTTCCCACAACGGTGACTGCGAACCACGTCCCGAGGCTGCACCCAGCTGGCAGCGGCCAGTTCGGACGGGAACCTCCTGCCATTCCTTCCCAGGGGATCCTCGGCTCGGGGTTTGCCCTGAAGGTGCAGCAGAAGCAGAGGCAGAAGCACTTCAACCGGCAGATCCCCGCGGCGGCTTCGCTCATCCAGGTGCGGTGCCTGCAAGGCCCTGGCTGCTGTCATTGTGGTCACTGTTATCATTGCGTCCAGCCCTCCTGGCCACTGGGTAGAACCACCGTTGGCCCTTGCATCAGCCCAGCCGGCCTGTGGGGCGTGCTCTGCTTGTGGAAGCCTTGGCTTCTGTGGCGACGGGGTGAGCAGGGGGCGCTGGAGCCTTTGTTCCTCCAAAGCCGCCCCAGTTGAGGGCCACGCCCCGTGGCCTGGAGAGGAGGCATGGCCACGCCAGGAGTGAGCATGGTTGGCTCTGAGGCTCCCTGCACTCCCGTTCTCCTTCCTCCTGCGCGACAACCTCAGGGCTGCGTCTGGGAGGGGGTGACCAGGTGACTGTCCCCAAGGGGGTGGGACCCAGCTGTGCAGTTGGTGCCATCTGGACGGCCTACATCCCTCAGGGCTCGGGAGGCCCTGGTGCCTGGCGGTGAGGAGTGGCGATGGGATGGCACAGGCCTCCCTCTGGGCTCACAGGCCAGCAGGAGAAGCAGAATCCTGGAGCAACAGGGGAAGGAAGGTTCTGGAGGCAGGGGGAGGCAGCCAGTACCAAGCTCTGGGGTGCTGGGCTCTGGCTCTGTCACCCCGGAATCTACAGAACCCACCAGAGAATGGGACTGCCCTTTTAACTCAAGCGAAGACTTCACACAGGAGCCCCTTGAAAATCACATCCCATGAGTCTCTCTCTTGGCCACTGCAGCGCCAGGGCTGCCCTGAGGAACAGCCAGTGAGGGGCCCGAGGGTGGGCACTGCCAGGTTGAATGACGGTGCCTAGCTGGAGATACAGCCTCCGCCCAGTGCAGTGGCTGGGGGCACAGTGTCAGCTCCTCTGGGCACACTGGGCTGGATGTCCCCCAGGAAGCCTCAAGGCCTGGGCAGCCCCTGCTGGCTGGGGTCCCCCTGCAGTCCTCCTGAGCTGGCTGACCCAGGCAAGGCCCAGGCTGTCGGGGGTCAGTCACAGCCCTGCCAGGCTCCTGACTCAGCCAGCGTGGGGCCGTGTGCTGCCACCCTAGGCCTGGTTTTATGGCTCCAGTTTCTCCTTCTGGGGAAATCATAAATCAGGCCCATAAACCCGCCTTGGTCCCAGCATGCGCAGACTGGCCACCTACCCCCCAGGAAACCACATTTGATTCTGGCCCCACTCCCCGGGAACTACAGGTCCTGTGAAAGGGGGCTCCTTGGAAGCTGCACATGAAGGGGGCCCCAGGTGACTGGCACGCACAGGAGCAGGGCAGGGGTCCTGGGGTCTGCCAGGATGGGTGGACCACATGGAGTGTCAGCCTGTGTGTGTAATGCTCGGGCCTCAGAAGGGTTGGGCTTGTGCCGTTGCCTGCCTGTCCCTGGGTGCCAGGTGGGAGTGAGGGCTGGAGGTGCCCCTCACCAGCTGCTGTGTCTACATGGGGCTGTCACCCAGGGGCCTACCAGTGTAGGGGCACATTCTCTACTCAGCCCTCTCTCGGGCTCGTGTGGCCAGTGATGACAAAGCCACCAGGACATGTCTTCATACAAGGCCCCAAGAGCCCCTCCTGCCCCATCCCTGCCCACCTGAACGCTGCACAGCTGCCCCCCGTGCCCCCGCCAATAGCGTCCCCTCCTCCCACCCTTCCCATGTGGTACAGGTGGGGTCTCTCTGAAATGCCGGCTTCAGAGCTGTACCCCTGGCTATTGGAGGCTCCCCCAACTGCAAGGTGGCACTCACAGGCCTCCAGGTGAGGCCTCGCCGCCTGCCAGCCCCAGGGACCCTCCCTACCTCTCACTGCCCCCTGCTCAGCACCCACAGGTGCCGGGCGACCCCTCTTTCTCAGCCCTTCCTCACTGTGTGGCTGCTGGTTGCCCGTTTCTGCACTGGTCTCCCATGCACGCTATGCACCCTGGTACCCGGGGACCGTGTGCAAACCACCCACCTTTGTGAGTCTCGCCCTTAGCTCAGGGCTGGCTCGGGGCCGGTCTGCAGGAAGGCACCAGGCAGATGGAAGTGCAATAGACTAGGGGTAACGAGCGAAGAGAACTTTGTGGTGTCCCAGCTCTGGGTAGCATCTGGCCCATGAGGCAGTGAGCTGTCTGGTGTAGCAAGGGACCAAGCCAGGCTGCCTGGGCAGAGGGTCAGGGAGCTGGGACCATGTCAAGCCTGTAACTCTGAGGCCCCAGACCCTGCCACCCAGAAGGGAGAGACCAGGCCTGGGGAATAGGGAGTGGAAGCTGTAGCTTGCACAGGGGTCCCCACTGAGTGGCTCAGCAGGTAACAGCCTCCCCCTCTGCCCAACCTCAGACCGCGTGGAGGTGCTATGCTGCCGAGAACCCCGACTCCTCCACCTGGAAGATCTATGTCCGGAAGCCCCCCCGGAGCCACGCTCTGTTGTCACCCAGCCCCAAACCCAAGAAGTCTGTGGTGGTGAGTAGCCCACCTGCCACCAGGGCAGACCCTTCTTGCCAGCAGGTGGGGTGGCCGTGGGGACACAGCACAAGGCTGGGCTCTCACCATGCATCTGACCTGGTGCAGCCTGTGTCAGGGTATCAGCTTCATTCGGGGCACTGGCTGTGTGCCCGATGCTAGGTTCCTGACATCCCACTGCCCCCGACTTGGGGGTGTGTAAGACTGGTCACTCCAGGGCATGAGAGGTCCCGAGAGAGAGCTCCAGGATCAGGACGGGCTGGAAAGAAGGCTCTTCACAGGGCCTCAGAGTTGGGCTTTCCACACAGGGCACAGTGGGTGGTAAGCAGTGGGCAGCGGGAGGTGGGCAGTGGCAGGGAAGCAGCAGGGATGGGAGGTGAGGCAGGGGCACAGCGAAGGGCGTCTGGAGGTTGCAGGACCGTGGAGTTTGGCAGGCGCTGGGCAATCATCTCGTGACATGGCTGGGGTCATGAAAGGGGTCGGGGCTGATGCGGGCATGGTTCCCCGTCCTGGCCCAGGCCCACACCCTCTGTGGAGAGACCTGGCCTTCCCAGTTTCCAGCTGCCAGTGGAGCCTCCGTGCCACCTGCTCCTGGTGCTGGAATGTTCCCGATTTGCACACAGCCTGCACCCTTACTTCAGGTGTCCTCTCAGGCCCTGCTGGCCCCTAGTCTGTTCTGCCATATGTGTTCACCTCCACTGGTCACAGCCCCCATTACCACCTCCCCTGGCACCATCTTGTACATTTATCTGCTTCCTGGTGTCCTGTCAGCCTGCTCCAGTGAGGCCATGAGCTTGTAGGGCAGCAACTGGGCCAAGCCCCCCTTATGACCCCCAGCAGCCCTGCCCTGTCTCTGTGTGAGGACTCTGGAGCTGGCCCCAGGCCCCTGGTCCCTGTCGGGGTGTATGTGACAGGGGCTGGGCTCAGGGTGGCTGCATGGACACTCCGGGGCCAGTGTAGGGCCTGGTAGACGATGGCCATGAGCTGCTAATCTGCTGTCTGTTTTTTAGGTAAAGAAAAAAAAGTTCAAGCTGGACAAGGACAATGGGGTGAGTCCCGGAGAGAAGACGCTCACAGTCCCCCAGATCACGTGCGACCCCCCGGAAGAGCGGAGGCCGGACCACTTCTCTGTCGACGGCTATGACAGTTCTGGTGAGAACCCCTCAAACAGGTGTGGGGTGGAGGCCGGGCAGGTCACTGCCTCTTCTGGGAGCCAGAGCAAGCCAACGAGTTTCTCCCTTGGGCTGGGGTCTCTGCTGACGAGGCCTGAACAGAGAATGGAGCTGCCATAAACCTGCCAGCTGCCTTCCCTCAGTGTCTTCCCAAGGCGGGGCTGGCCACAACTTCTGTTGTGAGAGGAAGCCCGGGCAGGTGACTGGAGGGGTCACCTCCCCCAGCTGTGCCGAGGGAAAGCCGTGTTCTTGATTCCAGCTGCCCCGCTTTCTCCCAGTGGAGCCCATGGCTATGGGTGGGAAGTGGCTAGGGTGACCTCTGGGCCCCCTGGCAGAGACACCAGAGGTAAGGGGTCTGGGGACGGAGCCCTGAAGGACAGCACCAGGCCTGGGTAAAACGTGAGGAACCTGACAGCACAGGCCCTTCTTATGCAGCCCGGGGCCCGAGTCTGTGTGTGACGGTGCAGCTGGGACCTGCGTCCCTCCTCTCACCCCTGCAGCAGGGGCTGGGATGAAGCCACCTTCTGTGGGACCTGAGAGTTGGAGGGCAGACCTGTCTAGGGTTTATGTGTCCTCCATCCTGGGCGAGGGGCTTTACCCGTGCTAACTTCTAAGTGTGGCTCTGTGACAGACATGGAGAGCGAGGCCCTGGAGGCTGGACTCGTGTGCTCCAGCCACACAGCGGGGAACACAGCAGTGCCCGCTGTGGCCGCCACGTGCCTCCCACCAACTTCTGCTGAGCACACACACAACAGGCGACCTGTGGTGATGCTAGGGTGTCAGCGCTTGGCTTCCCACATTGCTCCGGGCAGACCTGGCCTCCCAGCTGCAGCAGGAGACACACGTGATGTGTCTGTCATCTTGAGACCAGTTTTGAGACAAACATCCGTAGGACAGAACCATGCACTGGGCAGTTCGACAGAGCGTGAGGGGCTGGGACCCCGTGCTCCCTGGCCGCTGAGCGTGAGGGGCTGGGTCCCCGTGCTCCCTGGCCGCGGAGCGTGAGGGGCTGGGTCCCCGTGCTCCCTGGCCGCGGATGAGGGTTGGGGCCCAGGGTTGTGACTCAACCCTTAACAGTTAGGAGGCGTGGAAGGGACCCCACTTCTCCCTGGGAGCTCACACTTCTCTCGCCTGTGACTTCGATGCCCACTTCTGGAGACTGTGATCTCAAGCTGCCAAATTCTCTAGCAGCTCTCTTAAAGCTGAATACGAAAGAGTCTGGCTTTTTCTTTCTTCTGAGCCGTGTGGGTATTTGAGATAGCTGTGCTGCTGCCAGGACAGGGCACCTCGTGCAAAGGTGCCATCCGTGGCCCTGCCGGCTGCTTCCTCCGACGCAGCCGTGGTGGTGACGCTTCCAGATGCTGTGTGGCAGCACCCCGCAGAGGCCCTGGCAAATGATCCCAGAGGCCCCCATCCCAGGGCATGGTTCCCCCGGAGGAAAGGGGTGCCTGTTTTGAAAGCATTTGGTTATCATGGTGCCAAAAAGCAGCACTGGTTTAGGCCCCAAGTGAAACAGTGGCCTCGCCCTCCCAGCATGGGGGAGCCTTCATCTTCCAGGAGCTGGGGAGCACAGCATTCGAAGCCCACTCCCCTTTGACCACTTGCTCTTGTCCCGACAGACATCACGCACTCAGGCCTTGTGTTGGCTCCTGCCCACCCGGTTTCTGCCCACTTGGTTCTTGCCCACCCAGTTTCTGCCCCTCGAAGTCTCAGCCCCCTTCTTCCATGACTCCAAGGCATAGCCTCTAAGGAGGCATGACCCTGCCCTGGAGGGACCGCTCCCAGGTCTCATTGCCTTCCATGCCCTGTGGGAGGGAGGACTCCATGTGGCCCAGTCCCTTGGAGGCTGGACCCCGCTGTTTCAGACTCTGAGCTGTTGTAAGCCAGGCCCTGACCCAGTTGTGCCAAGCGGCTAGGGATCCATGCCTGGCAGAGGAGGGACCACACACCTTGCCCTCCCATCCAGGTGACAAGGTCTGTGGTCCATTCCCTCCTCAGCAGTTGTCCCTTTGTCCTTCGGTCATTTTTGCATCTATCTCTCCCCTCTCAGATGTCTTCCTAGTGCCTGGGACCAACCTGAATGTTCTAGCTCGACAGCAGTTGTAGGGATGCTGTCACATCTTACCAGTGGTGGGCGGGGACAAGCCCACACTGTTCCCAGCTCTGTGCTCGTGGGCAGTGGCCCAGCCCGCAAAGCTCCAGTTCATTTAGGATGGGTCACCTGCATCCTCCTCCTTGGCAGGAGGCTGGGTGGTGCCCCTTGGGGCTTTTCTGGGCATCCCATGTGGGAGTCACCAGGCAAGACCAAGTCCAGGCACCCGCCTCCCCGGGGCCTCAGATGCCATCAGGATTTGGCTGGGACCTGACCACATCTCAGTGGGCCCCTGGGACACGCTCCCGCCTGCCCGCTGGAGCCGGCACAAAGGGCGATTGTGCCAACCAATGCCCAGTGTCCCCACGGCTCCGGATTCAGGGCTGGGACCATTGTCTTGATGCAAATAGGGGCTTTCTGCGCATGCTAACGGGCAGGTGGGCGTGGCCGGGGGCTGGGGACGCAGCCCGTGTGCAGCCTGGAGAAGCATCGCTTGCTGCTTGCTGAATGCGGGGCAGCCCGAGTCGATGCCGTCCATTCAGCCTGGCTAGTGTTATTAAGTCATTAGTGCTGTCTGCGGAATGCTAATGAGGGAAAGTGCAGAGAAAGTCAGGCGCCTTTTGTGGAATGCCCCTCCGCGGAGGAGGTCTTTCTTTTCTGCTGGAGTTCTTTCTTTCCTAACGTGATAAGTCAGCCCAGGCTGGAGCTACCAGATTTCTGGAGCCTGAGCTGTCGGCCTGGCCCCCAGAGACCCAGAGCGGCCCCTGATACTCCTGAGTCCCCTCTGCCCAGGAGGCTCTTGTAGAGCCCTGGTTTGGGAAGGGGATGCTGATCCCAGGGCAGAAGCCACTCCGGGAAGTCCTACAGCCCCTCTCCTGCAAGGTGGGTGCGAACAGCCACACTGAGTTTCCCCAAAAGCCAAACCCAGGCCTCGACCCTGCCTGGCTGTGCTTGCTGTTGTGTGGGCCTACAGCTTAGGGCGCCCACCTGTTCGCACCGTCCACCAGCACACAGGCCCCTTCAGCTCGGGCTCTAGCTGGTGCTGTGCAGTGGAGAAAGTGGAGAAACTCGGGCAGGTGGAGAAACTGAGGGCCAGGGCCATGCAGGGACCTCCCAAGGACACGTGTGTGTCCAACACCCCACCGAGCCTGCCAAGAGGCACATGCAGGTGTGGTAGTGGCAGACCTCAGGGGAGCAAGGCTGGGAAGCAAGAAGGCCCCCCAAGGAACTCAGGGAAGGGAGGCTGGGAAGCAAGAAGGCCCCCCAAGGAACTCAGGGAAGGGAGGCTGGGAAGCAAGAAGGCCCCCCAAGGAACTCAGGGAAGGGAGGCTGGGAAGCAAGAAGGCCCCCCACGGAGCGCAGGGAAGGGAGGCTAGGAAGGAAGAAGGCCCCCCACGGAGTGCAGGGAAGGGAGGCTAGGAAGGAAGAAGGCTCCCCATGGTGGCATCAGAACACAGACTAACCTGCAGCCAAAATGGGGCACGTGTTCCCTGCAGAGCAGCCTCCCTGAGGGGAGGAACCAGCCCCCATCCCATGTGGCAGGTTCCGCTGCTGCTCCCCCTAACCTTCTGACCTGGGTGAGGAGGGAGGGGAATGTCAGCAGCTGCCCAGCCTGAGAGCCCAAGCTCACCAGAGGCCGGCTGGCCTAGCCCTAGTCTTTGTCGTGCAGTGTCGTGGACTCTGCTCATGAAGGACGCTCATGTGCGGGGACCCAACCATGTGCTGCTTGGCTTGGCAGTGTCAGAGGGACGGGCACCTGCGAGGTGTGGTGATCACTGGCCATGCCCAGCCTGGAAGCCTGACACTCGCAGCCTGGCTGCTGCTGCCTTGGGGTCCTAAAGATCCTCTGTATGCTTTTGGGGTGGGCCAGATACACAGGCAGCCTCCTGCCCAGAGGGTCCAAGCGGGCATGAGCCATCCACATCTGCAGGTCAGAGGAGGCCTGGGCTGGAGCCGCACACTGGCCATCCTGTCCTGCCGTCCCTCCCTCAGAGCCACTGTGTTCCCTCCACATGAAACCATCTTTCCCGGATCCCAGGAGTCCTGAATGAAGGAGCTGCCTCCACTGTGCGCTGCCTGCCCCGTCCCTCCTCCATTCCAGTTATCTCTACAGCCAGCTCACCATTTGACCAGGCTGTCCAGTCCCTTCCTTGAAGGGGAGGGACGCTTTGTTTTTTGTCACTGACCCTGAGTTGATACCATGCCCAACCCACGGTGGGCGCACGATAAAAATGCGTGTGCCACCAGCATTTGTCTTGACAAATGGGTTGGAGGCGCAGGACTTGCCGGAGGTGGCCTCCTAAACACCAGAGTTCTTAGGAGGCCACAGGAGACTTCCCCAAATCCACTGGTCCTAGAGGCCTCCTCAGACAGGACGCCTCCAGAGGCTGCTCGGAGGATACTGGGCTGGAAGGTCGTGGTCTGTGCCATAGGGCAGCAGCACCTTCCTGTCTGGCCTGGGCAGGGTTCTGGAGGGCTTCTGGGGAGGCGCCTTCAAAGCTGTGCCTCTGGGTGTCAGCATGTGTTTGCCGGGTGAGCTGGGACTATCGTGTGGTTTCCCGTTTGTAAAGTGGGGCGGCGTGCTGGAGGAGCACGCATCACATCCAGGGGTCCCAGTGTGGCCCGGGGGCTTGCCGTCCACACTCGTGTGTGCTTTTGGAGGCATGCATCATGGAACACCTCTTGCTTCTGCACTCGTGAGGCAGATTCTCACAGGGTCAGGCTGTCGCCTCGTCCTGCTCCCTGCTCTGAGTCCTCAGCCCAACTCAGCAAGCCTGGCCTTTGACCCACTCCTCCATGCGAGGCTGCATTCTGATGGTGCAGTTTTGGTGGCTGCCCCAGGATTAAATCCTGAATCGTTTGCCAACTAGAATCAAAAGTCGCCCAATTCGTCTGGAACCTCCCTGGGACCCCAACTCTAGGCTCTAGACCCTGCCGCCTCCTGCCGTTTCCTGGGCCTTTGTTGCCCAGCGTTTTGTTTTTTTCTTGTAAATGATCCCCTTTTTGTTGAAATTGCATACATCTAGATATTTACCGCAGATTTGCAGTTTTCTGTCTCACCATTTGGATTTAATTTCCTTTTTCCTGAAGTCCGTGCTTCCTTCAGTAAAGGCAAACCCTCAGTTTCTGTTTGCCTGAATTGTTTTCCCTTTGCCTTTGTTCTTGGATGACGGTTTAGTTGTGGGGAGAGTTACAGGTGAGTGTACACTTTCTCTGAAGACTCTGGAGCTATATCACACTGCTGTCTCCTGGCTTCTGTGGGTCATCAGGCTAACTGACTTTCCTTTGTAAGTAACCCTCCCTATCTCTAGTGACTTCAGAAACCTTCCTTTTGACTCTTGTGTTCAGAAGTTTCACTGCACTGTACCAAGGTGGTGGATTTATTTATTGTGCATACAGTGTATTGTGATTCCTGAATCTGAGGGTTTATGTCTTTCATCAGCTGTGGAAAGTCAGCGCCATTATGCTGTAGAATATTGCCTCTCCTAAGGGTTCTGATTTTTCCCAGAAACTTCTATTTGACCATCTCATTGTCCTTCCTGTCTGTCTCCTTGATTTTCTATCTCTGTCTCCCTCTGCTTTATTCACAGAATTTTCTGTGCAGTTTCAAACTCTTGGGATGTTTCTGTTCCACTGCTTTATCCACCCACTGAGACTTCCAGTTACATATTTTTTCATCCCTATAACTCCTTGCCCGTGGTTTAATTTGCTTCATTTTAGTGTCATTTACCTTTCTTGTATTTTATACTACAACTTCAGATCTTTAAGCCATTTGGAAATGCTTATTTTGTACCCTGTATCCTGTTATTTCATCATCTGCAGTTCATGGAGAGACTAATCTGTTCACTGTGGTTATCCCTGACTCTTGCTCATGGTGGCTTATTTCATTGTGAGTTTGCAATTTAGATCATGAGCTTGTGTGGTGGATGTTTCTGTTTGTGGGGTTCCTGTGTGTCCTGTGTAAGGGTGCATGCCTCTGGAGAAGCTGTACTTATGCTTGTACAGAGTGACCCAGAGAACCAGCCCAGGACCTTCATGATCTCATGTTTTAGATGTGGAATCTTCTAGACAATCTATGTAAACAGGAACCCCAGTCTCCAGTGAGAGCAGGGCTAAGTTACATATATTGAGAGGAGAGTTTTATTTTACAAAGTAAAACTGTCTTTATTTGTGGAAGAAACTGTTATCTATGTAGAAAATCTGATGAATAGACAAGATGACCACTATAACTAATACATGAGTTTAGTAAGGTGGCAGATACAAGATTGATCTGCAAAAATCAATTCCATTCATACATTCGAGCAGCAAATAACCAGAAATGGAAAAATGTTTAAATACAGGAATATCTCATTCTTATGTACTGCACTTTGGTCTGCTGCACTTTGCTGCTAATGCATTTTTTACAAATGGAAGGTTTGTGGCAACCCTACTCAAGTTGAAGCTGCTGCTCATTTCCCATGTCAGTAATCCTGGGGCCCTAACGAATTATCCTGCATGCACTCTGCTGATGCTCTATAATGGAACCACAAAGCCTGATGATGGTCTATCTGTTGACAGCAGGTTTACTGAAAATGTTGAGCCCATTGTTGAGACCTGCTGCTCAGACGAAAAGAAACCTCTCAAAATTTTGTTAGTGCTCATTGACAGTCCACCTGGTCACCTAAGACCTCTGATGTAAACGTCCAAGGAACTTAATGTTGTTCCTGTGCCTGCTAATATAACAGCCATTCCACAGCCCATAACCAAGGAGCAATTCCAACTCTGAAGTCTTATTATTTAATAAATGCCTTTTGTAAGGCGGTAGCTATCACAGGTAGTGATTGCTTTGATGAATCTGGGCAAAATAAATTGAAAACATTGTAGAAAAATATCAGCATTCCAGATCCCACTAAGAATATTAGTGATTCTTGGAGCAAGGTCAGAATATCAACATTAACAGGAATTCACAATAAGCTGATGCCAACATTCATGGACGACTATGGGGGGTTCAAGATTTTAGTGGAGGAAGTAAGTATTGCTGATGTGAAAACTGCAAGAGGCCAGGCGCAGGGGCTCACGGCTGTCATCCCAGCACTGTGGGAGGCCAAGGTGGGAGGATCACTTGAGCCAGGAGTTTGAGACCAGCCTGGCCAACATAGCAAGACCCCATCTCAAAAAGTAAAAACGAAAAAAAATTAACAGGACATGGTGGCTCACACTAATACAACTACTTGGGAGGCTGAGGCAGGAGGATTGCTTGAGCCTGGGAGGTCAAGGCACCCATTGCATTCCAGCCTGTGCAACAGAGTGAGACCCTATTTGCCGAATGTATGAATCAGTGAGCTCCTGGCTCAGCACTTATTAATTTATGACTTTGGGCTGAGCCTCAGTTTCCTCAACTATAAAATGGGGATTATGAGGCTGGGCGCAGTGGCTCACGCCTGTCATCCCAGCACTTTGGGAGGCCAAGGCGGGTGGATCACGAGGTCAAGAGATTGAGACCATCCTGGTCAACATGGTGAAACCCCGTCTCTACTAAAAATACACAAAATTAGCTGGGCATGGTGGCACGTGCCTGTAATCCCAGCTACTCAGGAGGCTGAGGCAGGAGAATTGCCTGAACCCAGGAGGTGGAGGTTGCAGTGAGCCGAGATCGCACCATTGCACTCCAGCCTGGGTAACAAGAGCGAAACTCCGTCTCAAAAAACTGCAAGAGAACTAGAATTAGAGGTGGAGCTGGAAGAGGTAGCTGAAATATCATTAGTTGTTAGAGAAATGCAAATGAACAACAATGAAATACCACTACCCAGTTAGTATATTGTCTAAAATTAAGGAGGTTGATATCAAGTGTTGGTAAAGATGTGATGGAGGTGGAACTCTCATATGCTCCCAGGGAGAATGCCAAGTCCAAAGCGATGCAGCCATTTGGGAAACAGTTCAGCAGTTTCTTAATGTGTTAAATACATACCTACCATGTATACAGCCATTCTATTCCTAGGTATTTATCCAGGAGAAATAAGATCATAGGCACACCACCACTATGTGGAATATTCACAGCAGCTTTAAAGAAACTGGAAACCCAAAACTGGAAGCCACCCAAATGCCCATCAACATTTGAAGAGACTTTTTTCCAAGTTGTGGCATATTCCCACAATGGAATACTACTCAGAAATACAAAGGAATGAACCACTGATAACCTACAATATGGATGAACTGCAAAATAATCCTGGTGAGTGAAAGAGGCCCGTCCAAAAAGAGTACACGGTATCTTAGTTACGTAAGACTCTAGAAAATGACCACTAATATAGGGTGACAAAAAGGTCAGTGGTTATCAGTGGTTACCTGGGGCTCGGGGGTAGCGATAGGAGAGGGAAGGACAAAAAGGCACAAGAAAACTTTTGGGCCAGTGGGTATGCTTATTATCATACTCATGGTGATGGTTTCATCATGTCAAAAGTTACAGCACTGCACGCCTTAAACATGCAAGTTATATCAATTATGCCTCAATAAAGTTGTTAATATATATAATATAAATATATAATAAAAGATATTTTCCATAGCAAAAAATACCAAAAATATCGTTTTTTAAATGATAAAGAAACCAGTTGCCACTCACATATAGGCATAGCGCTAATTCAATTGCTATATAAAAACACTCTTGTAGGCCAGTGCAGTGGCTCATCCCTGTAATCCTAGCACTTTGGGAGGACAAGGCAGGTGTATCATGATGTCAGGAGTTCAAGACCAGCCTGGCCCACATGGTGAAACCCTGTCTCTACTAAAAATACAAAAGTTAGCTGGGCGTGGTGGTGCACACCTGTAATCTCAGCTACTCGGGAGGCTGAGGCAGGAGAATCACTTGAACCCAGGAGGCAGAAGTTGTGATGACCTGAGATTGCACAGCTGCAGTCCATCCAGCCTGGGTGACAGAGCAAGACTCCCCCTCGAAACGAAAACAAAAACAAAAACAAAGAATGCTTTTGTAAATCAAGATAAAAGTTAAAGGATATTAAAACAGTTCACAGAAAAGGAAATACCAATGATTCTTAAGAATGAAAATATGCTGGCCAACTTCAATTATGACAAGAGAAATGCAAATTACATTAAAGCAATGGGGTTTCTGAAACTTAACTGATTATTAAATATCAAAGAGTTTGATAACTCTCTACGGGTAAATGTGCAGGGAAACTCTCAGCCTCGGTCACTGGTGTTGGAAAAAAAATTGATACAACCTCTGTGGAGATAAGTAAGGTGACTTCAATCACAATTAAAGATGCATATGCTTTTGAATCATTCTAGAAATGTACTCTACACATATCTTACACATATGCAAAATAATCCATCATGAGGATATTGATCCCTACAATTATTAAATAGCAAAAAATTGCAAACCACCAACATACCCTCAGTGGAGGCCTGCTTCAAGTATCATATCTCCATTAAACAGCCATCAAAACTGTGAAGCTGTGCTCCCATCACTGGTGCAGGGCATCCTTGATACCTGATACTAGAAATAACAGTATCTCTTTCAGAAGAGTATGAAATCTCCCATCACGTGTGGGCAAGTACAGTGGTTTACAGAACGCAGTTTTATAGACCTTGTTCTGTGTCCTGGAACCATCTGAAGGACATTGGGATTTTCTTTTCTGTAAAGGTTAAATAGAACTGAATTGTAAAACAATCTGGGCCTGATACGTTTTATGGGAGATCTTTAGTAATTTCTCTTGAGTCTGTTTTACAATATTTGTTCTAAATTAGTTTACTGCATCTTTTGGAGTCATTTATTCGTTGCTATTTAATTTCCTCGAGTCTTTCAACTGCGTTGCCACTTGGTTGCCACTAATTTTTTTCTTTAGTGATTTTATGGTCTTTTCTATCAAATATCTTCATTTTTCTTTTCCTTTTTTGCATGAACTTTTGTAGTTTTGCTCCTTTTTTCTTAAGCACATGAGAAATTTATCTATTTTATATTTTGTTATCAGAAAACTATCTTTGTACTCTTTGTTGTCTATTTCATTAACCTAAATTGTGTATCTGTTCCCTTTTCCTGGCTAACTATATTTTTGTTTACTTTTACTTAATAGTCATAGTTCATTTATTTGAAGTCTTTCTACTAACAGCATTTTTAAAGGCTATAAATTTTCCTCTGATTGCAGTTTTAGCTGTGACACATAGATCTGATTATGACATATGTTCCTTTTCATTGCCTTCTTGATACTTCTTATTTTATATTTTGATTTTTCTCTTTAATCTAGAGTCTTTTAATGTCTTAATTTTTAAGCAGTAAATTTTTATCACTGTTATTTATTTCTAATAGGCTTACAGAAAGATGTAGCCTATGAAGTCTCCACTTTTTTTTTAATAAAGATTTTCTTTGTGTCCAAGTATGAGGATAAGATCATTATTTTGGTAAATGCTCCACAGACCTCATAAAATGTCTTCTGTATTTGTAGGACACAAAGTTTTATTTGTATGCATGGACAGATAAAATATATGTTGAGATGGATTATACAAACATACATGTATATACTTATTCATTGCCTCATTAAGGTCTGCTCTGCCCTCAGTTAAAAAAAAAACTAAACTAAAACATCTGCTGAGTTCTGAAACAGGAAAATTACATTCTTCCTTTACAATTGTTTCTAAAAATTGAGTGGCAGATTTCATGGAGTAGTTTGGGGCACAGCCTATATGGCCAACCTTCTTAGGGCCACAGCCCAGTTCTGCCACTTTCTTATGTGGCCCTAAGCAAACGACTGTTCTCTCTGTGCCTCAGTTTCCACATCTGTGAAATCAGGATCCTAACTGTGCCTGCTCCCAGGACTCCTGTGTTGCTCGAGTGACTTAGGACGTGTCAGTGCCCACCCCGGGCCCACAGGCAGCAAGCAGTCTTGTGTGTCTGTCTGCTGCCAAGTTCACCCCAGGCTCTGTCAGTACTAGATCTCCTTCCCTCCTAAACAGCCACACGCTCATACCACAAATCTAGGGCTATTCTTTCTGTTACTGTGCTTAATACTGTATCACTTTCTAATATTCACGCCTGAACCTTACAGACGCATAGAACGGAATCGGTGTGTTTCAGCACCAATGTTTTTTCTCACATTTGCTTGGGCTCTCCTCTCTGTTACCTACGTTGATAATCTAGGATTTGTCGTTTCCTATTTTTCCGAATGTTCATATACTATTCAATGAAATAAAATACATGTGACATAATGAAGGCATTATCATTGTTTCCAAACTCATGGGATCATATCATACCTGCTTTCTGCATCTTGCTTTTCTCAATCAGTAAAATAGTCAAAATGCCTCTAAGGCTGCTGGAACAATTTTATTTTTATTTAATTCTATCTCTAATTGAATTTTATTTCTATTTCAATTCTATTCTAAAATTTATAATCTCTGCTTAATTTCCTTTGGTGTACGTTTCCTGTGATGTTCTCTATTGCTTAAAATTCATTTTCTTCAAGAACACAGGTTCTTGAACCTATGTTTCTATGTACAGAACATTTATTTCTATGTAATAAATTCCCAGAATGTATTAGTTTGCTAAGGCTGCCATAACGAAACGCCACAGGCTGGGTGGCTGAGACAGCAGACATTTCTTTCTCATGGTCTGGAAGACAGAAGTCTGAGATCAAGGCGTCTGCAAGTTTCTTTCCCTGAGGCCTCTCTCCTTGCCTTGCACATGGCTGCCTTCTTCCTGTGTCATCACGTGGCCATTGCTCTGTGCAGGTTTCTCTGTGTGCCCAGATTTCCTTTTCTTTAAGGATACCAGTCACATTGGATTAGGGCCCACCCTAACAGCCTCACTGTAGGTTCATCACCTCTTCAAAGGTCCTGTCTCCCAACACAGTCACTTGCCGAGGCATTGAAGACTAGGGCTTCAATTACAAATCTTGCGGGACACAATTCAGCCCATGACACAGGAATAGGCATGTTAATTTCAGTGACGTGGCCAGGCTGTTTTTCTCGGGTTGTCTGACTTTGAGTTCCACAGGCAGGGTTCCTCCTTCCCAGCGGCATTCCTGCGCATCAGTCCTGGCAAAGCGATTTCCCATCTCGTTAGCCAAGTAGGGCAGAGTTTCTCCACTGTACCTCTGTTGACATCTAGTGCCGGATAAGTCTTTGTTGAGGGAGGAAATCCTGTCCATTGTAGGATGTTTAACAGCATCTCTGGCATCTACCAGGGAGTCAGAAGTACCACTCCCTCAGTTATGACAACAAAAAAATCTCCACATGCTGCCACATGTCCCCTGGAGGGCAAAATTGCCCCGAGTTGTGACCTACTGGGCTGAAGTGGTCCCTCAGGATTGTTTCTTAAAACAAAAACTGTTTATTTGGTAATAATTTTGAACTACAGAAAAATTATGAGAATGAGATATAAAACTCCTATATACCCTTCACTAAGATCTACCAGTTTACTAATGGTTCCACTTTGCCACATTTACTTTATTATTTGAACCCCTTTCTCTACATCGTCAAATAACATGTTTTCCTGAAACATTTACAACATTTCAGAATTCACAATAATGCAGTTATCGACTTCTGCAATTGAACATCGATATAATACTTTGACCTAATTTAGTGCCTATGTTCCCGTTTTGCCAGGGGCCATGACCTTGTCCTCTGTAGCATTCTTCCTCCACTGCAAGATCCAGTTCAGGGTCAGTACTGCTTTTAGATGTGTCTCTTCAGTCTTCTTTCATCTGGAACATTTCTAATCTCTTTCTCTGTTATGACACTGATATTTTTGAAAGATACAGTCCTGCCACTTCCCGGGGAGTTTGATGTTCCCTCATGGTGAGACCCACGGTTGTGCACTCTGTACGTGACCTGATGTCCTCAGTGGACCTTGTCCCGCGGCACACAGTGTATCTGCCCCTTATCAAAGATGTCATTTTGATCATCAGATTGAGGCATTATCTACTTTTCTACCCTACAGTTACTATATTTTGCCTTACGGCCGATTAACAATCTGGGGGAGGTTCTTTAAGGCTGTGCATATACCCTGCTACTTACCAAAGAATGTCTCTCCAGACTTAAATGCTTTCAGAAACCAGGCTTCTTATGACAGTTGCAAAATGATACGTTTCCAACTCTAGCACCCCTTCCACAAAAGTACAGAACGAAAAAAAAATACTGTCCAGCTGGAATGCTTACCTCATTGTGGTTTTGATTTGCATTTTCCTCATGATACTGAGCATTTTTCCATGTGCCTAGTGCCCAATTGTGTATCTTCTTTAGTGAAATACTTATTCAGATCTTTTGCCCATTTTAAAAAGGACACTTTTAAGCTTCTTATTTTTAGACATTTATATGCAGTGGTAAGAAATAATACAGAGGGACCCCATGCACACTTTAGTTTCCCTCAGTGGCAGCATCTTGTAAAACCACAGCACAATGCAATTGCCAGGATGTCAACGGAGACGCAGTAAAGATAAAGAGTTTCCACTGCCACAAGGATCCCCATTGTTCGTCTTTTTCTGCCACACCTATTTCCCTCCCACCCCATCCCTCTAATCCCTGGCAACCACTGATCTGTTCTCTGACTCTGTAGTTTTGTCTTTTCAAAAATGCCATAAAAATGGAATCACATGTACACAATATCTTACAAACTGGGTCTTTTGACTCAGTATCATCCTCTGGATTCATTCAAGTTCTTCTGTACAGGAACCGTTCATTAAATTGTAGTGCTGAGTGAAATTTCATGGTATGGGGCCGGGCTCGGTGGCTCATGCCTGTAATCCCAGCACTTTGGGAGGCCGAGGTGGGTGGATCATGAGGTCAAGAGATCGAGACCATCCTGGTCAACATGGTGAAACCCCGTCTCTACTAAAGATACAAAAAATTAGCTGGGCACGGTGGCGCGTGCCTGTAATCCCAGCTACTCGGGAGGCTGAGGCAGGAGAATTGCCCGAACCCAGGAGGCGGAGGTTGCGGTGAGCGGAGATCGCGCCATTGCACTCCAGCCTGGGTAACAAGAGTGAAACTCCGTCTCAAAAAAAAAAAAAGAAATTTCATGGTATGGACATACTCCAGTTTAACCACTCCCTTATCCAAGGACACGTGTGTCATTCCCACTTTGGGCCATTACAAGTCATTGTAGGCTGAACGATGGCCCAGAGTAGCCAGTTCCTAACTTCTGGAATCTGAGACTATTACCTTCAAGGGCAAAGAGCACTCTGCAGATGTGGTAAATTGAGGCTCTCGAGATGGGAAATCGTCCTGGATTATCTGAGTGGGCCCAATATAGTCACAAGGCCCTTATAAGAAGGAGGTAGTAGAAAAGAAAAAGGGTTACGTGGCCACAGAAGCAGGGGCAGGAAATGGCAATGTGATTTGAGGAAGGGGTCACAAGCCAACTAATTCAGGCAGCTTCCCGAAGGAAAGGAAAGGGAAAGGATGCTCCCTTGGAGCCTCCAGAAGGAACCAGTCCTGCTGGTACCTTGATTTTTAGTCCCCTAAGACTCTTTTCAGACTTCTGGCCTCTAGAACTGTAAATAAATAAATATGCTTGTGTTATTTTAAGTACTAAGTTTGTGCAAATGTATTACACCAGCCGTGGGAATCTCATAACACTGATAAGGACGACATGAACATTCTCGTAAGGTTTTTGTGCGAACCGAAGTTTTTATTTCTTTGGGATGAAAGCTCGAGCTTGGAGTTGCTGAGCTGTGTGGCAGTTACATGTTGAACGTCGTAAGAAACTACCACAGCTTTTCCAGAGTGACTGCACCCATTTCACATTCCCCGTTCCCACCGGCAACATCTAAGTGATCTAGTTTCTCTGCGTTCTGGCATCTGATGTTCACGCTGTTTTTCATCTTATCCATTCACACAGGTGTGTAGTGAGATCTCATGGTTTACGTTCCACCAGGGTGACAGGTCTTTTCATGTGTCTCTTTGCCATGTTTATGTCCTATTCAGTGAAATTCTTGTTGATACTATTTTCCCATTTCCCAGTTAGCCTTTTTTAACTGTTGAGTTTTGGGAGATCTTTCTTTCTATATTCTAGATTCTGATCCTAAGTCAGAAACAGGGTGCAAGTATTTGACTCATGGCAGCTGCCATCTTCATCATCTCGGCAGGGCACTTTCTAGAGAAGACGTCTTAAATTTTGATGAGATTCACTGTATCCTTTTCATGGATTGTACTTCTCATGTCAAGTCTAAGAAGTCTTTGGCCCTGGACCGCAAATATTTTCTCCTATAGCTTTTTCCTAACAGCCTTATGGAGATACAATTTACCTGCCACATAATTCGCCCATTTAAAGAAGACGATTCAATGGTTTTTAGTATAGGCATACCTCAGATTGTGGTTCAGTTCCAGTACAATGCAATAAAGCAAATATTGCAATAAATCAAGTCACAGATTTTTCGGTTTACCACTGCATATAAAAGTTATGTTTATATTGTAGTCTGTTAAGTGTGCAATAGCCCCATGTCTAAGAAAACAATGTGCCTACCTTAATTGAAAAATACTTTATTGCTAAAAATTGCTGACCCAGAATGAAGTGAGCCACGTTGTTGGACAAATGGCACCGATAGACTTGCTCAATGAAGGCTTATCACATACATTTAATTTTTTAAAAACACAATATTCACAAAGTACAATAAAGTGAAGTGTGCCTGTGTATCCCCAGAGCTGTGCAACTGCCACTATAGTTTGGAAACATTTTCATCATTCCAAAAAGAAACCCAGGGCCTTTTAAATACTCCATCCCCCTAGCCCTAGGCAATAACTAATCTTTTTCTCTATGGGTTTGCCTATTCTGAACATTTTATATACATGGAATCATACAATGTGTGGTCCTTTGTGGCTGGTTGCTTTCACTTAGCATCATGTTTTCAAGGTTCGTGCTTTATACTTGTTTTTTTTTTTTTCCAAGATGGAGCCTCACTGTGTCACCCAGGCTGGAGTGCAGTGGCACAATATTGACTCGCTGTGACCTCTGCCTCCTGGGTTCAAGCAATTCACCCACCTCAGCCTCCCAAGTAGCTGGAATTACAGGCATGCACCACCATGCCCAGCTACTTTTTGTATTTTTAGTAGGGGTTTCACCATGTTGGCCAGGCTGGTCTCGAACTCCTGACCTCAGATGATCCACCCACTTTAGCCTCCTAAAGTGCTGGGACCACAGGCATGAGCCACTGCGCCCGGCCCTTGTGCTTCATTCTTTTATGAATGAATAATCTTCCATTGCATTCTATAAACATTTTGTTTATTCATTCATTTGTTGATAAGCATTTTAGATTGTTTCCACATTTTGACTTTAATGCCAAGAACACAAAAAAATACGGGCTTTTGTGTGAACACGTATTTTCATATTTCTTGGGCATGAAAGAGATATGAAAGGCCAGGTGTGATGGCTCATGCCTGTAATCCCAGCAGTTTGGGAGGCTGAGGCTGGCAGATCACCTGAGGTCAGGAGTTTGAGACCAGCCTGGCCAAGATGGTGAAACCCCATCTCTAATAAAAATACAAAATTTGCCGGGGTGTGGTGGCAGGCACCAGTAATCCCAGCTACTCGGGAGGCTGAGAAAGGAAAATCGCTTGAACCTGGGAGGCGGAGGTTGCAGTGAGCCAAGACTGAACCGCTGCACTCCAGCCTGGGTAACAGAGCAAAACTCCGTCTTAAAAAAAAAAAAAGGAAAAGAAAGAAAGAGAGATGAAAACACATGGGAGTGGAAAGCTGAGTCAAATGCTAACTATCTTTTTAAAGAACTCACCAATTATTTTCCAAAGTGAGTGCATCATTTCATATTCTCGGCACCAGCACGTGAGCACCGTGCAATTTCTTTACATCCTCACCAACACTTGCTGTTATCTTTCTTCAGTTACAGCCATCTTAGTGGGTATTAGGTGGTATCTCATTTTGGGTTTGATTTACATTTTCCTATGACTAACGATGTTGAGCATCTTTTCATGTGTTTACTGACTATAAATGTCATCACTAAAGGAACATCTATTCTGATTCTGCATCCATTCTTTAAGTTGGGATATTTGTCTTTTGGTTTTTGAGTTGTAAGAGTTCTTTCTATATCTAGTAACAAGTCCTCTATCAGATACGTTATTTACAAATACTTTCTCCCATCTGTAGATTGTCTTTTCACTTTCTTTAAGGTGTCTTTTGAAACACAAAAGCTTTTAATTTTTATGAAGTCCAACATATCTATTTTTTAATTTTGTTCCTTGTTCTTTGGTGTTATATCTAAGAAACCTCTGCCGAATCCAAGGTCATAGATTTAACCTTATGTTTATGCTAAGAATTTTATAGCTTTATCTGTTATATATTCACGTCTTTGGTCCATTTTGAGTTAATTTTTATCTATGATGTGAAGTCATAGATAAAATCCAATTGATGTTTCTCATGTGGGCATCCATTGTCTCAACACTATGTGTTCAAAAGACTGTTCTTTCCATATTGAATGTTCTTGGCATCTTTGTCAAAAACCAGTTGACCATAGATGCATGACTCCATTTTTAGACTCTAATTCTACTCCCTTGATCTATGTATCTATCGCATGCCAGTATCACATCTTCTTGAATACTGTTACTTTGCAGTCAATTAGGAAACCAGGAAGTATGAAGCCTCCAACTTTATTATTTTTCAAAATTGTTGCTATTCTGGGTCCTTTGCATTTTCATATGAATTTTACCATCAGCTTATTATTCCATCAAGAAACCAGCTGGGGTTCTGGTAAGGATTGTGTTGAATTTGTAGACCGACACAACACATCTTAACGATGTTAAGTCTTCTGGTCTATGGACATGTAATGTTGTTCCATTTATTTGTATCTTCTTTCAATAATGTTTTGTACTTTTTGGAGGATACGTTTTATACTTCTTTTGTTGAATTTATTCCCAAAGTATTGTATTCTTCTTTATTATGGTAAAAAATACATATAATCTATTTTACCCTGTCATCTTTTACCTCATTGCATAGACATGTAAGAAAAGAAAAAAAAAGAATCTATTTTACCCATTTTAAGTATATACTTCTGTGGTATTAGGTAAATTCACACTTGTGCTTCATTCTTTTTTGATGTTATTGCACATGGAATTGTTTTCGTTATACTTTCAGATCGTTTTCTGACAGCGTGTAGAAATACAATTGACTTTTGTCTCCGGCAGCCTCGCTGAACTCATTAGTTGCAAGTGTCTCACAATGGATTCCTTGGGGTTTTCTGTATACAACATTGACATGGTTTGGATGCTTGGTCCCTCCAAATCTCATATTCAAATTATTCCCAATGTTGGATGTGGGGTATGGTGGGAGGTATTTGGATCATGGACTCATGAATGAATGAACTGGGATGAATGAATTGGCGCTATCCCCATGGTAGTGAGTGAGTTCTTACTCACTCTGGTAGTTTCTGCTAAGAGCTGGTTGTTTAAAGAAACTACCACCTCCCTCTGCCTTGTTTGTGCTCTTGCCATGTGATATGCCTGCCCCTCTCGCCATGACTGTAAGCTTCTTGAGGCCCTCACCAGAGGCTGGCCCTCTGTCAGGCTGGTAGTTACTTCCCTCGTTCATTCCTTTTTTCCTTTTCTTTTTCAGAGACAGGATCTCTCTCTGTTGCCCAGGCTGGAATAGAGTGGTGTTGATCATAGCTCACTGCAACCTCCATCTCCCAGTCTCAAGTGATCCTTGCCCCTTAGCCTATGACAAGTGTGCACCACAACACCAGCTGTTTTTCAAAACATTTTGTAGAGATAGGGTCTTGCTTTGTTGCACAGGCTATTCCTAAATTCCTGATCACAAGCAATTCTCCTGCCTTGGCCTCCCAAAGTGCAGGGATTACAGGTGTGAGCCACTGCACCTAGCCTCTTTTTGTCCCTTTAATTTGTAAAACCACCACTCATTTCTGATTTTAGTAATTTGAGTTTTCTTTCTCCCCCTTCTCCTCACGTACTTCCCCCTCTCTCTTTCCTCCTCCCCTTCTTTTCTTCTCCCTGTCTCTTATCAGTGTATCAGAGGTTTAGTAATTTTGCTGATCTTTTCAAAGAACCAAATTTTGGTTTTGTTGACCTTATTATTTTTACATTTTATATTTTATTTCTACTCATATTTATTATTTTTTTTCTACTTGCTTTAGGTTTCGTTTGCTCTTCTTTTTCTAGTTTCCTGAGGTGGAAAGTTGGCTTATTGATTTGAAGCTTTACTTTTTTGACATAGGCATTCATAGCTATAAAATGCCATCTTTGCACTGCTTTAAATGTATCCCATAAGTTCTGGTATGTTGTATCTTCATTTCCATTCATCTCAAAGTACATTCAATTTCCCTTGTGAATTCTTTCACTCATTGATTATTTAAGAATGTAGTGTTGTTTAATTTCCACATGTGTATGTTTCCCTATTTTCTTTGCTACTGAGTTCTACTTTTATTCCATTACAGTCAGAAAAAATACCTTGTATTATTTCAATCCTTTTAAATTTATGGAGGTTTTTTTTGTGACCTAGCATATGGTCCTTCTTGGAGAATGTTTCATGTGCATTTGAAAATGCTGTATATTCATTGTTGGTTGCTGGGTGAAGTGCTCTGTAATTACCGTTTGGGTCTAGTTGGCTTGTGATGTTGCTCATATCTTCTGTTTCCTTACTGAGCTTCTTTCTTGTACTATACATTATTGAAAGCGGAGTGTTGAAGTCTCCATCTACTATTGTTGAATTGGTATTTCTGTATTTGGTTCTGTCCATTTTTGCATAATATGTTTTAGTTCTCTATTGTTAGATGAATATATGTTTGCAAGTATTATATCTTCTCATGAATTGACATTTTATCATTTTGAGACCTTCATCTTTAACTCTGGAAACATTTTTAATTTAAAGTCTCCTATGACTTTATTATAGCACGTCAGGTTACTTACGGTTGCTGCTTACATGATACCTTTTTCCATCCTTTTACTTTCAGTCGGCATTGTCTAAAGTGTGTCTTGTATAGAGGGAATACAGATGAATCTTGTTTTTCAAATCTAGTCTGACAATCCCTGCCTTTGATTAGACCGTTTAATCCATTCACATTTAATATTATTACTGATATAATTAGATTTATTTCTGCAGTTTTACTTTTTGTCTTTTCTATGTACTATGTATTTCTTGTTCTTCTATTTTTCCTTTGCTGCTTTCTTTTCCATCTAGTGAATATTTTCTAATATAAATTTTCATTTCTTTTATGATTCTTCCATAGTCTGTTATTAGTGTTTGCTCTAGGGCTTACCTTATATATTGTCTCAAAATTTACTTCACATTTATATTAACTTAATCCCAGTGAGATACAGAAGTTATTCCTGTATGAGTTTATTCAGTTTTACCACTTTTGTGGTATTATTATTACATACATTACATCTTTATTATGCACTATCATAATGATCATATTATATAATGATATACCTTTAAAGAAGCTGAAAGAGAAAGTATATATTTCTAGTTTCTGTTTTATTAACCTCCTTATATCACATATTTGATCCACTTTGTTCTTACTGATTTGAGTTACCAACTGGTGACATTTCCCTGCTCTTGAATAGCTTTCCCCTATTCACTTCCATGCTTTTTGTTTCTGGATATATGTGAACTTACTGAGATCGCTTGCTTTTTGCCAGAAGAACTTCCTCTGGTAGTTTTTACAATGCTGGTCTGCTAACAGGAATTCTGTTTTTGTTTATCTGGGAATGTTTTTATTTTGCCTTCTTTTTGAAAGAAACTTTTCTGGACACAGTATTCTTGGTTGACTTTTTTTTTTACCTTGAGCACTTTAGATATGTTACCACACTACAAATTAGTTCCATTTCCCCATTCTGGGTACCACTGTTTTTAATGAAAAGTCAGCTCCACATTTGTCTCCCTGACACCAGAACAGGGGAGGGTATTAAGCAGAGTGCCATGTAGCCTCACCTCCCACCATTTCATCCAACAACATTAGTTGGGTAATAGTTCAATTCCCACCTCTGAATAATTGATAGAACAAGACAGAAGATCAACAATGATATGAAAGCGTTAGTACTATTATTGTTGAATTGACTATTGTTGCTGAATTGTCTGTTTCTCTCTTCAGTTCTGACAGTTTTATTTCATATACTTTAGGGCTGTGTTTTTATAAAGTTTTATTTCTTTATAATTTTTGTTTATGATTTCTATTTCTTCCTGTTAAATTTGCCACTTTGTCATTGTAAAATGCTTCTCAATATCTCACATAACATGGTTTGTTTAAGTCTATTTTGTCTCATTTTATTTTTGATTTTTTGAGTGAAAGTCTCACCCTGTCACCCAGGCTGGAGTGCAGCAGCACGATCTCAGCTCACTGCAACCTCTGCCTCCTGGATTCAAGCAGTTCTCTTGCCTCAGCATCCCAAGTAGCTGGGACTACAGGTATGGGCCACCATGCTTGGCTAAATTTCAGTAGAGACAGGGTTTCACCATGTTGGCCAGGCTGGTCTTAAACTCCTGACCTCAAGTGATCTGCCTCCCTTGGCCTCCCAAAGTGCTAGGATTATAGGCATGAGCCACTGCACCTAGCCAATTTTGTCAATTTTAGTATAGTCACTCCAGCTTTCTTATGTTTACCATTTGCATGTCTTTTCCCGTCATTTTACTTTCAACTATGTCTTTGAATCTGTAGTGTGATTCTTGTAGACCATATATATTTGAATCCTGCTTTTAAGGCAGTTTGGCAATCTCTGCCCTTTATTGGGTTTTCAATTCATTTATATATAATTATTGATACAAAAGGGTTTATATCTACCATGTTGTTTGTTTTCTATATGTCTCATATCACTCTTGTCCCTCTCATCCTCCTTTGCTGCCTTCTGCATGTTGAATAGATATGTTCTAGAGTACCATTCTAATTCCTTTGTTAGTTCCTTTTCCCCATTTTTAAAATATAATCTGGGGGTTACAATAAGCATCTTAAGTGAAAACAATCTGCTTCAGGTTAATAATCTACTCATGTTTTTGTCTGCTCCTTTCTCTTCTCTCCTCCTGAGTACTCTTTATTAACGCGTATGTTGTTACTCCTTAATTGCACGTTTTCTACTCTTAATTACATGTATGTTGCAACTTAATTACACATACACTGTTACATATCCTGTTATGACAGGGGTCCCCAATCCTAGGGCCATAACCGTTACCAGTCTGTGGCCTACTAGAAACTGGGCCATACAGCGGTGGGTGAGTGGTGGGCAAGCAAGCATTACTGCCTGAACTCCACCTCCTGTCAGATCGGTGGTGGCATTAGATTCTTATAGGAGAGCAAATCCTATTGTGAACTGAGAATGCGAGGGATCTAGGCTGTGTGCTCCTTAGGAGAATGTAATAAAGCCTCCCCCATTGGCTGTGGAAAACATTCTCTTCCACAAAACTGGCCCCTGGTGCCAAAAAGGTTAGGGATCACTATATTGTGCTATGTATCTCTTTGTTTTTCTTCACTGTTTTTCTTTCTATTCTTCAGACTGAATCATCTTTACAGGTCTGTGTTCAAGTTCACTGATTCTTTATTCTGCCAGGTCAAATTTGCTTAGCCCCACTACTGAGCATCTCAGTTATATGTCACAACTACAGAATTTCTATTTGGTTTACTTTATAATTTCTCTCCCTTTATTGACATTATCTATTTGATGAGTCTTTGTCATTGCACTTCTCTTTCATTCTTTAATGTGGTTTCTTTCGGTTCTTTGAACATATTTATAATACTTGTTTTGCAGTCTTGCCCCCACATTTGGGCCCCTTCAGGGGTAATTCCTATTAACCGCTCACTATTCTCGTTGAAGGGTCACAATTTTCTGTTTTCTGTTTCTTTGCATGTCTCATGACTTTTTGTTAAAAACGTATCATGTTAGATAACATGTCATAGAAACTCTGGATTCTAACTCTCCTCCCTCACCAGGGATGACTTCCATCGCTGGTTTATTTGTTTGTTCACTTGTTTACGCCTTCTCTGCATGGATTCTGCAGTCTGCGTTCTCCTGCAGTGAGCAGCCACTGATGTCTCTGCTCAGTTTTGTTTGTTTTAATTCTTTTATTTGTTTTGCAGGCCTGGCTTCATTGGTGTCATCCCTGGATCAGCATAACCCAGTGGTCAAGCCATGATTAGTCAGACATTTGTTTAAACATCTTCAGCCAGTGAATCTTCCACCCTCTGCTGAGGGGATCTATGTGTGGGTTGGGATATTTAAAGTTCAGGCACTTTATAACTGTCCTGTATTTTACTGTCTGCTTGCAAAGGGCCTCATGGTCAGCTAGGAATAAGTAGATAGCAGGAAACCTCTCTGATTTCTCCTGAGAGCATGTACAATATTCCATATCACCAGAATTTCTTGTAAAAGTTTTCTTAATCTGTTGCTTGCCCACCCAGTGTTGGAACATTAGATTGCTGTGATGTTGGCAGCCTCCAATTATGAGCCACTGGGATCACTGTTGCTTTACATAGTGCGTAGGTTTTCTGTGGAACTGAAAATCAGATGAGCCTTCTTTGTTGCTGGTCCTCAAGCCTACTGTGCCACTGAGCTTGGGTGGGAGATAGAACCCCCAGGTTAAATCATAACCCTGCTATTCCTAGGAAGGTTTATTTTTTCTTTAATTAGCACTTTTCAATTGTTATGTTTCTTTGATTAATTTCCAGAGTTCTTAAATGGTTGTTTTTGACAGTTTTGTCCAGTGTTATCGTTGCTTTTCAAGGAGTGGTTATACCAAGGTGCTTATTCCACCATCTCAGAAGTGATCCCTATCTTGCTAATTTTATTTTTTGAATACATATAACATCAACATACTTCCAACACTCAAGACTAAACAAAAGGAGCTACTGGGAGAAACCTTCCTCCTTCTCATATCTCTTCCATCCTAATTCCCCCACCCTTTATAGGTACCCAGTTTTAGTACTTTCTTTCTTTTTTTTTTTTTTCCGAGACGGAGTTTCACTCTTGTTACCCAGGCCGGAGTGCAATGGCGCGATCTCGGCTCACCGCAACCTCCACCTCCTGGGTTCAGGCAATTCTCCTGCCTCGGCCTCCTGAGTGGCTGGGATTACAGGCACGCGCCACCACGCCCAGCTAATTTTTTGTATTTTTAGTAGAGACGGGGTTTCATCTTGTTGACCAGGATGGTCTTGATCTCTTGACCTCGTGATCCACCCACTTTAGCCTCCCAAAGTGCTGGGATTACAGGCGTGAGCCACTGCGCCCAGCCTCAACCAATCTATTAAGCTTGCAGGTGTAGGTAGTTTCTAGATGGCAGCTGTACTCACCATTCTTTGGCTTTCCTACCATGTCTCTGATAGATACATCTACTCTGTAGATCAAATCTATCCCCAAGAAGTGATTCTCTGAGGTTGCCACCTCAAATCCGGGTCATTCCCAAGAGCCTCCACTATAGCTGTTGCTCTGAACTGCCTATTTCTGACCTGTGTCCTCCATGTTGACATTGAATGTTGAGCCTTCTTTTTCTGGTGATAATTCTGTCTGGGCTGCTCTTTCGCCTTCTGTGCACCCTTTAAACATTTTTTAATAACAAACTATTTCAGAATCTACAGTTCAGTGTCGCTTAGTACATTTACAATGTTGTGTTCTTTGTGCTATTTCTAAGAATTTATTTCCAATCTCCAGTCATAAAGACTCACTACTGTTTTCTAAGAAATGCATGACTTTAATTCTTATTTTTGGTCTCTGATCCATTTTGAGGTAATTTTTATATGCTCTGACGTATGGGTCCACCTTCATTCTTTGATATGCGAAGATCCAGTTGCCACAGCACCATTCGTTAAAAGACTACTCTTGCCACTGAATTCTTCATGCATTTGTTGAAAATGGATTGACCATGGACGTGAGTGTTTACTTCTAGGTTCTCGATTATATTCCATTGGTCTATATGTCCATCCTTGTGTGCTAGAGACCACGTTGCATCAGTATCACATTATCCTGATTACTCTAAGTTTTGACAATGGCAGGCCTGAGTCTTCCAATTTAGTTCTTTTTCAATATGATTTTAGATATTTGGGGACCTGTGAAAATTCCATTCACATTTTAAGATCAATTTTTACATTTCTGCAGATAAAAAAGCCCTTGGGATTTTGATACGGGTTGCAGTGAATTTGTATATCACTGGGTAATACTGTCACCTTAACAATATTAAATCTTCCGATCTGTGAACACAGGATGTATTTTTCTATTCATTTAGGTCTTCTTGATTTTTTCAACAGTGTTTTGTAGTCTTTAGTGCAGAAGTCTTTCACCTTCTTGGTTATATTTATTCCTAGCTATTTTATTCTTTTTGACACTACTATAAATGGAATTTTCACAATTAACTCCCTTCTTGGATTGTTCATTCCTGGTATATAGAGGCACAAATGATCTTTTACATAAATGTTGAACATGCATCCTGCAATTTTGCTGACTTGTCAGTTTGTGAATTCTTTGATGTTTTCTAGATCTAAGATGTCATTAGTTTTACTGCTTCCTTTCCAATTTGGATGCTGTTGATTTACCTGTTTGTCTGTCTGCCTAATTGCAGGTAGACACTGTGTAAAACATACAGCCATGTCTTATTCTTGTTATGGGAGTAATTTTTCAGCTTTTCTCATTAAGTATATTAGCTGTGGATTTTTCATAAATCCTCTTTAACACATTTTGAAAGTTCCATGTTTTTATCCTGAAAGGTTGTTGAATTTTGTCAAATGCTTGTTCTGAGTCAATTGAAATTATCACATGGGTTTTTTTTCCTTCATTTCATTAATGTGATGTATTACATTGATATTCTTGTGCTGAACCACCCTTGCATTCCTGAGATACATTCCATGTGGTCATGGTATATAATCCTTTTTAATATGCTGCTGAATTTGGCTTACTAGCGCTTTGTTAACTAAAAGATCTTCGTATCTAATTTTTCTTTTCCTGTGGTATATTTGTCTGGTTTTGGGATCTGTATAATACTGGCCTCATAGAATGTATTGCAAAGTGTTATCTTCTCTGTTTTTTGAAAGAGTTTGAAAAGAATTGGTGTTAATTCTTCAAGTGTTTTATATAATTCAACAGCGATGCCATCTGATCATAGCATTTTCTTCATTGGAAAGTTTTTGGTTACTGATTCAACTTTCTGCTTGTTACGGGTCTGCTCGTAATTTCAATTTCTTTTTTAGTCTGTATCAGTACTTTGTGAATGTGTCCATTTTGTCTAGGTTGTATGATTTGTTGCTATGGTTATTCATAGTATTTCTTCTCTTATCACACTTTTTATTTCCATAAGGTCAGTTATATCATTCCCACTTTTTTCTTAATTTTTTTTCTGTGGTGTCCCCACTTTTGCTTATGATTTTAGATACGTGCAACTTCTCTTATTTTTTCTTACTCATTCAAGTTAAAGTTAACTTTGATCTTTTCAAAAAGAACCAACTTTTGGTTTTGTTAAATTCTCTCTGCTGTTTAATCTCTAATTCACTTATCTTCACTCTCATATACATTATTCCATTCTCTCTTTTTAGGTTTAGTTTATTCTTTCTCTAGTTACATTAGGTACATTAGGTTATTGATACTTCTTCTTTCTTAGTGTGGAAGTTCACAGCTATTTTTCCGTCAAGCACTTCTTTCACTACATCCCATAAGTTGAGTATGTTCTATCTTAATTTTCACTGTTTGAAAGTATTTTATAATTTCCCTTCTCATGTCTTCTTTGATATAATAATTTTTAAAGAGTGTGTTGTTTTATTTCCATGAATTTGTTCATTTTTAGGTTTTTCTTCTGTTACGGATTTCGGCCTGACTACCTTGTAGTTGGAGATGTTTTGTATGATTTCTGTATTTTTAGATTTATTGAGGCTCTTTGTGGCCTAACATATCATCCATCCTGGGGAATATTCCACGTGCACTTGAGAAGAACGTGCAGTCGGGGAGAGTGTCCGTATGTGTTTGTACGTCTTGTTGGTTTATAGTATTGTTCAAGTCCTCTCTTTCCCTATGGGTTTCTGTCTGGCTGTACATTATTTTGTTGTGGTTTTTGTTTTTTAATTTTAAAAATATGTGTATTTAATGTATAAAACATACTATGAAATACATATCGTTAAATCATTAAAATAGCAATACAAATTAATATATCCATCATCTCAGCTTTTCTTGTGCATGTGAGAAAAGGTATCATCTACTCAATTGGCACAAATCCCAAATGCAATATGCTATTATTAACTATTGTTCTCATGTTATATAGTAGATCTCTAGACTTGCTCATCCTACATATCTGCTACTTGGTATCCTGGACCTACATCTTTCCATTTTCTTCCCCCACACCTGTCCCACAGTAACCACTATTTTATTCTATCTCTTTCTTTTTTACTTTTTTAGATTCTACATACAACTGAGATTATATAAAACTTTTCTTTTGTATCTGGCTTATTTAACTTAGCATAGTGCTCAATGTCTTCCAGTTTCATCCATGTGGCAAGTGGCAGCATGTCTTCCTTTTTAAATGCAGAATAATATTCCATTGTACACATATAAACCATAGTTTATTCGTCCATCAGTGGACACTTAAGTTTTCATATCTTGGCTCTTGCACATAATGCCACAGCGAAAATAAGAGTGCAGATGTCTTTATGAGGTGACAATTTCCTTTTCTTTGGAAGGGTTGCTGGGTCAGATGATGGTGTATTTTCAATTCCTTTAGGAGCCACCATTCTGTTCTTCATTATGGCGGCACCAATCTGTAGTCCCACCAACACTTTACAAGAGTTCTCCAACCCTAGCCAACACTTGTTTAATAGCTATCCTAATGGATGTGAGGTGGTATCTCGTAGTAATTTTGATTTGCATTTCCCTGATTAGTGATGTTAAATGTCTTTTCATACATGTGTTTGCCATTTTTATAACTTCTTTGCAAAAAAGTCTACTCAAGTCCATTGCCCATTTTTAAATTAGGTTATATGTTTTCTTGCTGTTGAGCTGTATGCATTCCTTTTAAGAATTCCTTACCCCCTATAAGATATATGGTTTGCATACAATGCATTCCTTGTGTGAATTCCTTACCCCATATAAAATACATGGTTTGCAAATATTTTCTTCTAATCCACAGGTTCCCTTTTCATTTTGTTGATTGTTTCCCCTTCCCTGTGCAGTATGTTTTCAGTTTGATGGTATACCAATTATTTGTTTTTGTACCCTGAGCTTTTGGTATGATCTCCAAAAACTCACTGCCAGAGCCATGTCAAGTTAATTACCTATGTTTTCTTCTGGTTATGAGTTTTGGTCTTACGTTTAGGTCTTTTATCCATTTTGAGTTTATTCTTGTGTATGGTTTAAGGCAGAGATATCCAATCTTCTGGCTTCCATGGGCCACACTGTAAGAACAACTGTCTTGGGCCACACATAAAATGCACTAGCAATAACAACAGCTGATGGGCTAAAAAAAAGAAATTGCAAAAAAGAATTCAATGTTTTAATAAAGTTTACAAATTTGTGTTGGGTCTCATTAAAACAATCCTGGGCTGCATGTGGTCCAAGGGCCACAGGTTGGACAAGCCACAAAACTGGGTTTCCTAACATAATTTATGAACGAGACTATCCTTTCTGCTTTGTTTTCTTGGCATGCTTGTGGAAAAGTGGTTGGTCATATATCTTAGAATTTCTTTCTTGGCTCTCTATTCTGTCCCACTGCTCTACATGTTTGCTTTTTAGGCTAGGACCATACTGTTTTTGAATGACCAATAGTTTTGTAAAATAAGCCAGAAAGAAGGATGTCTCCAACTTTGTTTTTCAAAACAGAATTTTCAGAATTTCATTGGCTACTTAAGGTTCCTGCTATTCCATAGGAACTTTAGAATTTTTTTTTCAATGTACAGATCTTTCATCTTCTTGGTTAAACTTATTCCTAAGTTATTTTTTTGATGCTATCATAAATGAGATTGTTTTCTTGATTTCTTTCTGACTAGGTCATTATTTGTGTATAGAAATGCAATTACTTTTTATATTGATTTTATAACCTACCATTACTGAACTCATTTTTTAGTTCTAACAAGTTTCTTTGGCAGAGTCTTTGGGGTTTTCTATACATAGGATCATGCCATCTTCAAATACAGATAACATTACTTCTTACTTTCTGATTTGAATGCCTTTCATTTCTTTCTCTTGCCTGGTCTTACTCGTACTTCCAGTACTATGTTGAATAGAAGTAGTTAAAGTGGGCATCCTTGCCTTGTGCTGGATCATAGTAGAAGAGCTTTTGTTTTCCCTCACTGATTAAAATGTTAGCTGTGGGTTCTTCATAAATGGCATTAATTATATTGAGGAGTGTTCCTTCCATACCTTTTATAATTTATTAAGAAAGGATATTGAACTTTATGAATTGCTTTTTCTGTGTCATCTTTCAGTCTATTAGTGTGTATCACATTCGTTGGTACATGTGTATTAAAGCAAACTTGCAGGGATTAATTTCCCATGGACATGATATATCATCTTTTTGATGTGTTGTTAAATTTAGTCTGCTAATATTTTACTGAGGATTTTTGCATCAAAATTCCTGGGTTTATTGGCCTGTAGTTTCCTTTTCTTGTGATGCCTTTGTCTCACTTGGGTATCAAGGCAATGCTGGCCTCATAGAATGTGTTAGGAAATATTCCCTTTAGCTCCATTTTTTTGGGAAGAGTTTAAGGAGTATTGGTATAAATTCTTTGACTATTGGGTAGTAGTCAGCCATGAAGCAATCTGGTCGTGAGCTTCTCTTTGTTGGGAGGTTTTGAGGTTTTTTAACTTTTATTTTGGATTTGGAGGGTGTAAGCACAGGTTTGTATATCGCATGATGGATATACTGAGTATCTTGCATGATGCTGAGGTTTGGGGTGTGGATGATCCTATCACATAAGTAGTGAGCATAGTACCCAATAGGTAGTTTTTCAGCCCACCTCTCTGTTCCTTCCCCAGTAGTCCCCAGTGTCTACTGATCATCTTTATGTCCATGTCTACTCAGTGTTTAGGGCTCACTTATAAGTGAGAACATGTACTATTTGGTTTTCTGTTCCTGAATTAATTTGCTTAAGATAATGGCCTCCAGCTCTATTCATGTTGCTACAACGACATGAATTCATTCTTTTTTTTTTTAAACATGGAATTTTGCTTTTGTTGCCCAGGCTGGAGTGCAATGACATGATCTCAGCTCACCACAGCTTCCACCTCCCGGTTCAAGTGATTCTCCTGCCTCAGCTTCCTGATGAGCTGGGATTACAGGCATGCAGCACTACCCCTGGCTATTTTATATTTTTAGTGGAGACGGGGTTTTTCCATGTTTGTCAAACTGGTCTCAAACTCCTGACCTCAGGTAATCCACTGCCTCTGCCTCCCAAAGTGCTGGAATTAGAGGTGTCAGCCACTGTGCCTGGCCAAGTTCATTCATTTTTATGGCTGCATAGTATTCCATGGTGTACATGTATCACATTTTCTTTAATCCACCAGTGATGGGCATATAAGCTGATTCCCCATCTTTGCTATTGTGAATAGTGCCGTGATGAATATATAAGTGCATGTGTCTTTTTGATACAACAATTTATTTTCCTTTGTTTATATACCCAGTAATGAGACTGCTGGGTCAAATGGTAGTTCTGTTTTCAGTTATCTGAGAAATCTCCAAACTGCTTTCCACAGTGGCTGAACCAATTTGCATTCCTACCAACAGTGTATAAGCGTTCCCTTTTCTCTGCAGCCTTCCCAGAAACTTTTATTTTTTCGACTTTTTAATAAATGTCATTCTGACTGGTGAGAGATGGGATCTCATTGTGGTTTTGATTTGCATTTCTGATTATTAGTAATGATGAGCATGTTTTCTTGTTTGGCTACTTGTGTATCTTCTTTTAGGAAATGTATGTTCGTGTCCTTTGCCTATTCAATTGGATCATTTGTTTTTTGCTTGTTGATTGGTTTGAGTTCCTTATGGATTCCGGATATTAAACCTTTGTCAGATGAATAGTTTGCAAATATTTTTTCTCCCATGCTCTATGTTGTTCATTTACTGTGCTGATAATTTCTCTTGCTGTATAGAAATGCTTTAGTTTAATTACCGCTGTGATCTCTTTGTTGTTGGTCTGTTCAGGCTTTCTATTTCTTCCTGATTTCATCTCAGCAGGTTGTATTTCTGTCTAGGAATTTATCCATTTCCTCTAGGTATCCAATTTTTCGGATGTAATTGTTCATAATAGTCCCTTATATTCCTTTTTATTTCTGAAGCACCTGTTGTAATACTTTCTCCATTTTTATTTCTGATTTTGTCTTCTCTTTTTCTTAGTCTACGAGTTTGTTGATTTTATTTTTCAAAATTCAATACTTAGTTTCAAAAATTGAAGTCTTCATTTTAGTGATTTTTTTACCCTATGGATTTTCTATTCTAATTTATCCCTGCTCTGATCTTTATTCTTTCCTTCTACTAACTTTGGCTTTAGTTTGTTCTTCTTTTTCTAATTCCTTGAGGAGTAATTTTAGGCTATTTGAGATCTCTCTTCTTTTTAAATGTAGGCAAAGTATTTATTGCTGTAAACTTCCTTCGCAGAACTGCTTTTGCTGCATCCCATAGGTTTTGGTATGTTGTGTTTTCACTGTGATTTTATCTGACAATATTTTTAAATTTCTGTTTTGATTTCTTCTTTGATTCCACCCATTACTGAAAGTAAGTTATTGAAGTCCGTAAGTATTACTGTAGAACTGTCTTTCTCCAATTTTGTCAATGCATTTTCTTATATTCTGGGGCTCTGTATTTTGGTGTGAATACATTTACGATTGCGAAGTCTTGAGTGATTTACCCTTTTCTCAGTATGTAATGTCCTCTTTTGTCTCCTATAACAGTTTTTAAATTCAAGTTTATTTCTTTTATTAGAATAATTACCCTCAGCTTTCTTTAGCTGACTATTTATATGAAATATCATTTTCCATTCTTCTACTTGTTTTATAATTTTCATTGTACAAGACTTTCACCTCCTTGGTAAAGTTGATTACTAAGTATGCTATTCTTGGTGCTTTTTTCCAGCTTTTATTGAGGTATAATTGACAAATTAAAAGTACATATACTTAAGAACATGATATTTGACATATTGCAAAATGATTACTACAATCAGGCCAATTAACACATACCTCACATAGTTGCCATGTGTGTGGTCAGAATGCCTAAGCTATACTCTCTAAGCAAATTCCAAGTATAGAATATATTAACTAGAGTCACTAATCTTGACATTATGTCTTAAGAACTTATTCATCTGATAACTGTATGTTTCTACCCTTCAACTAACATTTCCTATTTCCCCCATTCCCTGACCCCTAGTAACCACCCTTCTACTCTCTGTGTCTCTGAGTTCAAGCCTTTTAGAATTCCATATGTAACTGGAATCGTGCAGTATTTGTCTTTCTGTGTTTGGCTATTTCACTTAGCATGATGTCCTCCAGGTTCATCTATGTTGTCACAAATTGCACATATGTCCTACTTTTTAAAGGCTGAATAATGTTTCATCGTGTGTGTATATATCTAAACATATATGTAAGTGTGTATATATACAATGCACATAAACTGTTTATATGTGTATATACAATGTACATATGTGTATATATATATACACGCTATGCATATATATATATACATTATATATTGTACATGTATGTATATATGTGATGCGTTTATTTGGAATTTTGATGACACAGACTGTTTTCTACCTTTCTTTCTTTTTGAGACAGGATCTCCATCTGTCACCCAGGCAGGAGTACAGGGGCACAATGACAGTTCACTGTAGCCTCAACCTCCTGGGCTCAAGTGATCCTCCTGCCTCAGCCTCCTGAGTAGCTGAGACCACAGGCATGCACCCCCATGCCCAGCTAATTTTTAAAATTTTATGTAGAGTATCTCTGTTTCCCAGGCTGGTCTCAAACTCCTGTATTCAAGCTATCATCCCATCGTGGCCACCCCCAAGTACTGGGATTACAGGTACAAGCCACTATGCCTGGTCCACATTTTCTTTATCCACTCATCCATAAATGAACACCATGTTGTTCATTTCTTGACTACTGTAACGCTGCAATGAACATGGGAGTACAGATACCTCTTTGAGATACTGAATTTGTTTTCCTTAGATTACCTAGAACTGAGACTTCTGGATCATATAGCAGTTCTGTTTTTAATTTTTTAAGAAATATATATCATGTTTCCCATAACTGTATCAATTTACATTCCTAACAAAAATGTATAAGGCTTACCTTTTCTCCACATCCTCACCAACACTTGCCATCTTTTGACTTACTGATAATGGCAATTCTAAGAGTTGTGAAGTGATATCTCAGTTTGCTTTTGATTTGCATTTCCCTGATGATTAGTGATGCTAAGCACCTTTTCATACACCTGTTGACCATCCGTATGTCTTCTTTGGATAAATGTCTATTCAGTCCCTTGTCCATTTTAATAGGTTATTCATTGGGTTATTGTTTTTGCTATTTAGTTATGAGTTCCTTATATATTGAATATTAATAGCTTTATCAAATATATGGCTGGAAATGATTTCTCCCATTCCATGATTCATAACATTGTAATCAAAAGGGACACTTGGATATTACTTCAGTATCCCTTTTCATTTTGTTGTTTCTTTTGTTGTGCAGATACTTTTTTATTTGATGTAGTTCAAATTTATTTTAGTTTTTTATTCCTTGTGCTTTTGATGTTACATCTAAAAATCATCACAGAGACCAATGCAAGGAGCTTTTCCCTGTTTTCTCTTAGACGTTTTATGGTTCCAGGTAACATGTTTAAACGTTATTCACTTTTCTGTACAGTGTAGGGTGAGGTTCCAACTTCATTTTTTTGTATGTGGATATCCTGGTTTCACAGTGCCAATTATTCAAAAGAGTGCCCTTTCCCCATTGTATACTTTTGGTGTCTTTGTCAAAGACGAGTTGACCATACGTGTGTAGGTTTATTCTGTGCTTTGTATTCTGTTCCACTGGTTTATTTCTATACCAGTACCATGCTGTTTTGCTTGCTATAACTTTGAAATATAAATCAAAGTAAGCATGTGTAATGCCTCTCGCTTTATTCTTGTTAATCAAGAATGCTTTAGATCTTTAAGGTCTTTTGTGGATCCATGTAAATTTTAGTATTTTTGTCTATTTCTGTGAAAAAAAGTCATTGGAAATTTGATAAGTATTGCCTATCGAATTGAACCTATAGATCACTTTGAGTAGTTAGATATTTTGGCAATATTGATTCTATTCATCCATGAACACCAGATATCTTTCCATTTATTTGTGTCATCTTCAAATTATTTCAACGTTTCATAGTTTTCAGTATCTAGGTCTTTTACCTCCTTGGATACATTTATGCCTAAATTTTGTGCAGTTCAAGTTCTCTGTTTTTTATTTTATCTGTGCCTTTGGTATTATCTAATTCCAGATGAAGTCAATACCAAATCCAATGTCATACAGTTTTTGCTTCATGTTTTCTTCTACAAGTTTTATACTTTTAGCTCTTACATTTATGTCTGTGGTCCACTTTCAGTTAACTTTTGTATGTGGAGTTAGGTAAAGGTCTCAACTTCATTCTTTCACATGAGGATATCCAGTTTTCCTGACACCGTTTGTTGAAAAGACAATCCATTTGCCATTGAACAGACATGGCATGCTTGTCAGAAATCATGTGTTCATATATCCAAAGAATTGTTTAGGAGCTCTCTATTCTTTTTGATGCAATTTTTAAATTTATTTTTATTTTTATTTATTTACTTATTTTTTACATTTTAGGTTTTGGGGTACAAGTGCAGAACATGCAAGATAGTTGCATAGGTACACACGTTGCAGCGTGATTTGCTACCTTCCTCCCCTTCACCCACATCTAGCATTTCTCCCCATGCTATCCCTCCTCAACTTGCCCCCCCCGCTGTCCCTCCCCTATTCCCCACAATAGACCCCAGTGTGTAGTGCTCCCCTCCCTGTGTCCATGTGTTCTCATTGTTCATCACCCGCCTATGCGTGAGAACATGCAGTATTTCATTTTCTGTTCTTCTGTCAGTTTGCTGAGAATGACGTTCTCCAGATTCATCCATGTCCCCACAAAGGACATGAACTCATCGTTTTGGATTGCTGCATAATATTCCATGGTGTATATGTGCCACATTTTCCCAGTCTAGTCTATCATGGATGGGCATTTGGGTTGGTTCCAGGTCTTTGCTATTGTAAACAGTGCTGCAATGAACATTCGTGTGCATGTGTCCTTATAGTAGAACAATTTATAGTCCTTTGGATATATACCCAGTCATGGGATTGCCAGGTCAAATGGAATTTCTATTTCTAGGTCCTTGAGGAATCACCACACTGTCTTCCACAGTGGTTACACTAATTCACACTCCCACCGACAGTGTAAAAG
>CM052657.1:115221914-115296807 GCA_028533165.1 Leontopithecus rosalia | reverse complement strand
CCAATGCTTTTGGTGTTTTGGTCATGAAGTCCTTGCCTACTCCTATGTCCTGAATGGTTTTCTTCTAGGGTTTTTATGGTGCCAGGTCTTACGTTTAAGTCTTTAATCCATCTGGAGTTAATTTTAGTGTAAGGTGTCAGGAAGGGGTCCAGTTTCTGCTTTCTGCACATGGCTAGCCAGTTTTCCCAACACCATTTATTAAACAGGGAATCCTTTCCCATTGCTTGTTTTTGTCAGGTTTATCCAAGATTGTATGGTTGTAGGTATGTTGTGTTGCCTCTGATGCCTCTGTTCTGTTCCACTGGTCTATATCTCTGTTTTGGTACCAGTACCATGCTGTTTTGATTACTGTAGTCTTGTAGTATAGTTTGAAGTCCGGTAGTGTGATGCCTCCTGCAGTGTTCTTTTTGCTTAGAATTGACTTGTCTATGCGGGCTCTCTTTTGGCTCCATATGAAGTTCAAGGTGGTTTTTTCCAGATCTGTGAAGAAAGTCAATGGTAGCTTGATGGGGATAGCATTGATTCTGTAAATTACTTTGGGCAGTCTGGCCATTTTCGTGATACTGATTCTTCCTAACCATGAACCCTGAATGTTTCTCCATCTGTTTGTGTTCTCTCATTTCGTTGAGCAGTAGTTTGTAGTTCTCCTTGAAGAGGTCCTTTACACTCCTTATTAGTTGTATTCCTAGGTATTTTATTCTCTTTGTAGCAATTGTGAATGGCAGTTTGTTCTTGATCTGGCTCTCTTTAAGTCTGTTATTGGTGTATAGGAATGCTTGTGATTTTTGCACATTGATTTTGTATCCTGAAACTTTGCTCAAGTTGCTTATCAGTTTCAGAAGTTTTTGGGCTGAGACGATGAAGTCTTCTAGATACACTATCATGTCGTCTGCGAGACAATTTGGCTTCCTCCTTTCCTATTTAAATGCCCTTTATTTCTTTTTCTTGCCTGATGGCTGTGGCTAGAACTTCCAGTACTATATTGAATAGGAGTGGTGAGAGAGGGCATCCTTGTCTAGTGCCTGATTTCAAAGGGAATGCTTCCAGTTTTTGCCCATTCAGTATGATATTGGCTGTGGGTTTGTCTTAAATAGCTTTCATTATTTTGAGATACGTTCCATGAATACCGAGTTTCTTGAGGGTTTTTAGCATAAAGGGCTGCTGAATTTTGTCAAAGACCTTCTCTGCATCAATTGAGATAATCATGTGGTTTTTGTTTTTGGTTCTGTTTATGTGGTGAATTACTTTTAGAGACTTGTGTATGTTGAACCAGCCTTGCATTCCCGGGATAAATCCTACTTGATCATGGTGTATAAGCTTTTTGATGTGCTGTTGCAATCGGCTTGCCAGTATTTTATTGAAGATTTTTACATCTGTGTTCATCATGGATATTGACCTGAAGTTTTCTTTTCTTGTTGAGTCTCTGCCAGGTTTTGGTATCAGAATGCTGTTGGTTTCATAAAATGATTTGGGAAGGATTCCCTCTTTCTGCATTATTTGGAATAATTTCAGAAGGAATGGTACCAGTTCCTCTTTGTGTGTCTGGTAGACTTCGGCTGTGAACCCATCTGGACCTGGGCTTTTTTTGTGAGGTAGACTCTTAATTGCTACCTCAATGTCAGACCTTGTTATTGTTCTATTCCCAGTTTCAACTTCCTCCTGGTTTAGGCTTTGGAGGACACAAGTGTCCAGGAATTTATCCATTTCTTCCAAGTTTACTAGTTTATTTGCATAGAGTTGTTTGTAATATTCTCTGATGATGGTTTGAATTTCTGTGGAATCTGTGGTGATTTCCCCTTTATCATTTTTTATTGCATCTATTTGGTTACTCTCTCTTTCTTTCTTATTAATCTGGCTAGTAGTCTTTCTATTTTGTTGATCTTTAAAAAAAAAAAACAGCTCTTGGATTTATTGATTTTTTGAAGGGTTTTTCGTGTGTCTATCTCCTTCAGTTCGGCTCTGATCTTAGTTATTTCTCATCTTCCGCTAGGTTTTGAGTTTTTTTGATCTTGCTCCTCTAGCTCTTTCAATTTTGATGTTAGGGTATCAATTTTGCATCTCTCCACTCTTCTCATGTAGGCATTTATTGCTATATATTTTCCTCTAGAGACTGCTTTAAATGTGTCCCATAGATTCTGATATGTTGTGTCTTTGTTCTTGTTGGTTTCAAAGAACTCCTTTATTTCTGCTTTCATCTCATCCAGTCAACATTGAAGAGCCAGTTGTTCCGTTTCCATGAAGCTGTGCGGTTCTGAGTTAGTTTCTGAATTCTGAGTTCTAGCTTGATTGCACTATGGTCTAAGAGACTGTTTGTTATTATGTCAGTTGTTTTGCATTTGCTGAGGAGTGCTTTGCTTCCAATTATGTGGTCAATTTTAGAGTAGGTGTGATGTGGTGCTGAGAGGAATGTATATTCTGTGGATTTGGGGTGGAGAGTTTTGTAAATGTCTATCAGGTTTGCTTGTTCCAGGTCTGAGTTCAACTCCTGGATATCCTTGTTAATTTTCTGTCTGGTTGGTCTGTCTAATATTGACAGTGGAGTGTCAAAGTCTCCCACTATTATTTTGTGGGAGTCTAAGTCTCTTTGTAAGTCGTTAAGAACTTACCTTATATATCTGGTTGCTCCTGTATTGGGACTATAAATATTTAGGATCGTTAGCTCTTCTTGTTTTATCGATCCTTTTACAATTATGTAATATTCTTCTTTGTCTCTTTTGATCTTTGTTGTTTTAAAGTCTATTTTATCAGAGATGAGAATTGCAACTCCTGTTTTTTGCTCTCCATTTGCTTGGTAAATATTCCTCCATCCCTTTATTTTGAGCCTTTTTGTGTCCTCGCTTGTGAAATGGGTTTCCTGGATACAGCACAACGATGGGTTTTGGCTTTTTATCCAATTTGCCAGTCTGTGTCTTTTGATTGGTGCATTTAGCCCATTAACTTTAGGGTTAATATTGTTATGTGTGAATTTGATACTGCCATATTGATGCTAGCTGGCTGTTTTGCCCATTACTTGATGCAGATTCTTCATTTTGTTGATGCTCTTTAGCATGTGGTATGTTTTTGGAGTGGCTGGTACTGGTTTTTGCTTTCTATGTGTAGTGCCTCTTTCAGGAGCTCTTGTAACGCAGGCCTGGTGGTGACAAAATCTCTGAGTACTTGCTTGTTCGCAAAGGATTTTATTTGTCCTTCACTTATAAAGCTTAGATTGGCTGGATATGAAACTCTGGGTTGAAAGTTCTTTTCTTTAAGGATGTTGAATATCGGCCCCCACTCTCTTCTGGCTTATACGGTTTCTGCCAAGAGATCTGCTGTGAGCATGATGGGCTGCCCTTTGTGGGTGACCCGATCTTTCTCTCTGGCTGCTCTTAGCATTTTCTCCTTCACTTCAACCCTGGTGAATCTGACGATTATGTGCCTTGGGGTTGCTCTTCTTGAGGAATATCTCTGTGGTGTTCTCTGTATTTCCTGGACTTGAATATTCCTTGCTAGGTTGGGGAAATTTTCCTGGATAATATCCTGAAGAGTGTTTTCCAGCTTGGATTCATTCTCTTCGTCACATTCAGGTCCAACTGTCAAGCGTAGATTAGGACTCTTCACATAGCCCCACATTTCTTGGAGACTTTATTCATTCCTTTTTGCGCTTTTTTCTCTTATCTTACCTTCTCGTTTTGTTTCATTGAATTGATCTTCTACCTGTGATATCCTTTCTTCTGCTTGGTCAATTCAGCTGTTGAAACTTGTGCATGCTTCACGAAATTCTCGTGTTGTTTTTAAGCTCAATCAATTCACTCATATTCCTCTCTAAGTTGTCCATTCTTGTTATCATTTCCTCAAATCTTTTTTCAAGGTTCTTAGTTTCTTTGCATTGAGTTAGAACATGTTCTTTTAGCTCACGGAAGTTTCTCATTACCCACCTTCTGAAGTCTGATTCTTTCATTCCATCACACTCATTCTCTGTCCAGCTTTGTTCCCTTGCTGGTGAGGAGTTGTGGTCCCTTGTAGGAGGCGAGGTGTTCTGGTTTCGGGTGTTTCCCTCCTTTTTGCGCTGGTTTCTTCCCATCTTTGTGGATTTGTCCACCTATCGTCTGAGCAGTTGCTGATTGTCCGATTGGGTCTCTGAGTGGATGTCCAGATTGTTGATGATGAAGTATTTCTGTTTCTTAGTTTTCCTTCTAACAGTCTGGCCCCTCTGCTATAGGACTGCTGAGGTCCACTCCAGGCCCTGCTTGCCTGGGGAACACCTATAGCAGCTGCAGAACAGTAATGGTTGCTACCAGTTTCTTCTGCTGCTATCTTTGTCCCAGAATGATGCCCGCCAAATGTCAGTCTGATCAGTCCTTTCTGAGGTGATTCTTTGGATATACAGGGGTCAGGGAACTGCTTGAGGAGACAGTCTATACTTTATAGGAGCTCAAGTGCTGAGCTGTGAACTCCATTGTTCACTCACAGCTGCTAGGCAGGTACATTTAAGTCTGCTGCAGCAGAACTAATAAAACCCCTTTTTTTCCTCAGGTGCTCTGTCCCGGGGAGTTAGGGCTTTACTTATGAGTATCTGTTGCACTGTACTGCCCAGCAAGAAGGCAGTCTAGTCACTGCCTGCCTGCAGAGGCTATAATGAGCTGCTCTGGTGTCTGCCCTGCTGCCATGGACTCCACCCTGCTGCCATGTGTAATTCCCTGCAGTCCTGCTTATATGAGTGTGGTAAGAACTGCCATGGCGATGGTGGCCCACCTCTGTAATGGCAAACTCTATTTTTGCAGGTTGCCTCAGCAACGGCAGGCTGTGTCAGCAATGGCAGAGTACCTCCATAAAGGTGGAGTGCCTTGTAATGGTGGACGCCCTTCCCACACCGAGCTGCACTGTCCTGGGTTCAGCTGTGCTTGCCGTGAAACTCTCAACCCTGAGCGTTTCCAATTGCAGTTTTGTTTCTTTGTTTTTGTGGGGCTGGGACCCGCCAAGCCTGATCACCTGGCTCCCTGCCTCAGAGCCCTTTTTTATTTTAAGTTGAACGGTTGACTCTCTCCCAGGTGTTCCAGTCGACTGCTGAAAGGGCACCAGGATCTGTGTGATGTCCCATGCGATGACTCATTGCGCCAGCTGAAACAACGTCGCTGCCCAGGAATCTCCAGGCCTGACTTTATGGGTTTTTTTTTTTTTTTTTTGAGACAGAGTTTCGCTCTTGTTACCCAGGCTGGAGTGCAATGGCGTGATCTCGACTCACCGCAACCTCCACCTCCTGGGTTCAGGCAATTCTCCTACCTCAGCCTCCTGAGTAGCTGGGATTACAGGCACGTGCCACCATGCCTGGCTAATATTTTGTATTTTTAGTAGAGACAGGGTTTCACCACGTTAACCAGGATGGTATCAATTTCTTGAGCTCATGATCCACCCGCCTTGGCCTCCCAAAGTCTGACTTTATGTTTAAGTCCCGTTTAATCAGATGAATGTGCTAACCTGCCTTCCCAGATCTTCAATTGCCCGTTTAACAGGGCAGCCAGACCAGTGTATTTTGTATGGAGTGCTGCTGCGCTGTGGTGCTAGCTGTAACAGCTGCGCCAGCCGAAACAGCCAGGCTGGTGACCTGTGGGGCTCCCACATCTGGGAATCTCCTGGTCTGTGGGCAATGAAGATCCATCTGGAAATGCGGCATCCACTCACCTTCTGTGCTTTCATTGGGAGCTGCAATTCTGAGTTGCTCCTACAGTGCCATCTTCTCTTCTTCTCCTTTGATGCCATTTTAAATGAAATTTTTTCTTAATTTGTTTTCCAGATTCATTATTACTGTATAAACTACAAATGATTTCTGAATGCTGATTTTGTATCCTGCCACTTTACTGAATTAGATTATTACTTCTAACAGCTGTTTTTTTCTAACAGGAGTGGAGTCTACATACATAATCATGCCATCTGCAAACAGAGACACTTGTACTTCCTTATGTCTGATTTGAGTGTATTTATTTATTTCTCTTCCCCATTCCTCTGGCTATGACTTCCAGTACTGTGTGGAATAGAAGTGGTGATATCTTTTTCTTGTTCCTCATCTTGGGGGAGAGGCATTCAGCTTTCCAGCATTGAATATGATGTTACCTGTGGACTTTTCATATATGGCCTTTATTGTGTTGTAATACATTGCTTTTATACCTAATTTGTTCAGTTTTTATCTTGGAAAGATGTTAATTTATGTGAACTGTTTTATTTGTACCTATCAAAATGATTGTGTGAGTTTTATCTTTGATTTTGTTAATGCAATGAATCCCATTTATTGAATATGTACATTTAATTGTCCTTATGTAATAAGGATAAATCTCATGTTTGTGATATATGATTTTTTTAATGTGCTGTCAAATTCAGTCTGATCATACTTTGTTGAAAATTTAAAAATGTATATTCGTTAAAAAAGTTGGCCAGTTATTTTCTTTTCTTACATTGTCCTTGTCTGGCCTTGGTATGAGGGCAATGCTAGCCTTGTAAAATGAGTTGGGATTCTTCTATTTTTGTTTGGGGGGAATATTTTTAAAAGCATTGGTATTCTTTTGTAAGTTCTTGTAGTATCCATTTTATTTCTTCCTACTCTGATCTTTATTTCCTTCCTTCTACTAATCCTGGGTTCTGTTAGCTCTTTTTCTTTTCCTTGAGATACGAAGTTAGGTTGCTGTGTCTCATCTGGGCATCTATTGATATACATTTACCTCTTAAAACTCATTTTGCTGCATCCAGTACGTTTTGTCATATTGTGTATTCATTTTCATTTGTCTCATTTTTTGTTGTTGTTGTTTCCCCTTTGATTTCTTCTCTGATGCACTGGTTTTCAGGGGCTATTTAATTTTTACATAATTGTGAACATTCCAGTTTTCTCTTGTAATTAATTTCTAGTTTCATAACACTGTAATCAAAAGGGATACTTGATATTATTTCAGTCTTCTTAAATTTGTTAAGACTTGTTTTGTAGTCTAGCCTATGATCTATTCTGAAGCATGTTCTGTGTGCACCTGAAAAGAACGTGTATTTTGCCATTCTTGAATGTTCCATTTATGTCTCTTACATCCATTTGGTCAAAGGTTAGTTCAAATCCAATGTTCCCTTATGGATTTTCTGTCTGCATGATGTATCCATTACTAAAGGTGGAATACTGAAGTCATCTATTATTGTATTACTGTCCATTTCTCTCTTCAGATCTGTTAACATTTGCTTTTATATATTTAGATTCTCCAGTGTTGGGTGTGTATATATCTACAATTGTTAAATCATCTGATAAATTAAATCCTTATAATACTATGGCTTTATCACTGTAGTTTTTCCTTGAAAGTTATTTTGTTTGTGATAAGTATAGCTACCCCCCTTTTCTGTTTCCGACTTGCATGTAGTATCTTCTTCCATCCCTTTCAATCTTTTTGTGTCCTCAAAGTGAAGGGGGTAACTCATAGGCAGCATACAGTTAGATTTTGTGTTCTTAGTCATTCTTTATCTATTGATGAGAGAACTTAATTCATTTATAAGTAATGTAGTTGTTGATAGGTAAACTTGCTATGGTCATTTTGATAATTATCTTCTGGCTCTTTTCTTTTTTGAGACATTTTGTCACCACCAAGACTGTAGGGCAATGGTGATAATGGCTCACTGCAGTCTTAACCTATCAGGCTCGAGCAATTGTCGCACCTCAGCCTCCCAAATAGCTGGGACTGGAGTTGCACACAACCATCCCTAGCTAATTATTGTATTTTTTGTAGACATGTGGTGTCACCATGTTGTCCAGACTGGTTTCAAACTCCTGGGCTTAAGCAATGCATTTACTTCAGCCTCCCAAAATGTTAAAATTACAAGCATGAGCCACCACACTTCGCCTTCTAGCTCTTTCATAGATTTGTTAACTCTTTATTCTCTTGCTGTCTTCTTTGTGATTTGACAATTTTCTGTAATAGTATACTTTGATCTGCCACTCTTTAACATTTTTTAAATCTACTATAGGATTTTGCTTTGTCATTACTATGAGGCTCACATAAAGCATTGTATAATTATAGTAGGTCTATTTTAAACTAATAGCAACTTAACTTCAGTGACATACAAAAACTACACATTTACTTCCACCTCCACATTTTGTTTTTGATGCCCAAGGAACACCTTTTGTGTATCCACTGAGAAATAATTTAAAAAACAGTAATTTTTAATATTCTTTTAATTTTTATACTAGAGTTATAATTGATTTATATACTATGATTACACTATTAAAATATGTTTAAGTTGCCCATATGCTTATCAGTCAATTTTGTACTTTCATATATTTTCACGTTACTCACTAGTATCCTTCCGTTTAAGTTTGAATAACTCCCTCTGGCATATCATTTAAGGCAAGAGTTGTTGGTGATACACTCCTTCAATTTTTGTTTACCTGAGAAAGTCTTGTATGTCTTGCATATCTAAAGGACAACATTGCTGTGTAAAGTATTCTTAGATGGCAGTTTTTTGTTTGTTTTTTAATCTTTCAAAACTTCGAATATATAATCCTATTCCTTCGTGGCCTGAAAAGTTTCCACTCAGAAATCCACTGATAGCCTTATGGCAGTTCCTGTAGATGTAAAGAACCTTTTTTATCTTGTTGCTTCTTTTAAAATTCCCTTGTCTAGGTGAAATATCTTTAAGATGGAGACTAATTGTAATTCTTTGAGTTTCATGTATTTAGATGTCCATAAATCTGTGGAGAGCCCTAGATATAGAAAATTTTCAGCAATTATTTCTTTGAATAAATTTTCAACCCTTTACCTCTCTCTTTTCCTTCTGTAAATCCTATGTGAAAGTTAACACTCCTGATGGTGTCTCATAAATCCTGTAAATTTCCCTTGTTTCCTTTTCATTCTTTATTTTCTCCTCTACTGGATATTTTTAAATAATTTATCCTACAGTTGACAAATTCCTCCTTTTATTTGATCCAGTCTGCTGCTGATGCTTTCTATTTCACTTTTCATTTCATTTATCCTTCTCCTCCACAATATTTGGTTATTTTTCAGGATTTCTATTTCTTCATTGAATAGAATTCCTTTTGTGTATTAATGATTTCATTAGGTTGTCTCTGTGTTCTCTGATAGCCCACTGAACTTCCTTAAATCAGTCATTTTAAATTTTCTATCAGACAATTAATGTATCTCAGTTTCATTGGAGTCAGTCAGTACCTGGAAATTATTGTATTTTTCTGGTGTTACTATGTTTCCTTAGTTTTTCCGTTTCTTCTTACACTTAGTCAAAATCCGCTCACTTGATGGAGTGTTAAGTAGGTAGAGTGCAGCAATTGTAGCGCAGGTGAGGATATAATGGAATACTCTTCTTGCAGCTACGTCAGCTGAGGTCAGCAGTGGCAGACATTACAAGAGTCATTGATGGCCTGACATTGAAGGCTGAGTGTCCTGAGGCTGCTGTAAGTAGGACTGTGCTCATAATATCCTTTTCAGATTGTTTGTGATTAATGTGTAGAAATGCAACTGAATTTTGTATACTGACTTTGTATCCTACTTTTCTGAACTAATTTATTCAGTTTTTGTGATGAGTTTTCAGGAATTTCCACATATATGATCATATCTATTAACAAATATAATTTTAATTCTTCCTTTCCAATTTGGCGGCCTTTATTTCTTTTGTACATTCTCTGGCAAGAAAGTCTAATGCTATGTTTAATACAATGGCTAAAGTAGGCATCTTGCTTTATTCTTGATCTTAGAGGAAAAGTTCTCTGTCTTTCCACCATTAAGATGCTCCTTGTGGGTTTTTCTTCTCTGAGTCTTTTTACTTTTCTCCTTTTATTTTTAGTAAACATGTAATAATTATAGGTATTTGTGGGATACACAGTGATATTTTGATACATGTATGCAATGTGTCATAATCAAATCAGGATAATTAGTCTATTCATAATCTCAAATATCATTTCTCTGTTTTGAGGGCAGTGAAAATCCTCCATCTTTCTATGCCTAATTTCATTTAACATATTCTCCAAGTTCATCCATGTAGCTATGAAGGACAGGAGTTAATCCTCTATTATGGCTGAATAATGTTCCATTGTGTATACATTCCATATTCTTTCTCCATTCATCTGCTGATGGAGATTTAGGTTGATTCAATATCTTAACTGTTGTGAACAGTACTGCAGTAAGCATGAGAATGCAAATATCTTTTCTATATACTGATTTCCTGTACTCTGGTAGTGGGATTACCAAAGTGTATGGTAATCTACTTTTGGTGTTTTGTTTTTTTGACAAAACACCATAGTATATTCCATAATGGCTCACTAATTTATAGTCCCATAAATAGTGTATTAGTTCTCTTTTTCTCTGCATCCTTGCCAACATTTGTTACTTGTTGTCTTTTTGAAAAAAGCCATTCGAAAGGTGAAATAATATCTCATTGTGGCTTTGACTTGCATTTCCGTGATTAGAGATATTGAGCATTTTTTCACATACCTGTTGATCACTTGTTCTCCTTTGCATATTTTCAAATCAGATATTCTGGTGTTTTTTTGTTACTGAATTGTTTGAATTCATTGTATATTCCAGATATTAATCCCTTTTCAGATTAATATTTTCTCCCATTCTACAGAATATCTCTTAACAATTTGTTATTTCCTTTTATGTGTAGGTTTTTAGTTTGATACGCTTCCATTGGACTATTTTTTGTTTTTGTTGCCTGTGCTTATAAAGTCTTACCCATAAAATTTTTGCCTAGATGCACATCTTGAAGGGTTTCCCTTCTGTTTTCCTCTAGTACTGTTCAGGTCTCATGTTTAAGTCTCTAATCGATTTTGAGTTGATTTTTTTATATGCTGAGAGATAGGAGTCTAGTTCATTCTTCTGTATATGGATATCCTGTTTTCCCAACAAGATCTATTGAATCTGATGTCCTTTCCCAGGTGTGTTCCTGGCACCATTGTCAAAAACCAGTTGTCTGTAAATGATTTATTTCTGGGTTCTCTACTCTGTTCCATTGGTCTATGTCTGTTTTATGACCACAGCATGCTAATTTGTTTACCATTGTTTTGTATACAGGAGGGGTTGCTTCCAGGATCCCCTGCATGTACAAAAAGCCACATATGTTCAAGTCCCAGAGTCAGCCCTGTGTAACCCACATATATAAAATGTCAGCTATCGGCATACATTGTTTTTGCTTTTCTGAATACTGCATTCTATCCTCACTAGATTATGGGGAAAATCCACATATTTGAACCTACACAGGTCAAATCCATGTTGTTGAGTCAACTGTATTCTGAAGTCAGGCAGTGTGGTGCCTTCAGCTTCATTCTTCTTGCTCAGTATCGTTTCTCCTGTTTGTGGTCTTTTATGGTTCCATCCAAGTTTAAGGATTGTGTTTTCTCTATTTCTATGAAGAATGCCATTTTTTTTTAGATTTCTCTTTTCTCTCTTTTTTATTTTTAACTGATACATACTTATGCAGTACATGTGCTACATGCATAGAATATGTAATGATCAAGTCAAGGTATCCATCAACCTTAATTTGTCATCTCTATGTGTTAGGGACACTTCAAATCCTCTTATTTTAAAATATACATTACATTGTTAAATATAGTCATTCGACTCTTATCAAACTTTATAAATTATTTATTCTAACTAGGTATATATTTTCACCCATTAACCAACTCTCTTAACCCCCCAAACATACCCTTCACAGCCTTTGGTATCTATCCTTCTACTCTCTAACTCCATGACACCAACTTTATAGCTCCCATATACGAGTAATAACATACGATAATTATCTTTCTGTGTGTGGCTTAAAATAATGACCTCCCGTTCCATCCATATTGCTGTAAAGGACATTATTTCATTCTTGTTGGTCAATTAGTATCCCATTGTATATATTTATATCATTTTCTTTTCCACGTATCCACTGATGTATACTTAGTTCTTGAGTCAATCTTTGCTATTGTGAAGTGCTACAATAACCATGAAGATGCAAATATACTTTCAGTATACTGATATCTATTCCTTTAGATGAATATCCAGTAGTGTGATTGCTGGACTATATAATATTCCTCTTTAGGTTTTTGAAAAATCAAACTGTTTTCTATAGTGGCTATATTCATTTACATTCCCACCAACAGTGTATAAGAATTCCCTTCACATCCTCTCCAGCATTGGTCATTTTTTGTCTTTTATTAATAGCCATTCTTACTGTAGTTTTGACTTGCATTTTGCTGATAATTACTCATGTTGAGCTTACCTCTTGAAAAAAATGGTGAGAAATCTTGGCTACTTGTATGTCCTCTTTTGAGAAGTATGTATTCATGTCTTTTGCTCACCTTTTAATGGCATTAATGGGTTGTTTACTATCGAGTTACTTTAGTTCCTGGTATATTCTGGGTATTAGTACCTTGTCAGACGAGTAGTTTGCAAATGTTTTCTCCCATTCAGTAGGCTGTCTCTTCACTCTGGTGATTTTTTTCCCCTTATTCTGTACAAATTTTATGATTTAATATAGTCCCATTTGTCTGGTTTTTTTGGTCTGTTTTTGAGGTCTTATCCATAAAATCTTTGCCAAGACCAGTGTCCTAAAGTGTTTCCCCAATGTCTTCTTCCATTAATTGTAGGGTTGTAGTTTTGTGCCACATGTTTAGTCTTTAACCCATCTTGAGTTGATTTTGATATGGCAAGAGATAGGAACAGTTCCATTCTTCACATGGGTATCTAATTTTCACAGCTCCATTAAGTGAAAAGGTTGCTCTTTCTCCAATATATGTTCTTAGAACCTTTATCAAAAATCAGTTGGATGTCAATACATAAATTAATTTACAGGTTTTACTCTGTTCCATTGGTGTATCAGTTTTTATTCCAATACAATGCTGTTTCTGTTGCCATAGCCTTATATTTTTAAGTCAGACAGTGTGATGCATCCAGCTTTGTTCTTTTTGCTCAGAAGTGCTATGGATATTCCAGATGGTTTTTTGGTTCTATATGAATTTTAGGCCTTTTTACTATTTCTACGAAAAATGGCATTGGTATTTTGAGAGAGATTGCATTGAATCTGTAGATTGCAAAGGTAGTATGGTGATTTTAATTATGTTAATTCTCCTGATTCATGAGCATGGGATCTTTTTTGTTAAGTTCTCTTCAATTTCTTTCATCAGACTCTTGTAGTTTTTCTCGTTAGAGGTTTTTAACCTCTTTGGTTAAAATCGTTCATGGATTTTTTTGCACTAATTGTACATCATAGTACCTTCTTGATTTCTTTTATAGCTGCTTATTTATTGCTTTACAGAAATGCTCCTGATTTTTTAAACCTGTAAGTATAATCAACTTATTGATTAGATTGCAAGTTTTGATCTTTTGTACATCATTATCAGTCGTAAAGTCCCCTTTTTAATTTTTTATTTTATTTATATAGGTCTTCTCTCTTTTATTCTTGGTTAGTTTAACCAGTGGCTATTGTTTCTTTTCAAAAATCAATTGCCCGTCTCATTGATCCTTTATATTTATTTAGTCTCTTGTTTAGTTCTGCTCTGATCTTTGTCATTTCTTTCCTTCTACTAATTTGGTATGGTTTGTTCATGTTTTTCTGGTACATCATTAGAGTACTTACGATCTTTTCTACCTCTTTTGATGGGAGCACTTATTACTATGAATGTTCCCCTTAGCATGGCTTTTGCAGTATCCCATAATTTTCAGAATGTTGTGTTTCTATTTTCACTTGTTTAAGTAAATATTTTATGTCTGCCTTAATTTCTTCCTTGACCCAAAGGACATTCAGCAGCATACTAATTTCCATGTATTCATGCAGTTTTGGATGTTTCTCTTATTTATTTATAGTTTTATACTATTGTGGTCAGAGAAGATATGTGACACGAACCGTTTTATTTAAAAAATTGAAAATCAAACTTAGTGTCCTAACATATAATATATCCTAGACTGTTCCAGGTACTCATGAGAAACGTGTGCATTCTGAAGCTGTTTTATGAACTGTCCTCTAAATGTCTGTTAGGTTCATTTGGTATAAAGTGCTGTTTAAATCCAATGTGTTTTGTTAATTTTTTTGTTTAGATGATCTAATACTGGAAGTGAAGAATTGAAGTTCCCAAGACTATTGTATTGAAGTCTACCTTTCCCTTCAGATTTAATGTTTACTTTATATATCTGGGTGCTTTGCTGTTGGTTGTATATATGCTTAGAATTGTTAAAACTTCTTGGTTAGTTGATCCCTTTGTGTCTATATAATGACTTCTTTTGTCTCTTTTTACTGTTTTTTGTTTAACCTTTGTTTGATCTGATATAAGTATGGCTACTCCTGTTTGGCTGTTGTCTCCATTTGCATGGAATATCTTTTCCCATTCCTTTACTTTCAACTATATGTCTTTACAGGTGAGATTAGTTTCTTGTAGACAGCATTTAGCTGAGTCATGCTTTAGATTCATTCAGGCAGTCTGTCTTTAAGTAGAAAGTTTAATCCATTTACATGCAATGTTGTTGTTATAAGACAGCTTATTCCTGTCATCAGTTGATTTCTTATCATTTTGCTTTCATGAGGTTGTCCTTTCACTTCTTATTGTAGGACTCGCTTAACCATTTCTTTTAGAGACAGTGTAATGGCAATTAATTACCTCTGCTTTTACTTTTCAGGGAAACACTATTTCTCCTTCACTTCTGACTAATATAACTTTCCTAAGCACAGTATTCCTGGTTGGCAGGCTTTTGGTTTTGTTTTTCCTTTAAGCACTCTGCATATATCATCCCATCCTCCTAGCCAGTAAAGTTTCTGCTGAGAAATCTGCTGGTCTGAAGGTGTTCCTTGTATCTACAACCTCTTTTATCTCTTGTTTTATGATTCCTTGTCTTTGGCTGGGCATTATAGCTGTAATGTGTTGTGAAAAACACCTTTTTGAATTGTACCTATTGAGGGTTCTGAGATTTCTGTATCTGGAAGTCTAAATCTCTTGTAAGATTGGGAAGTGTTCACATATTATTTCATTAAATAGATTTTATGATCTTTTAGTTTGTTTTTCACCTTCTGGGACACAGAATAGTCAAATATTTGGTCACCTTATGGCATCCTATAAGTCACATAGCCTTTGTTCATTTTTTTTTTAATTTTTGTCTGAGTCATTTCAAAAGACTTGTCTTCAAGTTGTGAAATTCTTTCTTCTGCTTGATGTAGTCTATTGTCAAAGCTTTCAAATGTATTTTTATTTCATTCAATTAATTCTTCAATTCCAGAATATGTTTGGTTCATTTTATATCTATCTCCTCAATAAATTTCTGATTCATACCCTGAATTTTTTATTTCTTTATATAGTTTATCAGATATTTAATATTTATTGAATTTTTCAAGGTTTCATCAATTTGTTTTTTACTGGAATCTATTAGAGAATTACTGCATTCCTTATATGTCATATTTTCTTACCTTTCATGTTTCTTGTGTCCTTACATTGGTATCTGCACATCTAGTGTAACAGCAGCTTTTTCCAATTTTTTGAACTTTCCTAAGAGACTCCTGATCCTGAAGATGTATCTATGGCGTTCTTTCGGCAGGGCACTTTGGTTTTTATTCTGGGTGCCTGCAGTAGTGTAATCTCCATGTAATATTTTCACCTGTAAACAGCACGAGTAGTGTCTGGGAGTTCCTCTGTAGTTTAGGATGCAGTTGTTGGTGGAGGCTGTGGTAAAATTTGGCTGGAAATAGGGACACCAGGTGGGCCACTCCTCAGGTCCCAGTGGCAGGTGACAAATGCTTATCCTTCAGCCCAATTGTAGTGTATGCTGGCACCAGTGTTGGCAGGTCTAGGTAGACCAACTTTGCACCTCCAGGCAGCTTGCTCAGCTTCCAACAGTGGAAGAGCTAGCCCACAGGGTAGGTAGGTCCTTGAGCCCTGAGCAGCAGGTATGGCTTACGCAATGGCAGGAGCCATCATAAAACAATCTTCTGCCTCCCAAGATGTTTGTGCTGCTATTGGGATGGCTGGGATAGGATAGATGAGCTTGTCTGAAGGCCCAGAGTTGGCACATTCAGGTGAATACCAGTTGTGATGGTAATAGTCATTTGATTAGGCCAGTCCTCTAGTCCCCAGGAGTGCTCAGATGCCAAGAATAGTACATAGGGCAGGGTGATTCCTGGGCCAATAGACAGTATGTGCTGGCACTGGGAGAAGAGGATGAGAGCAGGCCAGGTGGGCCTGTCCTGAGGCGCTCAGTAATGCAAGAATGCACTATGGTCGGCAGGCACAGGATGATCTCTGTATACCCTGCTGAATGCTCATGTGGGGATAGTAGCACCTATATTGGAGCCCTCCTGGGGAAGTTAGGTGGGGATGCTTTCAGTAGCAGAAGCTGTAAACAGGCAGTTCAGCAATGCATGCTTCAGAACCAGGTGGTGACTATTGGCAGGGTTGCCTTTCCTTGCGGTGTTTTAAAATACATGGCAGCATTGCTGTGGAGGTGGCAGAGTACTGCCAATAGCTCATACTTTGTCCTTAGAGGCAGCAGCCAGGAGTGGCAGCTTTGTGTAAGGGATGCCCATGGGGCTCCAGAGATGAGATACAGGAATGTGGGTCCCACAGCAGATCCAGCCTGGTGGGGGCTATGCTATCAAAATAGAACTTTCCTGAAGTTGCCTGCTTTAGGAGATATGTGGGTTGCCCAGGATTCAGGATAGTCTCCTTCTCTGGGAGCTGTTGATTGCCATTGCAGTCTGCAGGTAGCCTCTTATTAGTCTCAGTGCACCTATGAGTCAGGAAATTCTCTGACTAAAATTTCATGAGTCTGCCATGGGAATGTGGACCAATGGGGACTCACTCACTTACCCTTTCTGCACATCTAGGAGTCTCTTCATACTACTAGACAGTTCCATAGAAGCAGACTGCCTGACTCCCCTCTTATCCTTTGCGTTTGTTTTTCTTATCACTTCTCAGTTGAATTCAAGCATTCTCTCAGAGGAAATCTATATAAACTGTGATTGCCTACTTGTTATTTTGGTTCTACTTTGTGAAGGAGGAAAGTGCCAGATTCCTATAGTCAGCCATCTTGAAGCCCTTGCTGATAGCAGGATAGGGATTTCATGGCATTTGTAGATTGCTATGGGTAGTATGATCATTTTAACATTATTCTTTCAATCCATCAACATCAGGTGTCCTTCAAAATTTTTGTGTAGCCTCCTTAATAACTATAATCAGTATTTTATAGTTTTCATTGTAAAAATATTTAACCTCCTTGGTTAAGCTTTTTTTTTGTAGCTATTGCAAATAAAATTGCTTTATTTGTTTTGGCTAATTTGTTATTTGTCTATACAGAAATGATAGTAATTTTTTGGGAAGGCAGGGAGTGGAGACAGGTTCTCACTCTGTTTCCCAGGCTGGTGTGCAATGGTGCAATCTCTGGTCACTGTAACTTTCACCTCCCAGGTTTAAGCAATCCTCCCATCTCAACCTCTCAAGTAACTGAACTACAAAAGAAAATCACCACACCAAGCTGTTGTACAGATGGGGTTTTGCCACATTGCCCAGGCCAGTCTGAAACCCCTACGCTCAAGCAATCCACCTGAATCAGCTTCTCAAAGCTGAGATTACAAGCATGAGCCACCACACCTACTCCTACATATTTTTTATATTGATTTTTGTATCCTGTAACTTTTTTGAATTTGTCAGTTCTAAAAGACTTTGGTAAAGTCTTTAGGTTTTCATATGGTATAAAAAATTTCCTATGCCATCTACAAAGGACAGACAGTATGACATTCTCTTTGCCAATTTGAAAACCGTTTTTCTTGCCTAATTGTTCTCATGAGGATTTTTCTTACTCTGTTAAATAAGAGTGATGAAAGTGGACATCCTTGTCTTGTTCTAGTTGTAAGAGGGAAGATGTTTAGCTTTTCCGCAGGAAGCTGTGGATTTGACATATATGACCTTCACTGAGTTATGTTCCTTTTAGACATCATGAAGCGATGTTGTGTTTTATCACATGCTTTTTCTTCATCTATTGAGATGATCATATTTTTGTCCTTCCTTCTATTAATCTGATGTATCACATTTATTGATTTGTATATGTTGAACAATCTGTGAGACCCTAGTGGTGACACCCAGGCCTGGTGGTGACAAAATCTGTCCGCAGTTGCTTGTCCATAAAGAATTTTATGTCTCCTTCACTTACGAAGCTTAGTTCAGCTGGATATGAAATTTTGGGCTGAAAATACTTTTCTTTAAGAATGTTGAATATTGCTCTTCTCTGGCTCATAAGGTTTCTGCCAAGATACAGGCTGTCTGATGGGCTTTACTTTCTGAAAAACCTGACCTTTCTCTCTGGCTTCCCTTAGCATATTTTCCTTCATTTTGACTGTGGTGAATCTAACTGTTGTGTCTTGATTATGGTGTATTATCTTTTTGTTTTTTTTTTTGTCCTTATATTTATTTTAATTTTGAAATTATAATTTAAGTTCTGGGGTACATGTGCAGAATGTGCAGGTTACATAGGTAAATATGTGCCATGTGGTTTTTCTGTATCCATCACTCCGTCATCTACATTAGATATTTCTCCTAATGCTATTCCTCCCCTAGCCCCCTAAACCCCAATTAGCCCTGGTGTGTGATGTTCCCCTCCCTGTGACCATGTGTTTTCATTGTTCAAATCCCACTTATGAGTGAGAACATGCAGTGTTTGGTTTTCAGTTGTGTCAGTTTGCAGACAATGACGGTTTCCAGCTTCATCCATGTCCCTGCAAAGCACATAAACTCATCCTTTTTTATGGCTGCGGAGTATTCCATGGAGTATATGTGCCATATTATTATTTTTTTTTTTTTGAGACAGAGTTTCACTCATTTACCGAGGCTAGAGTACAATGGCACAATCTCAGCTCACTGCAACCTCCGCCTCTTGGGTTCAGGCAATTCTCCTGCCTCAGCCACCTGAGTAGCTGGGATTACAGGGACGCACCACCATGCTCAGCTAATTTTTCTATTTTTTCTTTTTTTTAGTAGAGACGGGGTTTCACCATGTTGACCAGGATGGTCTCGAGCTCTTGACCTCGTGATCCACCCGCCTCGGCCTCCCAAAGTGCTGGGATTACAGGCGTGAGCCACTGCGCCGGGATTACAGGCGTGAGCCACCGCGCCAGGCCTATGTGCCATATTTTCTTTATCTACTCTATCATTGATGGTCACTTGGGTGGGCTATGTCTTTGCTATTGTGAACAGTGCAGCAATAAGCATAAATGTGCATGTGTCTTTATAATAGAATAATTTATACTCTTTTGGTATATACCTACTAATGGGATTACTGGATCAAATTGTATTTATACTTCTTAATCCTTGAGAAATCTCCACATTGTCCTCTACAATGGTTAAACTAATTCACCCTCCCACCAACAGTGTAAAAGCATTCGTATTTCTAGACATCCTCTCCAGCATCTGTTGTTTCCTTTTTAATGATCGCCATCCTAACTGGTGTGAGATGGTATCTCATTGCAGTTTTGATTTGTATTTCTCTAATGACTAGTGATGAGCTTTTTTTCATATTTGTTGGCTACATAAATGCCTTCTTTTGAGAAGTGTCTGCTAATATCCTTCGCCCACGTTTTGCTGGGGTTATTTTTTCCTTCTAAATTTGTTTAACTTCCTTGTAGATTATACATATTAGCCCTTTGTCAGACGGAGATTGCAAAACTTTTCTCCCTTTTTCTGGGTGGCCTGTTCACTATGATGACAATTTCTTTTGCAGTGCCGAAGTTCTTTTCTTTAGATCCCATTTATCTATTTTGGCTTTTATTACCATTCCTTTTGGTGTTTTAATCATGAAGTCTTTGCCCATACCTATGTTCTGAATGGTACTGCCTATGTTTTTCTTCTAGGGTTTTTATGGTTTTAAATCTTCCATTTAGGTCTTCATTCCATCTTGAGTTAATATTTGTATAAGGCATAAGGGATCCAGTTTGAGTTTTCTACATGTGGCTACTCAGTTTTCCCAACACCATTTATTAAATACAGAATCCTTTCCCTGTTGCTTTTGTCAGGTTTGCCAAAGATCAGTTGGTTGTAGATGTGTGGTGTTATTTCCGAGAACTCTGTTCTGTTACATTGTTCTATACATTTGTTTTGCTACTAGTACCATGCTGTTTTGATTACTGTAACCTTGTAGTATACTTTGAAGCCAGGTAGCGTGAAACCTCAAGCTTTGTTCTTCTTCCCTAGAATAGTCTTTGCTATGCGAGCTCTGTTTTAATTCCAAATGAAATTTAAAGTATTTTTTTTCCAATTCTGTGAAGAAAGTCAATGATAGCTTGATGGGGATGCCACTGAATCTATAAATTACTTTGAGCAGTAGAGCCATTTTCATATTAATAATTCTTCCTAACCATGAATGTAAAATGTTTTCCCATCTGTGTCCTCTCATTTCCTTGAGCAGTGATTTGTAGTTCTCCTTGAAGAGGTCCTTCAAATCCCTTGTAAGTTGTATTCCTAGGTATTTTATTCTTTGTAGCAATTGTGAATGGGAGTTCACTCAAGATTTGGCTGTTTGTCTGCAATTGGTTTATACAAATGCTTGTGATTTTTGCACATTGATTTTGTATACCGAGGCTGTGCCGAAGCTGTTTAGCAGCTTAAAAAGATTTTGGAGTGAAACTATGGGGTCTTCTAAATATACAATTATGTCATCTGCAAATAAGAGATAATTTGACTTCCCCTTTTCCTAACTGAATACGCTTTATTTCTTTCTCTTGCCTGATTGCCCTGGACAGAACTTCCAATATGATGTTTAATAGGAGTGGTAAGAGAGGGCATCCTTGTCTTGTGCTGGTTTTCAAAGGAAGTTCTTCGTTTTTCCCCATTCAGTATGATATTGGCTGTGAGTTTGTGTTTCAAAATAATAAGAGCTACTTATGACATTCTATCAATACCTAGTTTATTAAGTTTTTAGCCTGCAGGGCTGTTGAATTTTGTCAGAGGTCTTTTCTGCATCTATTGAAATAATCATGTGGCTTTTTGGTTTTGGTTCTGTTTATATGATGGATTGTGTTAATTGATTTGCATGTGTTGAAACAGCTTTGCATCCCAGGGATGAAGCTGCCTTGATTGTGGTGGATAAGCTTTTTGATGTGCTGCTGGATTCAGTTTGCAGTATCTTATTGGGAATTTTTGAATCGAAGTTCATCAGGGATATTGGCCTGAAATTTCCTTTTTTTATTGTTCTTCTCTGCCAGGTTTTAGTGTCAGGATGATTTTGGCCTCATAAAAATGTGTTAGAAAGGATTTCCTCTTTTTCTATTGTTTGGAATAGTTTCAGAAGGAATAGTACCAGCTCCTCTTTGTACCTCTGGTAGAATTCAGCTGTGAAACTATCTGGTCCTGGACTATTTTTGGTGGGTAGGATATTAATTTTTGTCTCAATTTCAGAACTTATTGGTCTATTCAGCAATTCACCTTTTTCCTAGGTTAGTCTTGGGAGGGTGTAGGTGTTCAGTAACTTGTCCATTTCTTCTAAGTTTTCTGGTTTATTTGGGTAGAGGTGTTTATAGTATTCTCTGATGGTAGTTTGTATTTCTATGGGATCAGTGGTGATATCCCCTTTATCATTTTTTATTGCATCTATTTGATTCTTCTCCCTTTTCTTTATTAGTCTGGCAGGTGGTCTATCTATTTTGTTAATCTTTCCAAAAAACCAGCTCCCGGATTCATTGATTTTTTTTAAATGGTTTTTCATCTCTATCTCCTTCAGTTCTGCTCTGATCTTAGTTATTTCTTGTCTTCTGCTAGCTTTTGAATTTATTTGCTCTTGCTTCTCTAATTCCATTAACTGCGATGTTAGGGTGTGGATTTTAGATCTTTCCTGCTTTCTCTTGTGGGCATTTATTGGTATAAATTTCCCTCTAAACACAGCTTTAAATGTGTCCCACAGATTCTTCACTCTCATTGGTTTCAAAGAACATCTTTATCTCTGCCATCATTTCATTATTTACCCAGTAGTCCTATTCAGGAGCAGGTTGTTCAGTTTCCATGTAGTTGTGCAGTTTTGATTGAGTTTCTTAATCCTGAGTTCTAATTTGACTGTACTGTGGTCTGAGATTGTGTTGTGATTTTCATTCTTTTGCATTTGCTGAGGAGTGTTTTACTTCTAGTTATGTGGTCAATTTTAGAGTAAGGACAATGGTGTTAAGAAGACTGTATATTCTGTTGATTTGGTATGGAGAGTTCTGTAGATGTTTATTAGGTCAGCTTGGTCCAGAATTGAGTTCAAGTCCTGGATATCCTTGTTAACTATCTGTCTCAATCTGTCTAATATTGAAGTGGGATGTTAAAGTCTCCCACTATTATTGTGTGGGAGTCTGTCTCCTTGTAGGTCTCTAAGTACTTACTTTACAAATCTGGATGCTCCTGTATTGGGTACATATATATTTAGGTTAGCTCTTATTATTTCATTGATCCCTTCACCATTACATAATGCCCTTCGTTGTCTCTTTTTATCTTTCTTAGTTTATAATGTTTTATCTGAGATTAGGATTGCAACTACTGCTTTTTTTTTTTCCATTTGCTTGGTAAATATCCCTTCATCCCTTTATTTTGAGCCTATGTGTATCTCTGAACATAAGATGGGTTTCCTGAATACAGCACACCGATGGGTCTTGACTCTATCCAATTTGCCCTTCTGTGACTTTGAATTGGGGCATTTAGATCATTTAAATTTAAGTTAATTGTTGTTATATGTGAATTTGATCCTGCCATTATGATGCTAGCTGTTTATCATGCCCTTTGATTGATGCAGTTTCTTCATAGCATTGATGGTCTCTACAATTTGGTATATTTTTGCAGTGGCTGGTACTGGTTTTTCTTTTCCATGTTTAGTGCTCCCTTCAGGAGCTCTTGTAAGGTGGGCCTGCTGGTGATAGAATCTCTCAGCAGTTGCTTGTCCATAAAGGATTTTCTCCTTCATTTATGAAGCTTAGTTTGGCTGTATATTGAATTGTAGGCTTAAAATTCTTTTAAGAATGTTAAATATTAAGCCCCACTCTCTTCTAGCTTATCCGGCTACTGCCCAGAAATGTACTGATAGGCTTATGGGCTTCTGTTTTTCGATAACCTGACCTTTCTCGCTGACTGTCCTTAGCTATTTTCCTTCATTTCAACTGTTGTGAATCTGACAATTATGTATCTTGGACTTGCTCTTCTTCAGGAGTAACTTTATGGTGTTCTCCTTGTTCCTCAATTTGAATGTCGGCATGCCTTGCTAGGGTTCGGGAAGTTCTCCTGGATAATATCCTGAAGAGTGATTTTCAACTTGGTTTCATTCTCCCGATCACTTTCAGGTACACGAATCAAACACAGACTTGGTCTTTTCACATAATTCCATATTTCTTGGAGGCTTTGTTAATTTCTTTTCACTTTTTTCTCTAATCTTCTCACTTTATTTCATTGAGTTGATCTTCAATCTCTGATATCCTTTTTTCTGCTTAATTGATGCAGTATTGAAACTTGTCTATGCTTCACAAAGTTCTCGTGCTGTTTTTTTCAGCTCCATCAGGTCGTTGGTGTTCTCTAAACTGGTTATTGTAGTCAGCAATTCGTTCAACATGTTTTTTAGTTTCTTAGCTTCCTTGCACTGAGGTAGAATATGCTCCTTTAGCTCAGAGGAATTTATTAACCCACCTTCTGAGGCGTGCTTCTGTCAGTTCTTCAAACTCATTCTCCAATTTTGTTCCCTTGCTGATGAGTTGTGATTCCTTGGAGGAGGAGAAGCATTCTCGTTTTTAGAATTTTCAGCCTTTTAGCACTGGTTTCTCCCAAACTTCATGGATTTATCTATCTTTGGTCTCTGAAGTCAGTGACCTTTGGATGGGGTCTCCAAATGGACTTTTTTTGTTGATGTTGAAATTATTTCCTTCTGTTTGTTAGTTTTCCTTTCAACAGTCAAGCCCCTCTGCTGGTGTGCTGGAGTTTGCTGGAGTTCCACTCCTGACCCTGCTTACCTGGGTATCACTAGCAGAGGCTGCAGAATAGGAAATATTGCTGCCTGTTTCTTGTCTGGTAACTTCACCAGAGTGGTACCTGCCAGATGCCAGACAGAGCTCTCCTGTACGAGGTGTCTGTCCACCCCCACTGGGAGGTGTCTCCCAGTCAGAATACGCAGGTATCAGGGATCCACTTGAGGAGGCAGTCTGTCCCTTATCAGAACTCTAACACTGTCTGGGAGATCTGTTGCTCTCTTCAGAGCTGCCAGACAAACATTTTAGTCTATTGAAGCTGTTCCCACAACCACCCCTTTTTCCAGATGCTCTATCCCAGGAAGACAGGGGCTTTATTTATATGTCCCTGATGGGTTGCTGCCTTTTTCAGATGCCCTGCCCAGCAAGGAGGGAATCTAGTAAGACAGTCTGCCTGCAGCTGCCTTTGCTGAGCTGTGGTGGGCTCTGCCCAGTTCAGACTTCCCAGTGGCTTTGTTTATACTGTAAGATTAAAACCACTTACCTGAGCCTCAGCAATGGCAGACACCGCTCTCCCCACCAAGCTCACACATCCCAGGTTAAGCTCAGACTGCTGTGCTGCCTGCGAGAATTTCAAGCCACCGGATCTTAGCTTGCTTGTCTCTGTGGTGGTAGGAACCATCAAGCCAGATCACTTGGCTCCCTGGCTTCAGCCCCCTTTTCAGGGGAGTAAATGTTTGTCTCACTGGTGTTCCAGGTTCCACTGGGGTATGAAAAAAGAAAACTGCTGCAGCTAGCTGTGTCAGCCCAAATGGCTGCCCAGTTTGTGCTGGGAACCCAGGCCCCTAATGTTGTTGTTGATACTGGAGGGAATATCCTGGTATGTAAGTTGTGAAGACCATGGAAAGAGCATAGTATCCAGCCTGAAGTGCAGGGTACAGACCCTAATGGCTTACCTTAGCTAGGAGAGTGAGTTTACCAACTCCTTGAGCTTCCCAAATGAGGGAACGCCCGACCCTGCTTCAGCTCGCCCTCCTTTGGCTGCACCCACTGTCTAACCATTCCCAATGAGATGAATCAGGTACCTCAGTTAAAAATGCAGAAATCACTCACCTTCTTTGTCAGTCTCGCTGGGAGCTGCACACTGGAGCTGTTCCTGTTCAGCCATCTTGCCAATCTTGATAATTGTGTATTATCTTTTTTAGGTCCTATTGGATTCAGATTGCTAGGTTTTTGGGTTTTTTGTTGTTGTTTTGCTTTTGAGGATTCTGCATCTATGTTCATCAAGGAGATTGGCCTATACTTTTCTTTTTTGTTGTTGTTGTGTCCTTATCTGGTTTTGGTATTAAGATTCTGCTTGCCTTACAGAGTTAGGAAGAATTCATAACTCATCTGAGAGTCTCAGAATCGACTGAGAATTCATGTTCTTCAAAAAAATTGGTAAAATTCACCAGTAAACCCATGCAACCCTGAGGTTTTCTTTACTGGAAACACTGGGAGACTTTATTACTGATTCAGTCTCATTCCTTGTTATTGCTCTGTCCAGATTTTATTTTCTGCCTGGGTCAATATTGGGAGGTTATATAAGTCCAGGAATTTATGTTTCCTCTAGGTTTTCTCATTGTTGACATATAGCTGTTCATAATAGTCGCTAATAAGCTTTTGTATTTCTGTGCTGCCCATTGTAACGTCTCCTTTTTCATTTCTAGTTTTATTTCTTTGGGTCTTCTTAGTCTAGCTAATGGTTTATTGGTTTCCTCTTTTCAAAGTCAACTTTTTGGGTGGGTTTGTTGACTCACACCTGTAAACACAGAATTTTGGTAGGCTGATCACTTGGGTCCAGGAGTTTAAGACCAGCCTGAGCAACATGGCAAACCCCCAGAACCACAAAAAGAAAAAAATATAATAGCCAGGTGTAGTGCTGCACATCTGCTGTCTAAGCTACTCAGAAGCTGAGATGGAGCGATTGCCTCAGTCCTGAAGGCAGAGGTTACAGTGAGCCAAGATCATACCACTGCATTCTAGCCTGGGTTACAGAAAAAGACCCTGTCTCATGGGAAAAAAAAAACAAAAACAAAAAACCAATTTCACTGATTTTTTTTAAATCTCTATTTCATTTAGATCTGCTCTTTAGATCTTTATTATTTATTTATTTCTAAGTTTGGTTTGTTCTTGCTTTTCTAGTTCCTTGAGATGCATTTATTAGGCTGTTTGTTTTAATTCTTTCTACCTTGCTGATGTGGGTGTTTATCGAAATAAATGTCCCTCATAGCACTTATTTTGTTCTACCCTATACATTTTTGTGTATTGAGTTTCCATTTTCATTTGTTTCCAACAATTTTTAAATGTTTAAATCAATTTCTTCATTGACACAATCATCATTCAGGAACATGTAGTTTGATTTCCATGTATCTGTTCAATTTCAGAAGTTCCTCTTGTTATTAATTTCTAGTCATATTCCATTAAGATCTGAGAAGATCCTTGATGTGATTCTGAGTTGCAACACTTTTTTGAGACTTGTTTTGTGTCCTAAAATATGGAGTATTCTGGAGAATGTTCTATATGCTAACGAAGAACATATATTCTGCATCTGTGGATAAAATCTGTAAATTTATTAGGTCCATTTGATCTATGCAGTTTAAATCCAATTTCTTTGCTGATATTTTTCTTTCCAAATAATCTGTCAAATGCTGAATATGAAGTGTTCACATCCCTAATTATTATTGTATTTGGGTTTATTTCTTTAGCAGTAATATTTGTTTAATATGTCTGGGTACTCCAGTGTTGTTGGTTGCATATATATTTATAATCGTTACATCTTCATCTTCGTGCTGAATTGAACCATTTATCATTATATCATGACCTCCATTATTATATTGACTTAGTACTTTTTGTCTATCTACTGCATGTTTTTGGTGTCTGTGTGGAATATCTTCTTCCATCCATTCCCTTAAAGCCTATGGGTGTCGTCATAGGGGAAGTCAGTTTATTGTAGGCAGCATGTAGTTGGGCTTTGTTTTTTTAAGTTCATTTAGCCAGTACCTATTTTTGATTTGGGAAATTTAAATTACCTACATTTAAGATTGTTATCAATAGTTGAGGACTTATTCCTGTTTTATGGTTTTCTGATTGTTTTGTATACCTTTGTTTCCTTCGTAATTTTATGATTTTCTGTAGTGATCTTTTATTCCTTTCCCATTCTGAATTGTGTTTCTGTTCTACTTGTTTTATGCTTTTATATTTTTATTATGGTAGATATCATCCTCCTTCCAGATGTAGTACTCCCTTAAGCATTTCTTGCAGGGCTGCTTTAGTAGTAATGAATTCCCTCCGATTTGCTTATCTGAGGGAAGCAAAATTTCTTCCCTCATTCTGTTTCATTTCTGAAGGACAACTTTGCTGGGCGTAGTATTTGTGGCTAGCAGTTTTGTGGGGTTCCCCCCTTTGGCATTTTTGAATGGCATCCAATTCCTTCCTTGCCCAGGTTTCTGTTGAGAAATCTGTTAGTCTACTGTCGATTCCCTTATATGTGATTTCATGATTCTACATGTTTTTAGAATTCTCTGATTTGTTACAGCTTGATGAAAATGTGCCTGAGAGACCCTTTTAGGGTTGAATCTATTTAAGGACTTGTGAGCTTCCTTTATCTGTTAGTCTTTCTCTTTCCCAAAACTTTGGCAGTTTTCAGATATTATCTTATTAAATTTTCTGGGCTTTATCCCATCAATTCTCCTTCTGAAACTCCCAAAATGTGAAATATTGTTAGCTTGGTAGTGTCTCATATGTCACACAGGCTCTCTTCGTTCTTTTTATTTATTTAAATCTGTCTTGATTCTTTCAAAACACCTGTCTTCAAATTTAGAAATTATTTCTTCTGCTTGATTGAGCCTGCTTTTGAAGCTTTTAATTGTATTTTTTATTTTGTTCATTTAATTTGTCACTTCCAATATTGCTGTCTGGTGCTTTTCATGATATCTCTTTGATGAATTTCCCATTTACATGATGAATTGTTTTCCTGATATCTTTACATTGTCTACTTGTGTTCTCTTTTATCTCACTGGGTTTCTTTAAGATTTCCTTTACTTTGGAATCTGTTGTTGTAGAAGTATTCTGATATTTTTGGCAAGTCCTGTTTTCTTTCCGCCCCCCATTTTTGTCCTCAAATTTATATCTGCATATCTGGAGTAAGAGACACTTCCAATTTGATGAAGTAACCTGAATAAAGACTTTTTCTGTATGATTCTAGTTCAGTGCAGAAGTGTAGTTTCTCTACAGTTATTTAGATTATAATCAACATCAGTGGTATCTGCAAGTTCACAAGTGGCTTAGGCTGCTTAGTGTTTAGCTTCTTTGTGAAGGCAAGAAGGCTCCTTAGAGGTACTTACTCCTCTATTTTTGCTGATGTTGCTAACTACCCTCAAACTTTTTGACAACACATTTTATGCCTCTTCTGATTCTGCATGTACAGTTTCACTGCGCTGGGCAGGGAACTAGAATGTCACTGGAATTTGGTTCACTTTGCTACTCACAGATAATTCGAAGTTATCTTTCTCCTAATACTGCCAACAGTATGGGTTACATGATTTTATTTGCACTTATTGATTTTATGCTTTTGGGGGAGGATAAGTTGAGATGATTTATAGTCAGAGTGGATGGAGAGCAGCATGCTATTCTGCTCCAATCCTGGCTGAAAGTGTTTTAAATTATCCTTTTTTCTTAGTGCCCCCATCTAATCTACTACTATGTCTTATCAACTTTCTGGGTTTGCCCACTCTGGGTAGTCTTCTATCCAACTATCCCCCTGGTTAAAACCACCACCATTTCTCTGCCTACATTATTGTCCTTACCTCATTACTGATCTCTCACTTTCCACTCTTCCTTCTATTCTTTACACAACAGCTCAAGGGAGTTCTTTAAATGTAAAGTGGATCTTGCTGCTTCCCTACTTGAATGTTCTGACAGCTTCCTGTCACACTGTCTTGTGTCAGTCTCACAGCACACAGAGCTTAATTCAGGAATCCTTATGCTGGTCACTTACTGAGAGAGTTTCACGGTGGGCAGCTGAAAGGCTGCACAGAACACTCCTCAGAGTTCTGCAAGCAGCTGAGAGAGCTGTGCTATTTATCTGTCACTAGTGAGTGCTGCCCCTGTGACAGCTCACTCTTTCCTTTTGGCCTGCCCTGTGTGCAGCTAAGCAAGTCCCTGAAATCAGAGGCAGTACTTATGAAAATATCTGGTGGGCTTCATTAAGACGCCATCAGTATGGAAAACATGAATGCTACAGGCATATGAGTGGGGCCCCTTTGCTGCCTGTGTGTCCATCCCTGAGAACGTAAATACTGTTCTTTACCTCCATATCTACAGTGCCTGCCATAGAGCAAGGCCCCCAAGGTTTGTTGATCTACCTGCCTCACCTGGAGTCTCCCATTTCTGCCACAGCTAGCTGACATTAGCCATGTGCCCCTTTGTTTGTTCCCTATAATAGGCCATTTCCGAAGTAAGCATCATCCTCATTTCTATATGTTTTCTCTGATTACTGGAAATTCCTCAAGTGTTGACCACTTTGATTCCTGGGCCCCTTAAGAGTCCATTAGCATTGGAATGGAGCCCACGGGACCATAGCAGACAGATGCCACCACATCTTTTCGTGAAGTAGTGTTCAGGCTCAAGGGGTCATAGCCGGGAGGTCCTCTGGGGCCCCTTGCTCTCCTCCTACTCACAGCACTCCTGCAGCCAGCAGCGGTGAAGGAGCCAAGCTGCGTTGATTACTTTTGACATCAGTTGTTAACATAATTTTGACGTTGAGCCTCCCCCCAGTTCTGGGGTGGCTGTGACTGTGTCCAGGCTCCAACTTGAGAAGCTATGGGGAGCCTCTCACCCCCGGATCTGGCCTGGCTGGGAGGTGGCCTGGGAAGGGACCTGTGTTTCTCCAGCCTGCGCCCTCGGGGCCTGGGGGTGGGGCCCCAGCAGATGTCTGGATTTGGTAGCCAGGGCCTGGAGCCGGATGCTGAGAATGAGGCCTGCAACTCATTTCCCCATTTAACATTCTGAGAACATCTGCACCGGTTTCCAAGGCTTCTCCCTCACTAATTGCTTTGATTATTGTGAGAAGTTAAGAACTGGCACATTTCCGCGATGTTGTGATGAAGGTGAAAAGATCGCTCTTAATTAGATTAAAAACATTTTTTTCTTCCTGTGTAATTTTGCCTTGAAAATCAAGGCCACTTTTTTGTTTTCTTCATCCAAAGACCTCCAGAAACTTTCCTCCCCACCTCTCCAGAGGTTTCTGGGGAATGTCCTGTGAGCTCAACTCTTGGAGAAGATAGTGCTTAACCCAGATTCCATTGTATATTAAAGTTTCCTAGGGCTGCTCTTGCTGCCTGGAACCTTCCCCTGAAAATGTGTCTTGGGAGACCTAGACAGTGACTTCCTGCAGCATGGAGACCCGGGTGGGTCAATTTTAGTTGCGTGGGTGGCTGTGTTGCTTTCTTTCCATTTCCTGGGCTCACTCACGCTCAAGAGTTGACCCTGTCCTGGCTCTGTCGTTGCCTGAAAGTTGTCTTCCTCAGTGCCCCCGCTACTCAGACCCCACCCCTGGGCCTACAGAGCCATTTCTGTTCACTTTGAGGTTTGTGTGTGCTGAGGCCTGCTACCCTCATTCTAAGGAGAAGTTTTTGGGGTGTGGGGGGGTGGTCTTCAATATCCAAAACTTGGTTAAGCCCAGCATAAATCCTGAGAATCCTGGGATTTCTCAGGATTCCCGAAGCTATCTCTGACTGTGTCACATCACCGTGTGCATGAGACAAACCTATTTTGCACACCTTTGATCTAGTGTGATATCCAACATGTTCCTTAATCTGCTCCAAACATCCTTCTACAGCCAGGTGTGGAGAGGGGCTCACTGAAGGTTTGGGGAGATGAGGACTTACAACACAGCAGTAGAAAGCCAATGACCCACCATAAGGCCCTTTTGAAGAGTTCTCTGTGCTGTTGCAGGGTTAGGGCCAGGACAAGGGCCTCAACCTCAGGCCAGCTTTTTTTTTTGAGATGGAGTTTCGCTCATGTTGCCCAGGCTGGAGTGCAATGGCGCGATCTCGGCTCACCGCAACCTCCGCCTCCTGGGTTCAGGCAATTCTCCTGCCTCAGCCTCCCAAGTAGCTGGAATTACAGGCATGCGCCACCATGCCCAGCTAATTTTTTTTTTTTTTTTTGGTATCTTTAGTAGAGACGGGGTTTCACCATGTTGACCAGGATGGTCTCGATCTCATGACCTCGTGATCCACCGGCCTCGGCCTCCCAAAGTGCTGGGATTACAGGCTTGAGCCACCGCACCCAGCCCAGGCCAGCTTCTTTCCCACAAGCCTTATCCTTGTCCTCTGTCCTGAAAACTAGTGGTGGCAGTGCAGAGCAGTTTAGGTATTTTCTAACTGACTGCCCCCAAGCCCACGTCCTTAGGCTCACACCTCACCCCCAAGTTTGTCATGCACATTCCTGAAGACTCTGTTGGTAACAAATGATGGAACCCCAACTCAAACAAGCTTAAGTACAAAAGGGACATTTTTTGGCTCACACAGCTGGACCCAGCTGTTTCAGACACAGCTGGACCCCAGAGCTGAAATGATCTTGCTCACTTGCTCTCACTCTCCCCCTCTTGCACTCCCCTTCTCCCTCCCTGTTCCCTCTTCTGTTCTCCCTTTCCCTTGCTCTCTATCATTGGCTCCATGAGATGGCTGTATCCTTAGGCAGCTACTTTCCAAAAAGGGCAAAATGGCCACCAGCTTGCCTTCAACAGCTCAGGAAACCCAGTAGAATGAGGTCATCTCTCCCCAGGATTCCTGCCAGAATCTAAGGCCAAGTTCTTATTGGACTCAGCTGGGGTACAAGCCATCCTTGGACCTGCAACTGTACCTCCTCCAATGGCTAAGGCAAGGTCTACAAGGACCCCTTTGGGGATGGCCAGAGGGTACCTAAACACTGCATACTAGGAATGGGAAAAGAGGAGCCCCCAAAGGAAGATTTGAGAAGCTGTTCCCAGAAGCCAGGCCTGGCTGCTGGGCAGGCAAAAACAACAGGTGTCCACTCAAGCAAGGTATTTTCCTAAGCGGAACTGGGTGCCAGCTGTGAATATACATTTTCACTCCATTCCTCGCCTTGTTCCTGGCAGCTGTTGTGGGAATGGCTTTTACACTTTCCGTCCATGTCCCTTACTTCTCGCCTCTGAGTGGAGACACAGGTGGTGGCGGGGCCACTCTGGCTCGGGGTCTATGAGCCGGGCATGGGCAGCTGGCACAGGCTGTGGCTCAGCAATGTCACGCAGGGCCTGGCTGCAGCTGTCCGGATGCCCCTGGGGAGAGCTTCTCCTTCACAGTGCAGAATCCACAGGGCTTTGGTGAATCCAGAGAGGGGGAGATTTCTTGAGGGAGCCAGGGAGGGGGCTTCTACTTGCAAAGGATAGGGAGAGCGTCTGTTCATCCCTGTGAAGTAGGCTGGCTCAGGGAACTCGCCTGTGCCAAATCCTGGAGATATGGGTGAGGCAGAAAGGAAGGTTTCCGTGCTCAAGGCCAGGCACACATAAGCCCTGCAGCTATACAGGGGAGGGAGCAATCTTTGGGGCTGTGGAAAGCTTGTGGAAGAGGGCTTGGGTTACACCTGGGAGATTAGGCAGGATTTAAATCAATCAGGAGGGGAAGGGTAGGGGGTGAGTGGCTGGGTGAAGTTACCAGGAAGGGCCCAGACACTGGCAAGTCTCTTGAGGGCAGAGGGCAGCAGGGATGGGCTGGAGTTTTCAGCTTTGTCATAAGTTGGACTTGGGGCTTGAATGCTGACCTAATCTGGGCAAGGAGAAGACGGAGGCTCGATGAGAAAGCAGAGGAAGTCAGACCAGAATTTCTTGGGAACAGAAAGCCTCAAAGACCTTCATGATAGGAGAACTCTATGTAGCCTCATGGGCAGCTCCAGGCCAGATGGAGGAACATGTTCTGGTAACCCTAGGACAAGATGTGCAGGGTCCTGAGCCAGAGAGCAAGGCACAGTATATAGGAGACTTCCACAGATTGTTGTTTCTTGACTTGGACAAGTATCATCCAAAATAGAAAATATATACACAATAAGGAAGGAAATGAAAATCACCCAAAGTCTCTTCACCCAAAGACAAACAAGTTAACATTTGGATGTTTCCTTCTAGTCTTTTTTTCTATGTCTGTATTTTCTTAAAAATAAAATTCAAATTCCCCTATTGAGCAGGACAACTGACTAGAAAGGAAGATGCTGAGTTTTATTCCTGTTCTCTTAACGGGGTGAGACTTGGCAGCCAGCATCCCCAGCTGGGGTATTTGCCACGCCCAAGGCTGCCTTTGCCATCCCAGACCTCCCATTTTCCTAGAAAACAAAATTGTTTTGTTCTGCCCTGAAAATTTAGACCCAGATCCTGGCCTTGACAAAGCAAAGGCAGCCAAAGAATTAAAGCATCAAAAACCGGGACTGTCTTAGGAAAGTGTGACTTCATTGTCACCAGGATACTGTGCTCTTTGTCCCCAGGGCCAGCCACTCCAGACAGTTCAGCAAAGGGCACCTGGCATTGCTCCGGTTCCTCCTGCAGAGCCTGGATATCCAGCCCTTTCAAGTACATCATGGGCTAAACCTTCTCTGCTGCTGTGAGTTCAGGCTGCGAAATACCCACTTCAGAGGTGGGGGCGACAAGCAAGACCTGTTAGGGCAAATCACATGCCGTCAAGCCCTGGCCTGAAAGAGGCAGCACTAGTGTGTCTGGAAAGAGCTGAATCTCCACTCACTCACCCCCAGCTCCCCTCCTTGCTCTCCTAGATGCCTGACCTGGCTACGATCACAGATGAAAACAAGGGAAGGGTGGCAGCTCTGGTCACTGCCTCCCTGTGGTGGAGAAAACATGCCCCACAGTCTCTGCCATACAACCCAGCAGAAAACCACCTCTCCTTTTGAAGTGAAAAAACGAACCTGTGGGGCCCTTCTCTGCCCCTTGCCATTCCGACGATGAAACTAAAAAGCACACATTCCTCTCTGGCAGGTGCAGGTCCCAGCTACTCTGAGCAGCCAACTGATGTGCACATTTTAATATCCGATGTGCACATTTTAATATCCTAAAACACCAGGGTAAAACCTTTCTCAGGAGTCAGGTAGCTCACCCTTGGCCCTCAGGCTTTGGAGATGGCACTTGTCATCATGGGTGTCTGGAAAGCAACTCAATTGGAATTCTAGAAGCAATTCTAGCCTCTGCTCCATCATTCCTTCTACATACAAATGATGCAAACGTCAAAATGTTTCTTAATTGAATCCTGGATGAAGTTTTAGGTCTGTCACTTGACAACTGTATTATGTAATCCATGGTACTTGAATCTCTGCCTCCAAATCTCTAAGATGGGAGCAGTTACATGCCTCTGCTGGGTCCCAGACCTGTGGGTCTCTGAATGTGTGCACATTTTTCAAGTCTTATGGGTACCTCCCTGGTCTAAGGATGTCATGGGCACAGAGCCCTTTCACTCTGAGCCCTTCTACTGGCTGTGACTAAGTAATGTCTGTGTGGTTTCCTGCTGGAAGCCTGCCAGTGGCCCCCACGGGCCATGAGCTCCTGAGTTTATTTACATTTCTCTGATTGTGAGTGAGGCACAACACCTTTCCACATACTCATCAGCCCGTTGGATTCCTCTTTTGTGATGTGCTGCTTTGTCTACTGTCCATTTTCTATTATGCCATTTGTATTTTTCCCATTGATTTGTAGGAGTCCTTTGTATTTTGTGGGCTCTGTCTTTTAACTCTTTAAGGTGTATTTCTGATGACTGGGTCTTAACTCTAGTGTCAAATTAAGCATTCTTATCTCTTATGATTATTGCTTGTTAAAAAAAAAAAAAGAAAACCATCCTAATGCTGACATCATTAGGATATTCTTCTACATTTAATCATGTGGCCTTTGTTGTTTTTCATAATTAGGTCTTCAGTCCCCTGGAACGACAAGAATGAATTTTCGGTATATGACGTGAGGTAATTAAGGTTCCAACTTAACGTTTTTCCAGTGTGGATATTCAGTTGCTCCTGAACATTTTTTTGATTGAAAAGTCCATCCTCTTCCCAGGATGTGCAAGCCACCTCTGATACACAGCAAGCTTCCATACATATGTTAGCTATTTCCCAATGCTCAATCCTGTCCCACTGGTCTGTCTCTCTCTCCCTGTGTCAACATCACATTGCATTAATGACCACTGCCTTGAAGGAAATACTAATGTTTAGTACAGCAAGTTCTCCCACCTTGTTCTTCAAGAATAGTGCCAATTCTTGGCTTTTTGCACTTCCAAATCAGTAGAATCAGCTTGCCAAAGTTCACATACAGAAGCCTTGAGATTTTCATTAAGATTTGGAGAGATGTATTAAAATGTAGAGATAATCTTTTCAGATTATCTATCGAGTCTTCTAGTCATTGGAATGAAGGCATATTTCTCTATTTATGTCTGCTTCATTGTCTCTTATTGAAGTTTTACCATTTTCTCCACACAGAAAAAATGTGTGCATATCTTTAGTTATATAATTATTATTATATATCTTGCATATCTTTAGTTATATAATTAATATTCTTTTGTGCTGTTGTATACAGGTTCTTTTTCACTTGTTATCTCACATTTTTGATTTACAGAAGAGAAAGATAGTACTGAGTCCCCACATCGCTTTCACCAATTTCCCCTAATGTTAGCATCTTACATAACCATGGTACATTGACCAAAACTAAGAAATTAACATTGGTACAACACTATTAAGGTAGAGCTGTTAATTTATTTGGATTTCCCCAGTTCAATTACTAATGTCCTTTTTCTGCTCCGGGACCCCATCTAGGATCTATCATTACACTTATTGAGCATGTATCCTTAGTTATCTCCAATTAGTGACAGGCTTCTCTGTCTTATTTTTCATTAACTTGACATTTTTGAATACCAGTCAGGTGTCAGTGTCCCTCAGTTTGGCTTTGTCTGCTGTTTTCTCAGGACTAGACCAGGGTTATAGGTTTAGGGCAAGAACACCAGTAAGGTGTTTTCCTCATTGTGGAACATGACACATCAATATGGTTTGTCACTGGTAATATTAACCTCGAGCCACTCGTTTAAAATGGTGTCAGCCAGCTTCCTCCACTGTAAGTGGATTGCTGTTTTTCCCTTTCCATAGTTTAGTCGTTAGAAGTGAGTCACTAAGTACAGCCCACACTGAAGGTGGGTGGCGGGAGGAGGGAGGAGTTCAACTCTACCTCCTGCATGAGAGTATCAAATAAATATTCAAATATATGTTAAAACTACCCCAGCAATTAAAGCATATTTCGAAAAAGAAACTTTGAAGTTTCTCAAAGTTCACCAACTAATTTTAGCATTCATTCATGAATCATTTTCCTGCAGCAACTATTACTGTGATGTACGTCTATTTTCCTCATTCCTTCTACATTTTTTATTTGGAATTCTTTTGAAAGGAAAACTTTGTCCCTCTCCTCCAATTGTTTATTTAATTTTACCAGTGTGGATTCAGGAGTACTTGAGTTATAATTCAATATTATCATTTATTTTGTTGCTCAAATTGTTCTAGCTTTGGCCACTGGTGGGTTCATATGTCCTTTTGATGTGCCCCCTATTCTTTTATTTTTAAGCATTTCCTTCTCTTCTAGCACCTGACAATACTTCAGGCTCATCTCTTATTTTCCCTGCCCTAGCCCTAGAGAATCATCCATTCATCCAGAGAGCCCTAGCTCCTTTTATTGCAGAATGAATAAAAAACCTGGATCAACGCATGGGGTATGCTCATGGCTACTGGGGTATCACTGCTTCCATCTCCTCTCAGTGGACAGAGCTAGGAATTATTGTATACGTGTAACCTGAGTACACACACATCTTTACATATCTGTATCTATATAAAGCTAACCATGAGTTCATCCTTGCCCCTTCCTCCACAACTTATTTATAGCTTTTTCTCTGACAGTGAGAAACCTGGCTCCCATTACCTACAGTTCATTTAGTTGTGTAACCCTATTGAACATGTAGCAAATTTGTATGTGAAGTAAATTTACGTACTAGGTTAGAGTGTTTATGACAGACTTTGTCTTTAATCATAAAGTGTCCAGTCAAAACAGTGTTTTTGAAAGCAACGTAAGCCAGCTCCTCTTCCTTCTTTCCTTTCACTGCTATGTCATTTGTTTGTAGCACAGAAAGAATTCACTCATCTGAGTGCTTTCCATCTTAGGGTCCTCCAACATCCAGGTTAATTTTTTTAATTTGCATACAGTAAAATTCACTCTTGGAGATTCAGTTCTGTGGACTTTGACAAATGCCTGGAGTCATGTGTCTACAACCAGTATCATTCAAAGAAGTTCCATACCCTAAAAATACCCTGAGGTTAGTCTTTTGAAGTCAAGTACTTCTCCCTTAACCACTGGCAGCTATTGATCTGTCTTATGTCCCTGTAGTTTTGTTTTTTCTAGAATATCCTATAAATGGGATTCTATAATACGTATTCTTTTGCATCTGGCTTCTTTCACTGCGTAGCAAAATGCATCTGAGATTCATCCATGTTGTTGCATAAGTCATTAGTTCATTTCTTTTCATTGGTGGGTGGTATTCCATGGCATGAATATTTACCACATTTTGTTTATCCATTCACCTGTTGAAGGACATCTTCATTGTTTCCACTATTTGGTAATTACGAGCAGAGTTACTATACACATTTACGGACAAATTTTTGTTAACATAAAAATTCAATTCACTTGAGTGGGAGAGGAAAGGCTAGGACTCACCGTATGCGTATGTTTAAATTTTCTGAGAAACTGCTATATTCTATTTCCTAAAGTCACTGTGCCATTTTGCATTCCCACCAGCAAAATACGAAAGTTCTATGTGTTCCACATCCTTAAGAGTGCTAGGTATTGTCAGCTTTTGAATTTTTCTTTGATTTATGGAATTTCATTGTGGTTCTGATTTACATTTCCATATTTATGTTAATTGTGCATCTTTTCATGTGTTATTTCTAATCCATTTTTAAAATTGGATGGTTCACTTTATTATTGCCAAGTTGTAAGCATTCTTTAAATATTCTGAGTGCAAGTCCTTGACCTGATATATGATGTGCAAATATTCTTTCCAAGTCTGTGCTTTGTCTTTTCATTTCATTAACAGTGTCTGTTGCATAGCAAAAGCTTTTAATTTTCATAAAGTCCAATTTGTTGATTCTTTTTGTCTTACAAGTGGAGCTTTTGGTTTCGTATTTCAGAATTCACTGCCAAATTCAAGGTCCTGGAGATTTTTTTCTTATGTTTTCTTCAAGATATTTTATGGTTTTGTTTCATTTTAGATTTTTTGTAATAAAGTTGTATGTAGGACCCTTTAAATTTTCATTTTCTAATTGTTGATCATCTCTCACATCAGGCATAGATACTAAATGTATTACAACTTTTACATACACACATATGTATGCATACAACACAATCGGATAGTTAAATTAGGAATAAATTTAGGAGTTATATAACTCTGATGTGGGAAATCCTTCCTTTTTTATAAAGTAAAAGATTTATCATTTTTTAAAAAACATAAAACATTTTCTATGATAAAAAGCAACATAGTTAAGGTGAACAAAACAGAGATAGACTGGGGAAGATATGTGTGCCTCATATAACAAGGAGTTAATGTCTGTAATATATAGAAAATTGCTATAAAGTGACACGCAAAAATGAGCAAAGGGTATGAACAGGCAATTCTGCAAGAGGGAACCCAGAAACCAAGCCCATAAAAGGCATTCAAACAGATAGAAATGACAGCAATGCCTCAGTTTTCATCCATACTTGGTAGTCCCTGCAAAAGGCGCTGACAGCCTTCATTTGGGCTTCATTCAACAGTTCATTCAGGCATGGATGTGGGAAAGATGGGGGAGCCTGAATTGCCACATACAACTTCTTGGGAAAGCAATCCAGCAACATTTACTATAATTACTAAGGAGGCACCCTCTCACCCTGCTCCAATATGTCAGCTTTTGAGAATAAAGATGGATGTGACATCACAGTCTGAATAATTAACCAGCTTAACACTATAAGAGCCTGAATGTCCATGATATATAGAATGGTTACATATGGCCAATCTAAACTGTGGACTGTCATGCAACTACTAAAACGATAATTAAATCCATGTCTATATACTTAGAGAAAATGAGATGAGCTTATGTTACAGAGTGACAAGAACAGTGCCATCCCATGTATATAGAAACAACTCCTACCTGGCATCTGCTGCTCAGACGAGCAGAGGGGGTGGGGGCTTGAAATTTAGTTGATGTTTAACACAGATGACCTTGGGGAAGGAAAGTCATTGTAAATCTTCAAATTATTTCACTTCTCACAGATGAGTACTTAATCCTTTTACAATAAAATATTTAAATGAAGACAAACAAGCCAGGAGCAAATATTGAGGGTGTGAACACAAAGTGGGGAGTGATAAGGATCATCTCCTGAGCTCCTGTGTCAAAGTTGCAGAGGTGGGCCCAGGAATCTGAATGTGAAGCCAGCTGTTGTTGGAGGGACTCCTGTGCTTCACTGGGGGAACAACTAGTTGATGTGGCTTTGTGTTTTGACAAAGGAGTTCTGTGGCTGCCCCCACATCCCGGGTTTGCCATTCCTCATGGGTCAGAGGTTCTACCACCCTGTCTTTCCTGACCCATGGCTCTGTCAATGTATAACAGTGACAATGTATGGTGATGAGAGCTGTTGTCCCTTACCAGGCCTGTGCCTGTCACCTGTTTTTTTCTTGACCCAAGTGTCGGTTGTGAACATGAGAAGAGGCCCAGAACCTGAGGTGGGGAGAGTCCCAGACACCTGAGCACAGCCCCAAGCATAGTTACCACTCTGAAGAGGATTTACTGGCCTTTACTTTTGTCAAACACTGAGTGTCAAGCACTTTAGGGCCATCTTAAACACTCACCCACTCTACCACACCCCACTGTAAACTGGACTGCCAAGGCTGGAGCTTCCAGGCACGAGCTCCACTCCTCACCTGGCCCTGGGAGTTCACAGGCCTGCTCCACAGCACTGGTAGGTTGGGTGCAAAGCCTAACGTGCTGTCCCCTATACTTTGTCCTCAGTGAGGAAGAGCCCAACACTGCTGGAAGTGAACATGCCCCACTTCATGAGAACCAACAGCTTTGCCGAGGATCTGGACCTGGAAGGGGAGACGCTGCTGACACCCATCACTCACATCTCACAGTGAGTGCCTACATGTGCATGAAGGGCTGGGCTCTGGGGCATGAAGGAGGGGTCTGGGGCTCAAGGAGTCAGCCTTGGTGCTAGGGAAGGCTTGCTCTCTGGCCAGAGTTCTATCTACTAACCTAGTGCCCACCACTTGATGCCTTCCTGGCCCCAGCACCCAGGCACCAGGCAGGAGAGGAGAGCAAGGGTACTTCCCACCAAGTCTGGGAACATGATCCTCTTGTTTTGATGTATGGAAAACCACACTGATCATTTTCCACTTGTTTTCATGCTTTGAGTCTGAGATTGTTTTTCTCCCAGCCCCCTCCTCTGCCCCCCAAAAATGAGACGACTGTTTTTTAGCATTTCCCTGTGGAACCCTGGCCAAAGCCATGGGGCAGATGCCGGGTGCAGTCTGCCAGTTGCTGCTGCTGTCCTCAGGGGCTCCTTCAGGTGGAGGAAATGGCTGATTTTCCATGCCTTCCAGTTGGCCTTCCCCTGAGGCACAGCTGGCCTGGGATGCATGCCCGTCTTCCCTCACCATCACACCACGGCCAGACCAATCCCCGGTGCCCAGTTATGGTGTGATTCCCTTGCGATATGTGACTCAGTGCTCCCAGCTGGGGCACCCAGCAGTGACAGCCATGCAGTGGGGTCAGTGGGATACCCAGGCCTATTCTGGCCAGAGTCCCATTCCAGCTGCCAATGAATTGGGGATCCCCCTTGATAAATGTCTTTGTGTCAGGATCTGTGAGTGACATTCGCAGCCCTTCTGGGGGTCACTTGCTGGGACTCTCCTCTCTACTGACGTTTTTCTAAAGGGTGTTTTGTTCTCTGGGACTCTCTGGGGGTCAGGAGGTTGTCCTGAGCCATGTGTGCCTTTGTCATAGTGAGGCCCTGGGCCTCCTGCCTTTGCAGCCAGCCAGGTGCAGGCCTGGCCTTGCAAATCACTGAGGAAATTGGGACCCATGGTGCTGGCGGCTGCAAGTTTAACCAAGAGAACTGGCAGGGTTGGGTAGCCAGAATGAAGCCACCTCCAGGGAAGGAGTGGCTGTGTCAAGGGGTAATTATGAACAGACAGGACTTGTCCACTTCTTTCCAGGCTCCCCCAGTTCACAGAGAGGTTGGCAGTAACTCATGTTTGGCAGGGTGTGAAGAGGCTCCAAGGGAGCCAGGAGGTCACTGGAAAGCAGGGATGACTAGTCCTGGACACCCTGAGCATAGGGCTCTGAGTTTCTGGGCCCCTCCCAGCTGGGTAAAAAGGCAGGAACAGAGGTTGAGTGAGGTGGTAGCCAGATGGGCTGCCCAGCTATAGGTTAGCACCAGAAGGCAGAATGATGGTTTATACTGTGGCCAAGACTTGTACTAAGTCCTGGACGTGAGAAACACCTAACGTAATCAGTGTTTGAGTTTTGTGGCTTGCGTTGTGTGCAATACAGGTGGTAGTGCCTGCTCAGGGGACAACCAAGAGTAGACTGGGAACCCCAAAAGGCTCCGGGGTTTGAGCCCGAATGCCACCCAGGCCACACTGGGCCACTCAGCCTGTCCCATCTCATCCTTCTGGCTGCTTGCTCCTCCTGTTAGAGCTCACTTGCTTTGGTTCTCTCGGTAACAGACCAGTCTTCACACATGCAAAAAGTCATACGGGGAGGAGAGGGCCATCACCCACAGTCCATCTAGCTGGGCAGCCAGGCCTTACCAGCTTTTGGTTCTTACAAGGCCCCTACAGGTGAAGGTGGTAAGAGATCAGGCACTTACATGAACCACAGCCAAACCTGCAGCTGCCCAGTAAATCATCCCTATGGGGATGAGGGCTGCCAGTGCTGGTATCAGCAGATGCCAAGCTCCCTGGAGCCAAATGTTACCCACCTGCCCTGGGGCTGACCCCAAGCCAGTGTGGCTGTGTCATCTAGGACACTGGGCTGTTTCTTGTTCCACTCCAAAATGACAGGGCCTCAGAGACCTGAACATCCATCCCTAAGCTTTCTGCCCACTTTGGGTCTAGCACATTACCATTCAGCAAGGTCCTACAGCCTTTTCAGATTGGCAGACAGATCAGGGCCCAGACAGATCAGAGACTCCATCATCGCCCAAACAGGTCCCTGCCGCGAAACTTACCAAGGCCTCTCTCAGAGCAGACTATTCCAAAAGTGGCAGCTGGATATAAGCCAGCCTAGGAAGGCAGGAAGGAGCCCAGGCGTGGGGCTTGGGTGAGGGATCTGAAAAGGGGATTTGGAGAGGGAAGAACAAGGAGACTGCTGCAAAGGGGCCATCTTTGAGGCACTGTGTTCTGTTCAGGGAAGACTCAAGGCTGAGGCTTCAGGGGAGCTGAGTTCCTGCATCCTCAGGAGTTAGGGTATGATGCCTCCAGAGAGGCCCGAAGTGGCGAGCAAGCACACAGTGTCAGGGCCTAGGAACCCAGGCTCCGCCAGGACTACAGGCTGGATAGAGGCCACATTCCCTCTGGGGAGAAGGCTGGCAGCAGTGGGCACCCTACTTCCTCAAAGCCCAAACCGCCTGGTGGCAGGGATGTGGGGGCTGTGCAGGTCTTCTGCCCACACTGGGGCTAAATTCCTCTACCTCCCGCACAGCCCAAGTAGTGATTGATGCTAATAATTAAACTCGCCTCCAGCTGTTCAGGGATGCAGCAAAGCTCCTGCAAGCAGCCTGGCCCCATGGATCCTGAACTGGGAAGAGAGGCGCACACCCTGGTGTGTGCAAGGGATAGGGATATGTGCTGGGGTCTCACAGCGGGCAGAGTGGGTGGGAGGCAGTTACCAAAAAACATTTCCATTTTTCTTCAGCATTTTACTGATGTTAAATGTATTTCCATGCTGGACCAGTTCCAGAATTCAAATTAAAAACATAAATAAAGACACATTTTGTTTCCATCTTGAGCTCTCCCCACCAGCAGGGCCCCAGAGAGGTGAGGTCACTCAGTCTTGATTACGGGAAGGTCCCTGGGGCTGGGTGAAGCTCCTCTTTCCGGGGCCTGTTAGCCAGAGTTGGGGTGAGGGGTGAGCAGGCCTGATACAAGCTAGGGAGCCATGGCAAGCTGAGGCGTGGGGTATCCACAGGACAGAATGACTTCACTGCACCCCAGCCTATAGGTGGGCCCAACTGCTCAGCCTCAGGACCCTCAGCCAGCTCTAGGCAGCCAGGACTCAACCTCGAACACAACTTTCAGGCAGAAGCTGTCTTCCCAGGTTCAACGAGGCACAAGAGAGCCCCTGACAGCCTCAAGTTCCCTGAGCCCATGTCTCCCACCCAGACCATGCGACAGGGCTTTTGAGGGAAAAGTGTGAAGTAGAGACTGTAGGTCTGCATTGGGCAGCTGGGGAGAACCCTCATGAAAGCAGAAGAGCCAAGATGAGTTCTGTGGCCTCCCATGGTAAGTGGGCCCAGGAGCCCACGAGCCAGGATTCTGACCCACTCACTGTCCTCTGCTCACCAAGGGTCACTGGCACTCACCAAGGGATAGCACCACGCCTGTGTGCATCCTTGTGCCTTGCATGTGATGATGTGCCACCCGTCACCCATCTGCAGTCATCAGATTCCCAATCGTCTTTCCAACATCTGCTCAGTTGTCCCTGCCTCAGCAAAGCCCCCCAGGATACACTCCAGCTGCACCACTGTATCCTCCTTTGGCTCTCAAACCCCTCAGTACCCGTTCCCCAAGCCCTTCGTATGGTGCAAGGAGGGAGCAGGGCACGTATAGCCCTCTTGGTCTCTTCCTCCCCAGAACCCCCAAAGTCCTAGGCATGGAGAAGCCCTAGGACAGCGGCTCATTCCACCCTGCCTGAGATGAAGCAAGGACTGCAGACACTTTGCACCAGTGCTGAGGCACAAGGCTAGGGGCCTGAGGTTCTGTAGATCTGAAGTTGGGGGTCATGCATAGGTGTGGCCTAGGTGAGCTTCTCCCAGTAGCCTTGGGAGGCTGCAAACATTTTTGTGAAATCCTCCGACGCACTGCATCTCCAACTGCCAGCCCAGCCAGGACTGGCCTGGAATTAACACAGCTGCCCCACTGGTTGCACATGGATACCTGAGATAGCCCAAGAAGACAGGCCCATAAGCCCTACAGCCTGTGGCTCTGCCCAGCCCAGTCGTGTGGTTTCTCTGAAGGGCCCCCTCTCTCTTCTGTTTTGACATCTTAGAAGGGCAAACCCCAGCTCAAGGCTAAGAGACACTGCCCCAGTCCTACTTTACAGGGGGACACTCAGGGAGCACCCTGCCCATTGAGATGGGCATGGGGGAGGACGAGGAGCCCCGAGGCTGGGCAGAGGGAGTGTAAAGAAGGCATAGGAGAAGCTGCAGAGACCCCCACCAGGTGACTGTGAGCACCTCCCTGGCAAACACGTGCTTGCCTGGCCTCTTGCGACATGACAGCTTTGCAAATCCTTGAGCAAAAACAGCCCCCTGTGTGTTAATTAGAATTTCCATGTCTTCAACTTTCTCCTGGACCCTGCAGAATCTCACGCCAAAACGTCCAAGTTGCTCTTTTCCAGTGAGGCCGCTGTGGCCTGGCTTTCAGCCACATCACTACTAATGTCTCCTGAATTCTGCATTTGTCAGCAAGGACAGGGCCAGTCTGTGCCGTCTGGAAATAAGGGCAAACGTCACAAGGGTGGCCCCAAATTTGGCTCCATGGACTGGGGATAGCTCTTTTGATGGGACCAGCTTTGCCTGGGACGTTTTGTAGATATCCAGAGCCCACTGTGGCCCACTCCCACAGACACCAAGGTGCCAGGCACTGCAGCTCTGTGAATGCCTAAGCTCCTCACCATATTTTTCTCCCTTTAAACTTTGGTGGGAAAGTACAGAGAGGCCATTCTGGGACCAGTGTCCAGAAGGATGAGTGAGGGGCTTCACAGAACAGATTAGACCATTTTGTCTTTCTAGACCAGTGTCCTGTCTTCTGCAAAGTTCCAGACCACCTCTGACTGCATGATGTGCCAAGGAAGCCCCCTGGAAGCCCACCCGGGAGGGCTGTGCAGGGCTGCATGAGTCATAGGATCCCTGTCAGAGTCCCACATAGCACCAGCCAGGCTCAAACCCCTCTCTGAAATGCATGGGGGGATTAAATGTTCTTCTAATTAAATTAAAATGGAGGCATAATGGCTCAGTGGAAAAGAGATGGGATTGAAAATCAGATGCCCTCAATCTGGCTCCCAGCCTGCATCAGCCCAGCTGTGGCAGCCCCCCGTGGCCCTCTAATCTTTCCAAACTTCACGTCCTCCATCTGAGCATGGGAGGAAGAAGCGGCTGGTCTTCTAGAGCTGCTGCTATACGGAGAAGCCCACACTGTCTAGGTGGATGGCCCAGAGGAAAGCAATGGGGCTTCTCACTTCGTCTGCAAAGTCCACATCACCCTGGCCCAGTGTACTCTGGCCAGGCTCAGCCCTCTTCACTTGTGATCTCCCAGCCATGATGCTGCTGAGGTCCTCAGCCAAGAGGGTGGTATTGCCAGATGTGACATCGAGAATATTTACACCATAGAGGTGGCTAGAGGGCACAGGACTTCACAACTGCACTGATACGGTCACAGACACACTTCTGGGGGTGGGGGGCATCCCATGCAGATCTCGTGTGCTCTGCCTAAACGTGAAAGGGGAGACTAAACTGCAGAGCATCTAGAGGATAAAGCACGGAGGTGACCTACTCGGGAAGTCTGAGAGCCATATCCCCTTAAGTGAGGGAGTGGGATAGTGCTGGGCCTAGCAATCCTGAAGGCCAAAGCTATCCATCTCTCTAACAGGTAAAGGGTGGTGGTGTTACACTTTTAGTTAAAGGGTGACGCGCACACAGATTAGTATACAGGTAGACAGTTGGAGGCATCTTCAGTCTCTGGGATCCATGTGTGCAGCACCCAGAGGAAGCAACAGAACACCCAGAAAGCCTCTCAGGTTCCCACTTCCTGTCACTGACACCTTGAGATTAACCACAAGCCTAACTTCTAGCAGCAATGACCAGCTTTGCCCACATTTGAACTCTATGCAGTTGGAATCATGCAACTCATACACCTTTGTGTCCAATGTCCTTCACTCAGTTTGATGTCTGGCAGCCTCTGTAGGGCTGAAGGGAGCAGTGCTTCCTCGTGCTCCTTGATGTCTAGTACTCCACTGTGTGCATGGCCTACAATATTCATCCATTCTACTGCCTGTGGCCAGCAGGCAGTTTCTGGTATAGCTCGGTGTTTAAGCATATTCTGTACACGCTTTTGGTGAGCATTGGGTTGCATTTCTGGGGAATATATGCCTATGTGTGGAGCTGCAGGGTCCTGGGTGGGCATATATTTACTTTTAGTGAATATTCCCCAGCAGTTTCCCAAAGCAGTCATCCCAAATTTTCCTTCTCACGGGCAGCAGTCTGGCTGCTCCACATCCTAACCCTTGGCATTTTCCATTGTTGCCTTTTTAGCCATGCTGCTGATGACTGTAGCAGCATCAAATGGTGATTTTAATTTGCAGTAACCTGACGACTAATGAAGGTGAATCCTTTACCATGTTATCATTTAGTCGGATATATCATTCTGTATAAATTACCCAGATCTTCTGCCTGTTTTGTGTTGGGGAAGTCTTATCGATTTATAGTTCTATTCATCTTTAGATATTCTGGAGTCATTTGTCAGAGAGATGCACACACATACACTCACACACACACACGCACATTGCAAGTATCGCCTCCCCCTCTGCAGGCTGCCTTCTTCCTCTCTCGATGGTGTCTTTTGATGAACAGAAGGTCTTAATTTTCATGTGGTCCAGTTAATCAAACATTTCCTCTCTGGATAGGGCTGTTTGTGTCCTATTTAAGAAACTTTGACTACTCCAAGGCCATAAAGATATTCTGGTTTATTCTAAAGCCTTATTAGCCCACCTTTCCCATGTATATCTGCACTCCATCTGGGATTGATTTTTGTGTCCAATGGGAGGCCGAGGTCAAGGTCCACTCTTCCCCTACTTGGATATCCAGTCTGGCTCAGCACCCAGCATGGGAAGGCCCGTCCTCTTCCCACTGCCCTGCTATATCAGTGTCTTTACAATCAGCTCACTGGCTATATGCGGCTGTGTTTCTGGACCCTATTTGGTGCCACTGGTCAGACTCAAGTTGTTCTTTGTGGCCAGCGCCACACTTCATTCTCACTGTAGAATTTGCTAACAGGTTTTGACAGCTGGACTTGCTGGGTCTGGCTGCTTCTCCTTCCTCCTCACTGGCTTTGCTGTTTTTGTAGGGTTTCTGCCTCACCATACATACGCCAGTGCCATGGAAAGCCTCTTCTAGGTCCAGGAGACTCTAGGTGGGCATGGGAGAATGGATATCCTTAGAGTCTTGGGGATCCTGAACCATGGCATGTTGTGTCCCTTGTTTATTTAGGTTGACTTTCATTCATGTATTTTATCCTGCCCTGTAGTTTTCAGTGTAGTGGTCATGAACAGCTTGTCAGATTCATTCCTCATCAGCGGCTGATTGGTGTATGTTCAGTGAATCCAGGGACAAGGTCTGTCAGGGAGCCCTGGCCAGCTTGGGTCGTTTCATCCTGCCCACAGGACACTGTGGCAGTCACCTAATCACTATGAGCCTCAGTTCCCTCTTACACACATTGGGGGTATATCTCACAGTATTAGTGTAAGGCCTTGAGGAGATGGGGTTAGGCATCCAGCCATATACCTGACTTGGGAAAATACCTGAAAATATTAGCCAGCATAAAATGTCCCTTTATGATGGGAGATCCTGTGGGGTCATTCCTTATTTGGCCTGAGAGCTTTTGAAATTGCAAGGTCATGAGTTACCATGGGATACAAATAGGATCATAACATACGGCTGTCAGCTGCTGTCCTTAATAAGATGTGCTTAGAGGCCGGAGAGTCCCAAGCTCCAGGACAGTCTGGAGTCAGGTGGAGGGAGGGGAGGTCTAGAGGTCCCCAAGCCACAACCTCGGCCTCTGGGAATGGGGTTTAGGAGCTGTTGTGGCTCCTGTGGAGGTACAGGCAGAAACCTAGCACTCACTATCCTGCTCTGAGAAGCGGGTTAAAGGCAGAATCAGTGGACTGTGCCTCATGGCAGTCACAGGTACCCCAGCATATGCCTCTGTCATTTGTTCTCCTCACTGGCCCATCTGCCAAGGCCAGCACCCATCTTCAAGCAGAGTGAAGAGCAGGGTGAGCTGTGCAGCGCACCTGCCTTTGACCCTGCACATGACAAACGAGGGAAGAGGACCATGGTAGCTTGTCTCTAGGCAACCCTTAGGTGCCCAATGGAGAGAGAATCTCAACTATGGAAGCAGAGTTCAGACTCGGTAACTTTCAGGAGCTTAGAATAGGCTGAAAATCCAGGAGCATTAACCAGACACCTACTGTGTTTATGTCTCGTGTTGGGGTTAGAAGGAGATGCTGCTGTCGGCTGAGACAGCCCACATCCTTGGTAGGTCCCTCAGAGAGCACCTAATGGGCCTGGCCAACCAGCTCACAGAAAAGGAAATTGAAGCCTCAAGAACAGGGACTTGCCAGTCTCACTGGGAGATGATAGAAGAAGCCAGGGCTCATTCCCAGACACATAGTCTCTAGGGGACCCTGGATATGCATGGCAGAGGCTGGGATGAACCCTAAAAGTTGGTAGGAAGGCAGAGTAGCAGTAACAAGACAAAGGGATTCTGTGGTCCATGGAGCAGGAAGGAACAGCCTGCAGAGACTATCTGTGCACTACCCAATGGCTCTTGCAGCTGTCCTCTGCAGTAAGAACTCTTCAAGTTTAGCCTCTATGTGCTTCTTAAACCTGGTGCCACCAAGCAAGGAGGTCAAGGGTCCTCACTGGCTGGTGGGCCACTGGGAAGGCTCCTAGATTGCCTGGACAAGGCTGATCTGCCCTCCTGGGATGCAAAGAGGCAGGCCCAGCTTCATGCTTTCTCATGGTGTCCCAGCGGCCCCCACTAGGCATTCATGCTTTAGATATGTGGGCCCTCTAAGGACAATGCAGGTGTCCTGGGCAGGGGCTGCATCTGAGGCACATGTCATTATTAGTGACTGGCTAGCAGGAGGAAGTCTGGCAGTCTGTCAGCCTGGTGGGTCCTATGGGAGGCCTGAGGTGACTGCCATCTTAGAAAGAGGTTCTTTCTGGGAGAGGAGAAAGACAAATAAAAAGTGGAGAGACAGAGGTAGACAAGAGTCCACGTATGACATCAGAATCAGATGTTCCCACCAACCCCAGTCCCTTAGCCTTTGATCTTCTCCATAAGTAATCCTTTCCCATGTGTGGCTGCAGCATCAGAGGCTCCCTCTGAAGATGACACTGGGAATATCCTGTAAAAGGTACACAACACCTGGCATGCCTCTCCCAGGGTACCGTCACTGTCTATCCAGAGATTCTCCCAATTCAGCAGGCACAAGAGCAACCCAGCAAGGGATATACACAAAGATCTGAGAAAGGGAGATTATTATTAGGGCCAATTCAAGGGATTTTTTTCAAAGGTTAATTGTGACTCTGCCTATCTCCTAAGTCTTTGGCACTAAGCATTCATACAAGATCTGACTGCACTGCACCCTAAGTATAAACCTTGTCACAGCACTGTCCTTCAGTGCCCTGCTGGGAAAACTGAGGCAGCAGGCAGGGGGTGGGTACTTGCAAGGCAGTAGAGGGTACTTGGGAAATAGGGGAGTAGACAAGGCTTTTCAGAGAACACAGAGCTACGCACACATACACGCATCCACATGCTCATTCTGACCCAGTCAGGATTCTTCCCCCACAACTCCACTGTGGTTATAGGTCTGAGCCTTCTGCCCCAGCGAGCCAGGTCCTAGAGAGGAGGGGGGGCAGCACCAGGCAGCTAGGCTCTGTATCTGGGGTAGAAACAGTGGGCTAAAAAGTCAGATAGCACCCCTGACTTCAAGCCCTTGAGTGTGTGGGGGCCTTGTCTACCTGCTTTGGCCCAATCTGCACTCAAGCCAGTATCCTCCCCCAGTCCCTGGTCCGGACTGAACAGCTGTCCTCTGCCCCAAGGGGACTTTTCTTCTCCACCTAATCCCTCCTCTTTGGGCCTTTCAAAGGTGGGCTTGTTTTTCAATGTTTTCTTTAGGTTCATGTCCTGATTTGTTAAGTTAAACTGAATTCCTTCTAGTCCGAAATACCTGAATGCTTTTTTTCTGCTCTTTTTTTTTAACTGCCCCATGAACCCCACCAGCTGGGTGTGTGGGCTCCAGGTGAGAGCTCAAGGGGGCCTGCTGTGGTGGGTGCAGAAGCAGGAGGCTGGGGCAGCCTTCACAGGCCAGTATGGTTGAGCTCAGGCTGGTATGAGTTCAGGGGAAGAGAGTACAGAACTGTCCACCCCAGGGGCTCTGAAGAGCTTCTATTGAGTTGTCCTTCCCCTCAGGTCCCCACATTCCATGGCCTAGGAGCTCTGCATTCCCAGGCCCCTCCATTACCAGTCATCTTCCATACTGCAAGGTAGCCTTATCAGACCATACGGCCTGAATTTCGATTGGGAAAACATCCCTGTAGGTGTCAGGTGGTGGAAGGACTGGGTAAGTGGGAGCCATACGACCAGATATGATAGGACCTTGCCCCATGGACACAGCCAGCTGATGGCACAGCCAAGGCCAGATGTCAGGTTCCATACTCGAGTCCTGTGCTTTTTTGCTAGTCCAACATGGCCTGTCTCCTCCCCGCACCAGGTCCAACCAGTCCCCTTCAGCAGGGTGGACCAAGTGACCCTAATGCTGGGGTCTGCCTGGGCATTTTCCTGAGTGGCACGCCCTGGCCACCTGTCAGGGGAGCAGTATGTGGCACTTGAGACCTTAGGCCTGGCCATGCAGGCCCACCCAAGTGACAGGGATTCATGACCCCCACCTGAGTCCACTGCAGTGGACTTGTCTGACAGAGAAGCCAGTGAATCAAGGTATTACTTAAAGAAATATAGGGTCTGGGGCTGGCTAAAAAGGACAATGAAGTTGGCTTCTCAAGCCACAGGACTTCATGATACTTGGCAGGAGGCCCCAGCAGGCAGTACCAGCGCAGGGGTACCAACCATCCCTGACCCAAGAAGGAGGGTCAAAATGGATCCTGGGGCCAAGGCCAAAAGCCAAACTGAGTAGGCAAGCTGAGTCCCCTGTAAGATTCTGGGGACTGGGTGATAAACACTGCAAAGCCTTGGCCACCTTCTCCCCCAGAAAAATATCTCAAGAGAAACAATCCCACAGGCTACCAGGCCAGCTCTTGGAAACAGTATCATTAACAAACAAAAGGTGTCAGAGCAGAGCTCCCCTCGGCCTTTGTTTAGCCCACCCTTTCCCTAGGCACCAGGTGTGGAGGTTCCCAACTTAGTGTTGGGCCTCCATGAGCCAGAACACCTGAAATGCAGTACAAACTCCTGCTCATCATAACCACTTGTTGATGCTGATAACCTTCAGAACGATCACTCTCAGTCTATCCCCTACCTGGCCACACAGGTGCAAAACCCTGTTACTCGGGCTAAAGAGAAGCTAAACATGACCAGTCTACCCACCTTGCCACTGCTGATGACCACCCTGACTCATGTCTTTGGTCTGCATAGTCCTTTTCCCATCAATGTTTAGTTCCTGAGGATGCTGAATCTCAGGGCTTGGAAGGCCCAGACTGAACAGGGGAAGGGGTACAGTCCCTTCTTGCTGGTATGTTGGGAAGCTCTGGTGCAAAGGGCACTGACGGCTGTCAGTCCCAGGCCCACATGCACCACAGCCAGGAGAGTTAAGGTTGGATATGAAGAGGGACTTCCTGAAAGCAGGCACAGAAAAGCACAGAAGTTCAGCCCAGGGGGTGTTAGACAAGGGAGTGTGTCTCTTCCCCCATGAGTGAGGGCAGTCACAAGAGGATGCCCAGCCTTGAGGGGCCCCTCTGTGCTTTCTGGCTCTTAGGGCCTTGGATGCAGCCCCTATTTGTACTTGCTGGCTGCCCCATGGGGGCTTGGGCTAGGCCTCCCTGCCGGTGGGGAGGGAGGTGTGGGAGCTGGTTTGCCGGGGCCACCCAGTGTGGGCTCAGGAAGGGAAGGAATGTGACTGAGGCTGGGTGTGGCTGGGGAGAGCACAGCCAGTTGTGGGTTTTTCTTGGGGCCCAGATAAATGTGAGTGGAGCTGGAGGCCCCTCTCTCCCAGCCCCCAGCACACACACTAGGACCTTTCTTCATCATGCAGCCATGGAGCTGGAGGCCAAGGACACCCTCTGGAAATCTGAATTCCATTCACTCTTGGCAAAGAGCAGCTTCCTGCTTGGGGAAGGTGCACACGCGAACGCGCGCAACCACGGAGGCTGGGGGGAGGCATGTGGGGAGGAGGCTGCCTATCGAGATGTGTAAGATGGCCCCAGTGTTACTAGGCACTAAATGGCACTTGCAAAGCCCATTCCAAGGAGTTAGACAAATACCTCGAGCGAGTGAATCTGAAGCGTGCCGGGTGCGTTGCCTTTTAAATAGGCTCTGACTTAGAACAGTCAGCGAAACATGCCTTTGAATTGGAAAGCCAGAACTTTTTGCAAAATAATTTGAAAAGTTTGTTGAACCTTAAACCTTTCCTGATGACTCCTTCCTTCTGAACTTAACTCGTTAAAGTTGCTCCAGTCCCAGCCCAGTGCCAGACCAGCTTCCTGGAAACTCTCGCCAACTGCTGGCCTTTGGAAAGGCTTGTCACCCTAATAGCTGTTTAAAAAAAAAAAAAAAAAAAAGCTCACTGGGCACCTTGGCTGCAGGGTCTGAAAAGTCCTTTGTGTTGGCTCCAGCTGCAGAGGTTTTCCAGGCCTCGCCTCTGGGGCTGACTGGAGCTGTTTCTCTTCGTTTCCTCTTACACTGGTGGGCACTCAGCCGGCTTCTTCCCGCCCGACTTCTCTGCCAGAGCCCAGGTGGGGGACGGGGATGCCAAGGACAGGGCCCCTGCAGAGGCTAGTGTGGGCAAGTTCTGAGTGGACAGGCCTAAGGTGGGCTCACCAGCCTCTTTCTCCCATCTTCCCCCCCATTAGAGGTAGTGCTCTATGGGGAAAGATTAGGGCCCCTCCTAGGTCAACATTGTGTCATTTCCCCAGAACAGCCAGGGCCAAACCAGCTCCCAAGCAGTCCTGTTTCAGAAGTGAAGAAAACTCACCCCTCTCAAAAGCAGGGTTTTGGCAATATAAAACATCAGAGCGGGATGGGCTCTGGGTCTTTTTTTTTTTTTTTTTTTTTAGTTTAAAACACGTGTGCGTATTAGGAAACATTTAAATACAGCCATTAGGCAAATAAATTGAAATATATTATCATTTTGCATTAATCAAAATATAAGATGATCTGAAAATGGAAAAATGTTGCATAAAAACATATTTCATGAGACACAGCAGTCACAACATACCGTACACATCTCTTTCAGAATCACTCCACTCCAAATTCTGTAATGATAAGGCATATGTAACAGTTTCTCTCTAGGAGATCCCAATTGCTCCTCAGATAGGGTGGAGAGCACCCCTTATTAGAGCGTGGTTGGGCTCTCTGGGAGCCTGCCCAGGGCCTGCCCTAACTCTGGCTCTGCCTTTCCCTGTCAAAAACCTCTTTGTGCTGGAGCAGCCCCTGCTCCACAGCGTGACATGAACCAGAGACTCACAGCACTCTGTGCGGGGAGCTGCTGCCCGCAGGGCATACCAGCCACGCGCATACAGGGCTGCACACTGCCCGACCGTGCACGTACAGCCTGGCAAACACCTGCCTTCTGGGGAACCAACTGTGCTTTATGTATTCAAGTGTTGTGCTACAAAAATCATAAAATCATCTTCACACACATGGTAAAACAAATTCAGAGTACAGAGGGGGTGAAAATAACACACCCCACCCCACCCCCTAACTTCCAAGTTTCCTTCCCTAAAGGTTACCACTCAACACGTCCCTATCGCATCTTTCTGAGGTATTTTATATAACAAATAAATGTGTGTCTGTGTGTATACGTACTTGGTAAATACAGCTCCTTTTTATACAGATCACTGTATGTATTTTTCTGCAGTTTGCCTTTTTGCTTCTTTCATAGGTGTGTGAGACTTCTTTCTGAGCTGTACATACAATGCTGATTTATGGTGCAGTATATCTGAGAAGCACTTTTATTTCAGAATGTGTGTGTGCATATACACAGAGACACACGTCAACAGGTGACGGCTCTGGACAGTGTAGCTGAAGCGCTGCCTTCTCACGGTTGGGCTTCCAGTGTAATTGGAAGGAGCATAGTGTCTGTGTTCAGCTAGAGTAGCCCAATGAGCTGGGCTTTTCCCAGATAGGACAAGTTCACTGTTCTGCTCAGACTGTTAGCTGTAGTCTTTGTGGCATCAATTCTATTTCTGGTGAACACGTGGACCTGGCAAAAGGCATAGAGGTAGTGATACAGGGAAGAGCTACGAAGGCTAAGGACCATCAGGCTAGGTATTCAACAGCCAGCTCTCAAAGAGGCCTCTACGAAGTGGGTAGCTTAACAGATTCACAGGGGGGCAGTTCACTAAGGTCATGAGTATTTCCAAGGGAGCACTAACTGATCTACAGCCTGGCAGGAGATAAGCAAGTTATATGCATGCTGGCTGGGGGTATGATGGTCTGCCATATAAAGCAACCCCAGGACATTTAAAGAGAATGGAATGATGGCCAGTGTACCTAACACGGGGGTCATGCTGTAATGACATCTGTCAGCTTTGACTGGGGAAGCCCTCTCATTTCTTAGTAAGCATTCAGTCCTACTGTGCACCACTTAAAAGGAAGATACTGGTATGTTCTGGAGATGGATCTGTATTAAGACATCTAGCAAATCTTTTTATTAACGCTGCAGCAAGTTTCATTGTGCCATAATTTATGGAACAGATCCTCTATTGATGGATATGTAGGGCAGCTAAAAACAGCCATTAACCATTCACATATATTCACTACTGAACTGACCACTTATAACATTAGTTTCTCCTGAAACATCCCTCCCCATGGAACACTGCTGTTTCTCCCTATCCATCTTATTCCTACCTGTATCTCTGCTGACTGATCTCTTTGGCTGTCTCTTGCCAACCAAAGGCAATATAAAGCACACACAAAGTAAAGAGAAACTTATAAAGAGAAACTGTAAATCTTGCCGAGAAGAGATTTCATCAAGTTAAAGAAAATGATATCAAAGAATTTCTCAAATAGAGACTGGGCAGCATAGACCAGTTATCAGTTGAAGAGGAAACCAAGATTGATGCCTAGATAAGCATTTCAGAGGCGACCAAAGGAGATGATAATTGATGCAGGGTGGCCTCTTGGTCAAGCAATGAAACCGTGCCATACTTCTACAAAAATATGGCCCTCTCTGTGGAAGTGCTGCCAACGTCCTCTGCCAAGCATGAAAGATGCCCTCAGATGCTACCATATAATGTTTTACAAAGAAATGAGCTCCTCATCCTGAGATTGTTTGAATAAATTCTTCCATGTTTCCTTCCATCATTTTTTACGTTGAAACCCTTGCTTTATCAGGATCTTGGCACCGTCAATTGAACTAAATTCAATTTGGTTTCCATATGTATGTCCAATTGTCCCAACACTATTTATTTGAGTACATCATCATCTCTCTACTAATTTCAACTGCTACCTTTATCATATTTCAAACCCATTTAATTTGTGTCCATTTCTAGACTCTATTCTGGACTGCCGATGGGTCTGCTGATAGGCCAGAGCTCAGTTATTTTAATTACGTAACTTTATGATGCACTTATCTGTGCAACAGGGCTCCCCCTCAACTCCATTGCTTAAGAGCCAATAATAGGAAGCTCATTTTCACAATGCAGTCAACCAAGGGAATTCATGGCATGGCCTAAGATCTAAACACTCTTAAGATTTAAACACCGGATTAGCTCTTGAGTTAGACAGGAAGCTGGGGTGTTTGGGACTGAGGCTTCATCTTGGCAGCTAATAATGTCAGGGAGCATGAGCACTTGCTTCTTCCAAGGCTCACTTTAAGGAAGGCAGAATCCAGATGCGGGGTGCACAGGAGCTGCCAGCCAGACCCAGGGGCCATTTTGTATACATGTATGATCACACTTTCAGGGCATCTTGGAAAAACTGAATTTGATAAGTTAACAGAGAACAAAAGCATAAATAAGCCTAATTCAAGAATTCAAAAAAACCTACGATAAGAAACATAATCTAAAACTTGTAGCCCAACCCCTCCTCCATAGCAACCACCAAAAAAACTACTAACACCATAAAGTGCCATAGCTAGAGCGATAGTATTATAAACTGTGCAGGCCAAAATGGTTTCATGGCATGACTTGGGCAGCAGTGACTCAGTTTCCATGTCTGAGTTAGGCCACCTGTAGCACTGCAGCCCCATCCATGTGAAGCTGGTCCAGAGGACTACAGTTCCTTGTCCCACCCTTGGCTGTGCTCTCCCTTACTAATCCATAGCCAAAGACAGGGACTAAGAGCAGGCTCTCTGGAGTCTGAACTCAAATCCTACTTTCTACCTGCTACACCTTGAGTGAGTCACTTAACCTCAGTCTCAGTTTCCTTATCTGTAAAATGGGAAGCTTAAGAGTATCTTCCTCACAGCGTTGTTGGGAGGATTACACAAATGAATAATGTCAAGTATGCAGAAAGGTACCTGTCCTATAGTAGTGACACAGTATTACTTAACTGTATTGCTATACGTCATGATAAGCGTTCCATCCATTGTGATCGCGCCTACCATGCAATTCACAGTGCCTGACAAAGCTGATGGGGATGCGAGCTGGAATGAGTAGTAGCAGCAACCTCATAAGGTTATTCAGGATGCACAGGATCCTAGAACAGATGTTTTGAAATCTGCCTTTCTCTCCATTCTTGTCCAGAATCTGTGAACAGTGATGGGAAAATGGTCCCTGCTGCACACTAGGACCTGTTAGGCCAGACAGGGGCTAGAGAAGCTCAAGGGGCCAGGCTGCTGCTACTTCTGATTTTTACAGGACATGCATTTTTTTTTCCACATAAACTTAGAACCAGCTCTGCCTCAAAGGAAAAAAACGAGGACCAGAGTGGGCACAAGTTCCTGCCTTCTCAGATGAGGCTCGTACCATCCATGCCCCCAAGCATCACGGTACTCCAAAGGAGGCCCCGGCACTACCGTCTAGGTGAGGAGAAAACATGATGCCATAACGAACACACCTTTAAGCTGAAGAACAATCTTCAAATGATACTGCTACTTACACTTCCTGTTTGCCAGGCAAACAGACATCATTTCACTAATCCTCACGGCAGCTTTTAACTCAAGAATATTATCATTCCTGTTTTATAGATAATCTCCTCAGCGTTGAGGGATTAAGTCTAGGGCCCAGGGTCACAAACCTAGGGAGCCGCGGATCATCGGGAGATGTCCCAGCTCATCAAATATTCTTTCAGTATTAAACATACCAAATTCCTGACCTCTCCCCTTCCCCAGGCTAGGAATGTCTTATCCTGTGGGTCTCAGCTGAAATGTCCCTTCCTCAGAGGAGCCGATTTCTCAAGCTTCAGACTAGGCTGTAAAAAAAAATCACATACCTCCCCTCCCATTCTTAATGTGTAACTGTGTGTTTATTTGTGGTAAAGGGTTTACTGGCTGGCTCCTTCGATCGCATTCAAGGCCCATGAGGGTAGAGACTGGCTGTTTCTGTTCAGTGTTTTATCTTCAGTGCTTAATCCATGTGGAGCCTGTCCGGGACCTTCAGTGAATGTTTGATGAATAAATGAGTGAATGAATGAGTGAGTGAGGACTTGTGCCCAGGTCACACCAGGTGCTAGGGGTCCCATCAGGCTATGCTGGGGTTCAGTCAACCCAAGGCTGGTCTGGAGAGCATAAGTCTTGAGAGCTCTTCTTCTAGCTCCATCATCCCTGCTCCCCCAGGGCTCATGTCCACATGCTATTGTTCATAGAAGCTGGGATCCAAAGTCGACCAGACTGTCTCATAAAGAAATCTCTTCCCCTGGAGCCCACTCATCTCTGCTGACATTCTAGAAATGCTGAGAAATCTGGGCACCATGAAATGCAGTGACTTGGGGTGATCCCCCTGGAGCCTTGTATAGAAGAGACCGTCTCAGTTTTGTAGATCAGGAAACTGAGGCTTGGGGATAGCAGATGTTCCCAGACAGAAAATGATCACTCCTGGAGAGGTGCTTAGGTCTGTGTGGAAGAAAGGACAGGAGTCCTTCTGCCACCCAGACTGTGTATTCAGACATCTCCCTTGTACTGTGCAGCCCTAATTCTGCCTCCTGAGAGAGGTGATTTCCCACTTCTCACAGGTAAGGCTCTTGCTAGCCTGAGGACCAGGAGCCTTCAGATTTTCTTGTTCCCAGGATGTATCTCACCAACTCAGGAGGTGTGGGGATGAGATCGTATTAAGAATGGGCATTAGCATCTGCATTAAAAGGCTGCTACTGAGAGCTCATGCACTGTGATGGAACTAGAGTTGAGAGACAGAGCAGGAATCCATGACCCTCCAGAACCTGTCAGTCTGAGAATGGGAAATGGCATTTTAGTTTGCAAAACCAGATATACAGAGGCCAGGTTTCCCCTGCCCAACACTAGGCCACTGTGCCTGCCTCTGCTGTCTGCAAATGCAGGTTCCTGGGAATCTGGCTGGTTTCTCCAATGGCTAACCTTTCCCCAAGAATGGGTAACTGGAAAAATGGAGAAATTACATATGATTCCAACAATGATGGTTTTCCTATTAAAACATAACTGTTAAGGCACAGAGCTTAGTTCAAGGTAAACATTTCAAACTTCTGAGAAGCAGAGATTATAACATAGAGCAAGACTTAAAGCAGAGGGAGAAGCCCCTACCTACTGCCTGGCATCACAAATACTGCCCCGAAATGCCAACTCACTTCAAAAACTACTCTAGTCACCTGGGCCTTGCATCTGCTGCAAGGAACGTCTCTTGCTTTCCCATCTCAATACAACTGTGAAGAGCCTAGCCTGAGCCTCAGGCTTTTCCTTACTCTGGTTAGCTAGCTTTATCTGAGGCAGCCCAGATGACATGGGCCTCTAGGGCTGGCTGCTCTTACTCTACACCCCCAAATCCCAGCCACTACCTTGCAGAAACGCTTTGCTGGATTCCTCTCCTTGGCCCCACACTCACTGCTGCCTCTCTCTTCCAAATGACAAGTGCAAAAAATGGCCACAGGTACATGCACTATGACATGTTTCCCAGTCAGACAAAACTGGATGGCTGCTTTTTCTTTTTTTCATTTAGAAGAATTTCCTTGGCAACTCTCTCTTCTTAGTCAACACCAGCTAACTTAATCCTCCCCCTTTATCAAGACATTGTTTAGAGTAAATAATTCATTAACCATACAGCAATTTCAGAACCCTTTCACAGATTCTTAAGGGGGCTGTTTCCCTTGAAGAATGGGGCACACCAGAAGGCTTAGGAAGGGAAGTGCCCACTGGGACTTGGTTAGACTCTGTCAGCAGGCAGCTGTCTGTTAACTGACTCTACCCAGTATCTTCTGCGGCTGGGTGAAGTAATTTAACAGAAGGGGAGCTGGTTAGGCCGGAGCATTGCAACTCATTTCTGTCCCTGCGGTCTCTCTCCTAAGGTGACCCAGGTACGTGTTTGAAGCCTGGAACTTGCTGCCAGCATGAGACAGGCTCCAGGGGGCCACATGGGGGTCCATCCTCCTGATTCCTCAGTGTCCCAGCACCATCCTCTTTCATTTGAAAACATGTTCTTTTGGCAAAAAGACTATGCTCCAGAACTTTCTGGCTGAGTTCCCCTTCTATTCCTCCTATTCCACTGTTAGGTGCTGAAAAAGCAATAAATTTGATACCTTCTCCATGTCCCATAAGTGACTTTCTGGCAGAAGAGAGTGACTGTCCTTTGTCTGTGGCAACAGAGTTGAGGCTAAGCCTTCCTTGAAGAAGGAACAGGAAAGAAAGGCTTGTTGGACTTGCAGGGAGCTAGTGGCCAACTGAGCACTTGCTCAGGCTGAGGGGCCTTGAGAGAACCCAGGGCAGGTCGGTCTGGGAGAAAAAGGGTGAGGGAGGACTGCCTCCCAGCCTTCCCTCCACACTGGTCTGGTCACACGCCAAGGCTGCCAAGGCTTGAGGTCTCGTAGTCAAGGCCTCTTGTGATTGGCTTCCTCCAGGGAGCATGCTGAGACAAAGGTTTTACAGACTCACTACATCATCAGATAGGTAAGTTTGTGTTCCCGATCCATGCAGCATGTTATCCTTATACCTGGTAAGCAGTGAAATGGCTTCCAATTTTAAGGACTGGCTGCTCTTCATTCATGTCTTCCTCCTATTCCTGTCTCACGGGTGGGCACATTTCCTGGATTTAAAATGTATGGGGCAGTCTGTGAGAATTACAGATTATAGGGAGGAGCCCCTCTTGGCATGGGAGCGGGTGTCCAATGGCCAGAGCTAACCAGGTATGGAAGGGGCTGCCTGGAGAGGATCCCCATCTGCATGGAATGCCCCCTTTGTGGCAGAGCTCACACACAGAGACACTACTTCAGTCCTCCATTACCAAACTCCATGGCATACATGCCACCACTGTGTCTTGCCCATAAAAGCATGCACACAGAGTATCAACCTGTCTGACATTTCAGGAACCTAGCCATATTATGGAGGAGTTCACCTACGTCTCTGCTTGGCACGTGGGCAGGGAAAAGATGTCTGTTCATGAGTCCTCTTCACGTAGAGTTGCCACCTGAACAGGAAGACCTTTTCCAGAAGCCCAGTGCACCTCCCATCTCACAGGCCACCAGCAAGTTGCTCACATCCAGACATAGGATGCTGGTCCTACAGGTGTGGTGGGAGGGTCTGCAGATGACGACAGCTCTTGGCCTTTCCATACAGCACATGACAGGAAGCTAGGAGGGCTGCAATTGGCTGTTGCCATTCCACTCACAGTTGAGGGGCAAGCCCGCAAAGGCACCACAAGTTCAGGGGCATGTGGACTTGAGACCTTCGATCTGGGATCCCAGAAAGGGTGCTCTGACAGTCTGCCCAAATGGCCAGCAGGCAGGCATCCTCCCAGGTAGCAGTGAGAAAGGGCTGCACACAGTCAGCCTTCCTGGGAATGGGATTCGTAGACATAGCAGAACAAGGCTGTTTCCTAGGCTGCCTCCTGCTTCACCCAGGACTCAGATTACAACTGGACTAGGGAAGAACTTGTTCTCCATGGATGAGCCTAACCAAGTTCTAGGCCCACTCTCCCATCCTCCTGCCGGGTCACACAGGTGAGGCCTGTACACTCTGGGCCTCAGTCTCCACACCAAGGAGAGTCAGGGGGGCTTACTCTAAGCCCTCCAGCTCCCACCACCTGAGGCCTTTGCCCTGTCTCACTCCTTGCTTTGCCTTTCTAAGAGCCCAGCAAAGCCAACTCATCCTGCCCCAAGCCTGCTCCAATCTAGCCATATGACCCTCAGGCCTTGGGATAGCAAACAGCAAATGTCTGCCACCCCAGTACTGCCACTGACCTGGGAGGCCAGACTGCAGACCACACTGAGTGTCACCTGGCCCATCTCACCTATTCCAAGCTGGGGGAGGAGCAGGCTCACTTGGGCTTATTAGCAGAGCCAGGGTACCCCAACCCGACTAGAATATTGTGGACACCTATGCCCAGAGCCCCTGTACTGCCAAGTTTCCACAATTGTTTTGAAATACTTCCCAACAGATACCCCTACCCTCACCCAGTGCTGAGTCTCACTCCCGTCCCAGAAATGACAGCTCCCAGCCCTGGGCAGTGCGCTGCTCCTGCAAGGACAGCTGTAGTGACTGGAATGGCAGCCTGGCTACTAGCACTTTCCGCATGAGCATGGGCTGCCCTCAGAGCCAGGTTGCACAGAGCACTGCTGCTGGATCAAGTGTGCGTCCCAGCCGGATGACAAACCCATGTTCGAGACTGGGAAGTCCTACTCAGCTGCACTTGTACCCAGGACCACGTAGCTTTCAACTGTAAATATGCATCCCCTAAGATGCAAGCAGCCCCTCCTCACCCCTAAAAAGCAGCAAAAGTAACTCAGAGTCATTGTGCCCTGTGGTCAGAGGCCCTGGTGTGTGTCTTCCCAGTGACCAGCCTGAAGGTAGAGGCAACCCAAGCCAGGTCCACGCGGGTCTCTGTGATGCAGAGCATGCCCAGCTTACCATCCTGATGCACAAAGGCAAGGACAACACTGGGCCCTGACTTGCCACGACAGGCGAAGCTCAGTAGTCCCAGCTCTGGGGGACAGGGACCCAGAAAGTGATGCAAGATGCCCTGAGTTGGGTGTGACAAGTACACCTTGACACACAAACTGCACAGGGAGGGGAGGAATCTGAGCCAGCTTCCAGCTTCCTCCACAAAGCACAGAAGGCTACCAAATGCCCAGGCTGGATAAAGAGCATCCCAGTTTTGGGACAAGCGCAATCTTCCCTCAGCCAACATCACTACCAGCTCTGGGCTTCTCTCCTCTGGCCTCCCACCTTGCAGTTTTGAGTTCCCAGGCCTCTCAGAGCTCTGGCTGAGGGCCGTGAGCCAGAGGCTGAGGTAGCCAGGCCTGTCTTGGGCTGACACTCAGGGCTGAGCTCTGCTGAAGGATCTGGGAGGTCAGTAGGCACTACTTATGCCTACCCAGTTGTCCATACAGATCCCTGCCTGCACAGGAGCTGCTGCAGCATTTCAACAGGGCCCTCCGAGGCACACTAGGATTTGAGACTAGCCTCCTCTGTATGGTCCCTTCTCTGCTGCACCTACCATAACCCACTCTGAGGACCCCCCGTCAAGGAGGTGTGACTTCTCAGGGCAGAGATCCCTGCTCCATTCCTCTCAGGCCCCTGTAAAAACTTGGACCTGTCCCTGCCAGCCAGGTCCCCGGGAGCTCAGGGTTCAGTGCTGGAATGGGTCTGGGCCCAGATTTCTAGCCAGTAGCCAGCAAGTCATGGGGAGACTGAGGAGAAGAGCCCCCTCGTGTGCCTAACCACACCCCCAAGGCACCCAGCCTGGCCCCCTTCCTCTGCCCCCACAGGCTCCAGGCCAAACCTGGTTCCTGAGGAGCCTCAAAGGCTGGACTTGGGGTGTCCCGCGGAAATCCTGGTGGGATGGAAAATCCCCAGCAGTCTTGAGGCTGCACTTCTCCCACCCGCTGTGGGTCAGCCAGGCCGCTGCTTCCTGCTTCCCTTTGATGTCTCCTCATGTGAGGGAGGGGTCAGCACCCCTCTAGGCTTGGGCGGGCACATACTCCACTCAGCTGCAGCCACGGAGTTGGTGCTTCTGGGGCCTGAGTATGCTGGGGTCAGGCAGGGGACCTTGTGGGGGTTGGGAGAGAGGCTGAGCTGGAAAGACCCCATGCAGCTCTCCAGGCCCCTGCAGACGGCTCCCAAGCAAGGGGGCTGGAATGGCTGCCCTGAGCCCACCCAAGGTTGTAGCCACTCATACAGGGCTGTTTGATCTAAGAGGGAGGTGCCATGACTGACCTCTGTTTAGACAAGGAAAATGAAGACTCTGGAAAATCTAAGCACATCACACACACACACACACACACACACACACACACACACACACACACACGGCCTCCACGGGGGTCTTCCTCTCGTGTCTGGGGAACTTCCCCATAGAGGTTTCAATAATTGCCATCCTTTGTTGGACCTCCGTGTAGGCACTGGGCTCTAGCCCCTGCCTGTGCTATCACTACTTCACAAGAGAACACCACGCTGAGGCTCTGCCTCTGAGTGCCCTGCTCTGGTGGTGAGGTAGAGGTCACACAGCCAGGCCGGTGGCCCTGGTGTCAAGGTTCCACACCATAGCAGCATAGCAGCCAGTGCTTGCTCACGGAGGCCAGACACTCACGTTGGGCTGGGCCTGGGTGGGCGCTCTGGACCTGCCTCCTAACCCTAGGGCTGCCTGCTTTGTTCATTTCCACACACCACGTGCCTAAGCGCAGCTGGGGCTGGCGTACAAATTAAGTGACCTGGTTCTGAGCTGCTGTTGGGTACTGCGGCAGTGTCCACCTATGTCACACCTATGTACCACCCTCCCCCACATAGCCCACTTGGCCTACCCCACAGAGAGGATGGCACTCCAGATGGAGAGGGCTGGTCCAGAGGTCATGCAGGCCTCTAGGGTCAGGTTGGAAGCTGAGCTAGGGTTATGGCCACCCCCACATAGACCTCTCTCACAGGCTGTCCCCCATTGGGCCTATGCCTCTGAGATGAGGGTCTGACCTGGATAGCAGGGGAGCCTGCAGATCCCTAGGTTGGAATCCTGGAGTCCTGAGCTGCAGGGTTTAGAAAGGCAGTTACCTCCTCCTCTCCAGTGGCACATCTGGCCCGGAAGTAGGGTGGTCTGCCCCAAGGCCTGCCCTGGTGTGAAGGCCTGAGACCCTAAGGAGAGCTGCAGGTGGCTCAAGGACCTGCCCCTCCTCCTTTTCTGTGCAAACAGCTCGGCTTGCAGACTTTGATGCAGTGGTTTAGGCCAAGCTTTGAAGTCAGCCCTTGGGAGACGTTCCCGTCAGCCTTTGCATAGGTATCTACGACTCCAACCCCAAGACTAATTGCCTCCCTCAGGACTGCCCCTATTCCCAAAGCTTCAGGCCTTTAGGTCAACCTTTGGAAGAGGTACCTGAGAGGAGTAGAAGCAGCCCACTCTTGAGAAACGGGGAGCATGGGGAGGAGGAAGACACTGCCTCGGAATGACACTCTGGGATCTCTGCCCTGCCTGACTGCACTCTGCTGACGGTTTTGGGTTACCTTGTTTTATGGCCCCTGTCCCCAGCCCTAGGCTTGCACAGGAAGAACGGAATGAATGACGTGGAAACGTGTTAGCAGGGGTATCTTCTAGGTTCTCAAGCATCCAGGTATTTTAGGAACAAAACAAACTAGCAGGTGTAGAAGTCACACAGCCTCCTGAGGGGGCCAGGGCAGTGAGGAGCTGCAGGGGGCAACTGCCCTTTGCACCTGGGCCAAGGGTGCCAGAGACTTAGCCTCATTTGTTTACAGGAAGCTGATGGGTGGTATTTGGTTCCTGAGCAGCCCTGGAGGGGAGGGGAAGCACTGTGTTCTCAGTGTGGCACTTGGCCCTCTGCAGCTGCCTGGCGGTGGCCTGCCTCCGAGCACCCACCCCTGCACATCCAGCCCCTTCCCTGGGGAAGGTTCCCAACTGCTCCAACCTCTGGTACTCCCAGGCTGCCTCACCCAACGATGACAGTGACTAGCCTCAGAGCCTGGCTGCTTGGAAGACCTTTGCCCAAGCAGAGAACTGGTGAGGAAGGTGAGCCTTCCAAGGGCCAGTCCTGCGTCTCCTCCCGTCTCCTAGCCTGCTTCTGTCTGGGCTGAAGGCACAGCAGGGGCAATCACTCTTCCAGGGTTAGAACGTGGGGAGCAGGGACAAAAGCTGGCAGCCCTCCCCAGCATGAAAAGGATGTGGAAGGCTGGTCTCCCCAGAGACGGGGCTAAATTCTGTTGTGTCAAGTGTCCAGTGACCTCAAGCAAGTCATTTCATGTGACTGAGCTGCTCTTTGCTGTGTCTGCACGTGTGTAGTGTCTCCCTCCCTGTAGGATTGTCACAGGGATTAAATGATGTCAAGTCTGAGGTGCCCAGAAGCAGCAAACACAGCAATTAAGGAGCACTGTGACAGCTGTTTCAACTACTTGGCATGGAACCTGTGCCAGACTAGAAGGACTTTCTCTCTCCCTGAGAAAAGCTGGGATCCTGGGGGCTAGAACTGAGTAAGATAAGAGCAGAGAGGCTGGAGGCCGGATCCTGGGAACAGCCACTGGGCCCAGCGGGGGTTCTCAGCACCCATCGCAAAGAAGATGCCACTGGGCCTAGGGAAGGATAAGAAGTAACATGAAGATGAAACAGAACCCCACGTCCCGGCAGGGAGTAAGACACAAGTATGTGCATATTCGTACGTGTCAAGATGCGTATTTGTCAGTGCATGTGTTTCAGTGCACATAGGGTTAGGGGCTGTCTCTCAGAATTCCTGAGGGGTTTCTATTTGATCCCAGTGGTTGAAGATGGAGTGTGATCCCAAACCCCTTAGGTGGATGTGGTCTGGCAGGGGATCAGCAAGAGGGAACTCCCTATCTCCTTGGCCCCCAGCTTCCAGGCTTTGGCACTCCCACTGTTAGGAGAGGTATCTTTGGGGGTGCGAGCCACTGTTCCCATCTGGATTTTGTCATATGAAGGTCCCAGATGCTTTAAGCTAACCTCAAAGGTTCATTTGGGAGTCACCGGTATGTGTCAACAAAAGCCCACCAGACCATCAATGGAGGGGGCAAAACTCCTGGGTGAAATTTTGGCTCAGGTATCAGGATATGCTGGGTGAATGAAAGAATGGAGGTACTTTTGTTCTAGATGCCTGCAGATTCCTAGCAACACTAGGGGTGGAGGCTGTGCAGACCTGGTGCAGAGTCTGCGTTGGCCTCTGGCCTCTCACAGCCTTGGGAGGGGCATTCAGAGCTCAGCTGTGTTTAAAAATTATCGAGTGGAGGAGTTAGAGGATCTGCAGTTAACCCCTTGAGTCTCGGAAGACTGAGCCATTAATCAGGAAGGAGAGATGACAAGAAAAAGGCAATCTCTCACGTCTGGGCTGCGAGTCACTGCCCTTACAGTGACCACCCATCCTGACATCTCTGGCTCTGGCCTCTGGGTGTGGGCGTAGAAGTCCAGGAACTGCTAGCTGTGAGGAGACCACTGAAGCTCCCTGCCCCCTCTGAGTCTCCGATGTTGACAGACTCTGTTTTTTCATCTCAGCCTATTCAAGGCCATTTTTCAGCTTGCTTGGCTTTGCATTAAAATTGGGGGGATTTTCTATCCTTCTGAAGTTATGAAATACCTCAGCAAGGACGAGGCCTCCCTGAGGGAGTCAACCTGGCTTGTTCCCTGCATGTGCTATGGGGAGGTCCTCTTTACTGCCATAAATCCAAGGGTAAAACAGAGAACCAGGTGAGGAAGGGGTCTCTCCCCATCTGTCCAGGGGAAAGGCAGCCCACAGGGAGCCACACGGGCTGGGAACATTCCAGCAGGGCCATTTACAGGCAGTGGCCATCCACAGGCCAGTGGCCATCCACTGCCAGCCATCGGAGAATCACAAGCACTGGATCCAATGTGACCTCTGCCAGGACGATGACCTCTAGGTCCTCTTCTCCATCCCTCCGTTCTCCTGGGTTTCTTGCCATCTCTCTGGCTCTATCCTGTCTTCTTGGCAGGTTCTTCCTCCTAGCATGGCCAGTAAATGCCAGTACTCTTCTCTCTGCGAACCATTTCCCTAAGCTGCACCCTCAGCACCAAGGGCTTCTGGACCATCTGTGAGTCCCTGACCCACAAATGTCCCTCTAATCCAGTGGGACTCACATCCCAGTCACCTGCCCCACCTCCTCTCCACAGCCTCCATCGTTTCATAGCCTACTTCACTAAAGGTCTCCACTTGTCACCTATCCTCTCAGTGGCACAAGCCAGAAGCTCCTGGATCATTTCCGATACATCCCCTTCCTCACCGCCTTCATCAAACCCATCACCAAGCCAGACTGACTTCCCCCATCCACCGTTCTAGAGGTTCCCCTCTTCCTTCCATCCCTATTGCCACTGACCTGGTAGGCCACCATTTCTCTGTACTGAAAGCACCTCCTAACTGGCATTCTCACATCCCCTGTCCCATTCCAATCATCTACTCAGTGGACAGAAATCCTTTCAAAGTTTAGAGACCTGTGGGTCTAGCTTTCTCCTGGAGCTGCTTTTCTAGTACTTCAGATGCTTGGCTTCTTTCCATCTCAGGTGCTCATGGGCTTCCTGCCCCCGCCAGTTTTCCCAAGGAAGTTTCTCAGACCCCAGACTAGTTCCAGTGGGTTCCCGCCACACACAACATTCTGCGTTCCCAGCCCTCGGCACTCCCCTCAGGGTGCAAACAGTCTTTCAACATTAGTTAGCCTTTCTCCCCTTTGTCCACAAACCCTCAGAGGGCCGGCAGGTCCCTGGGTCCTATCAAATCCCTCCTGCTGGGCCAGGGTCTAGTACCTGGTGAGTGTTTCACAAATATTTCTTGTATGACTGCAACCCTAAAATGAGGCAGTGATGATTCCCCTGCCTGTCAGACATAATTCACCGCCTGGGAAGGCACTGTGCTGTATAGCTGCAGCAAGTGGGCTAAAATCAATTGTTGCATAGCTTCACTCACAAGCAGGTTGTGGTGCCCATATGCTCAATAATGAGGCCCATTTAACTCTCCTGGTTCCCAGAAGCCTCATAAGCAAGCACACTCAGTAAAGGAACAGGAAGTCGTTTCTGGAGTAGGCCGAGAAAAAGGCTTCCATTTAGCCATACAGGGGAATGGCTCCTTACTCTCTAAGAGTCATTTGCTCTGAGACTATGTCCTGTCACATCACCAGATAGCCCTCAGTTTACCCTCTCTGATCCACACATGCGGATCTGGTCTGAGTCTCCATTCCAGTCAGTCTCTTTTTTGAGAGGACCACAAGTCACACACAGCCCAGGGCTACCTGTACGGCCACCAGCCTTAACAACTTGGATGCACGACCTCAGGCCTGGGCCTTCTCTCCCTGCCCTGAAGCCAGCCAGAGCCTGGGTAGGGGCCGAGTCTGGCCAAGCAGCAGTGTGTGGAGCTGGGCCTGGGCCTAGGCAGGGAATAAGCTTGTTTTGCCAGGCGCTGGCCCCCCATCGAGTCTCCATTCTCTCATGCTAATTGCTACAATTAGCAGGAGAAAGGCCTTTTAGATCCATTTCTTCTCCTGGCTGAGGCCGGGGTGGCAAGGGAGGTTGAGCCCAAGGCTTTTCGGAGGAGCAGGGATTCTTCCGTAAATGAGGCCACATTTGAATTGCAAACAAGAGCCTCAGGCCAGCCCTAAAAAAGGCTCTTGGAGAAAGGCTTTTAGTTCCGCAGACAGAGCAGCCAGCGAGTGGGTGCATTCCAGCCTCATGGGCCTTCCTGGCTGGTCTGACTGGAACCCTAGGTTATCCAGGCTCTTGCCAGTGACATGGATGTGCTGGGACTGACCAGTTCAGAGGAGCATGGCACAGGCTGATAGAGGCACTGGAAGGAAAGACAGTATTAGAGGCCCTCCCTTCTAGGCCTGCTCTGCGGGAAACCTTCTTTCTCATCCTCCTCCTGGAGTATACTGCAAACCTGCATCCAGTATCTGCTGAAAACCACTCATTCATCAGTCTGTACTAACCGGAGAAGGTGAGCAGGCCCAGCCCAGCCTCTCCAGGCCACCTCCAACTTGGTGAAGCCACAGGTACCCATGCCGTAGATGGCTGAGGGACTGCAGATGAAACGTAGTTCCAACTGAAGTCCTGGGTGGCAGCCCATAGGTTGTGGGACTGCAAGTACTTGTCAAACTCAAATTATACTGCTGACCAAAGAAGAGGGTACTCTTCTTTGGGTACTCTGGGCCAGGGTCTTAGAGAGGTGGTGAGGCGGTGGGCTATGGGTGTCAGATGTGGCCGGACGCAAGCTAGGGCCTGCTGCCTTTAAAGGGCCAGAGCAGAGACACCATCTCAGTCCCAAGAGCTGGTCTAAGAAAGTGGCTATCATCTGGGGTGTACCCCAGGGGGACATATGGCAATGTCTGGAGGCATTTTTGGCTATCACAACTATGGGAGGATTACTAATATCTACTAGGTAGAGACCGACTAGGGTGCTAAACATCTTACAATGTGAAGGACAGCCCCTCACAGCTAAGATGCATCCTGTCCCAAGCGTTCCCAGTGTGGTCAGCTAAGAAAATCTGACGTAAGGGGTCAGATTTTGACACACTATTTGCCTTCTCACTGAGTTCTGAAAATGAATGTACTTTCCTTGCCTGTACTTTTCATTCATTCAACAAAAGTGTACCCATTCAACATAAATCTGTGACACACCCACCATGTGCAGACCCTATACAGAAGACAGATATGTTCTCATGGGGCCTCCCTTCCAGTGGAGGAGATAGGCAGCCAACAAATAAGTAGCTGTCTAAGAACTAGAAAACACCTAGCGTAGCCTGCGTTTTGCAAAGACTTGAAATGTAGTCCTCAACTAGTGAGCGACTGAAGGGGATGACAGATAGGGCAGTCAGAGCAAACCTTCCTGTGAGATTTAAATAATAAGGAATTGTCAAGGGAAGATCACCAGAAAGGACAAGCCAGGCAACGGTGGTGAAGGCCCTGGAGTAGGAGGGATACCTGGCAGATTTAACAAATAGGAAGACTGCCAGAGCCAAAACTCTGAGGGGAGGACAGTGGCCAGAGAGATAAGCAGGGCAGATCTTGTAAAAACCTGATGGAATTTGGATTTTATTTCCTAGAAATAGAAGCCACTTAGAGGGTATCTGGCAGGAGAGTCATGGACGCACATTCATTCATTCGTTCTTGGCTTTTGGGACTCAGCAAGACAGAGCTGATCACAGCCCTCAGCCTATGAAACACCATCATCCTGTAAGGGTCTGCATAAAGGCGCCGCTCTCTTCCTCTCCATGCTTTTCCACTTCATCTCTTTCCTCTATCCTTGCTCCCCTCCCCACACAAACAGCTGCTCCAGGGTAATTTATTTACATCATTGTGTGTGCGCGCGCACGCACTCACGAGAACTCTGGTGCTGCATGTCTGGTGTGGTGTGTACTTTTAATTTAAATACACAGTCATGTACTGAGGCCCTCGTTCTATTAGGCGTTTGTGTCACTCAGCACCATGTTTCCACACGTCTCTATCTTGTGAAGTGTACATCTAGTCCCCTGCTCCTAACCACAGTGACCGGTTCCAGCTGCCCACCCCCATGGGCCACGCTCCCCTGAGCGTGCACACACAGCCTCTCGTTGTTCTGGTTGAGAACTGCTCCAGCATGTTTACTGAGGAGAGAAACTGCTGGGCCACAGGTATAAAAGATTTTATTTGAGGAAGAAGTGCTGGCTGGCTCTCCTGAACGTCTGTGCCTGTCTCCATCCCCACCTGCAGTACACAGGGAGGCTTGTTCCCTGCCTTCTGCCAACACTTGGCCTTATCCTACTTTCTAATGTTTCTCCTATGAAGAATAGCTGTTGCTTTCATTTACATTTCTCTGATAACTGATTAGCTTGGGCAAATTTTCATCTATTTGTTAACCCTCCTGCAAACTGACATCTTCCTACCTTTTTCTTAATGATTTGTAGTGCTTTCCGGTATATTTTAGCTGTTGTTCCCTCCTAAGCGTTAATTGTCTCAAATATCTTGTAACTAGTCATGGCAAAGTTACATTCATGAATGTAAAGGTGAAAAAGGCAAATCATTTTCTTAGTATGATTATGAAAATAGTCCTGACCCTTGCCATGATGTATTTATTTAACAAAAATCCTTAATCCATAATCATGAATGTATTCAAGTTCATACACTTTATAGTCTTGAGGTTTGTGCTTTCTGGATCCTGTTTAAGAACCCCGTGGCCACCTGGCCTTGGAGATTATTCTTCATCATTTTTCTCCTATTAAACAAATGTCAACTACCTTTTGCTTTTAAATCTTTAGTCCATTTGGAGCCCACTTTTCCTGTGGGATCAGTTAGGAATCCACATTCCTTTTCCTCCATTTTAGGGCCGGTTTTCCAACATCATCTTCAGAACAGCCCCCACTGATAAACCTGGTGTGCCACCTTTATCACATGTCACCCTCCTCTAGACTTGGAATTACCTCTGAGCTCTTTTCTGGGCCTCTGCAACCACACCACTCTGATTGCTGAAGCTTGGCATGTGCCCTGGTATCTGCCAGCAGAAGTCCTTTGCTCTCCTTTTTTAAAGCTCACTTGGCATTTACAAATATTTTTCTTACACGTACATTTTAGAATATGTTTATAAAATTTCTCAAACCCTTCAACTGCAAGTTTGAGTGGACTCCTACTGAACTTACAGATTTGGAAAATCCTGACATCATTCTAATGCTAAGTTGCCCCATTCAAAAAATTAAATGTCTCTATGTATGGAAAGATCTTCCTCTATATCCTCCAATAGAGTTTTAAAATTTCTTCCATAGAAGTCATCATCTTTGTTAATTCCTAGACTGGTATAAATTTTATTGCTATTCTGATTGCTGTCTTAATCTGTACTATGCTTTTTTTAAGTCAGTTGCTATTGGCATAAATAAATGTGCTTTTTGTTTTTTGAGTACACTGATCTTATATCCAAAACCTCTCTGAAATCTGAAATCACTCTTTAGTGGCAAGTTTCTTAATTTTTTTTTTCCATGCAGCCCAGTAGTTTTCAAAGTGTAGTCTGGGGATTCCAGAGAGCCTCCCAGACCCTTTCACAAAAGGTCAGAAACATTTTTGTAATAATACTTGGACATTATTTGCCAAGTTTCCCAGAGGCAGCACAGCATAGCCCCACTGAAATATGTGCTTCCATACTACTGCTTTAAACGTTTCTTAGCTTTAACTTCTAAGGTGATAACTATTGATAGATAGAATCTCTATCAATATTTTCATGAATACAAAGGGTCATAACACCAAAATGTTTGAGAACCTTTATGGAGACCATCAATCCTATGAGCTACACTCAGTTTTATCACTTCCTCTACCCAATCCTCACATCTCCATTTCTTTTTCTTGTATTAGGATATGGGCAGAATGGCATACTTGGCCTACTCCTCATCTTAGAAAGAATGACACACTTTTAATTCCTCTATCCAGTTTGCTGAAAAGTTAAGTTTTGGTGTATAACTTGTATCAAGCTGAGAAAGTTCCTCTCTAGTCCTGGCTTGCTAAGTAGTGTCCTCCACGACCCCAAAAATCACACATAGGCTTTCAACTTTATCGCATCATTTTTCCTGCTTCTGTTGAGAGAACCATATAGTTTCTCTCCTGTAGCCTCTTAATGTGAATTGCATGGATAAAGTTTCTGATACTGGATCATCTTTGCATTCCTAAGAGAAATCCCACTTGTTTAAGAATTGTTGCTTAATATACACTATTGGATTTGGTTAGCTAATATTGTATACCAAACTTCTGCATCTACATTCATAAGGGTAATGGCTTATAGTTTCCTTGTGCTCTCTGTCTAAATTTGGACATGCTCTGATTCACAATTTAAAAAGATCCCTCTAGCTGGAGCATAAATCCTGAAACAGACCCACTTTTCTCTTCAGCATGTTAGGAAACACATTAAAATACAACCATAATCAAGCAACTCAATCCTTAAATTTTTCTCCTAGTGAGTATCTGGAAAACAGGTGCAGAAATGGATCACTTGAGACACCATAGAAATCTGGTTAATCCTGCCTGCCTGCTTTCCTTCAAGTACGGACTACGCAAGGCTGTGTATCAGGCTCTTGGCTGGGTACAGGGTAGGCAGCAGAGAGCAAAACAGAGTTCCTCCCTGGGAGCTTTTGGTCTAGCAAGAGAGGCACCACAATAAAGAAAGAACTGGTAAATGCACATCAAATGTGGATATTACCATGAGGAAAGTTTTTAGACTTTGTGATAATCTAAGAACTATTCTACATGGATGAATTATTCTCTTTCATACCTAGACCAGTTCTGTGGAAAGGCATCTTATCCCCAGTTTCATAGAAAAGGCTATTTGACCTCTCAGGGACCACAGTGGGAAATGAACCTAGTGGTGACCCTCAAGGCCTGTTACCCAGACTGAGACCCCCAACCAATCAACTCTGATCCCCAATATGGCCAAGACTACTTCTGCCACTACCTCTCACCTGGCAGGTGATCATTAACCCAAACTCAGACTGGAACCTTTACCTGGCCCCCTAATTTCTGGCTCAGAATCCCCACCCAGATGTAGAACTTTAACTTCAATTCCTGACTCCAATACCCAACTCAGACCTCTAACCCCAATCCCAACCTCTTAATGCAGACCCCCGTTTGGAACCTCTCTACCCAAAGGCAGACTCCAGACCCTGACTCTAGTTGCCAACTCAGACCTCCATTGAATCTCAACTAAGAGCCATGATGCAGACTCCAGACCAGGATTCAGGTCCCCAACTCAGACCCCCAGTCCCCTGTTCCTAAAAAGGCCCAACCTAAAACCACGTGGACTCCAGACCTGGAGTAACTTGAACCCCAACTACTCAGATCCCAACTCGGGCAAGTTCCCAGCCAGGATGTAAACCCTAGACCTGAATTCTGATCCCAACTAGGGATACCTGAAACTCAGAACCACAACAGGGATTCCCGACACCGATCCTAATTCAGAGCTGGACTCAAAACCCCTCAGTGGATTTCTGGCTCTGGTCCCAATTCAGGCCCTCACTCAAAACCACCACACGGATTCTCAACTTCCATCCCAGTAGTGCCGGACTCAGAGCCACGAGGCAGATTCCAGACTCCAATCCCAATTCAGCTGACTCTGAATACTACGCGAACTATAGACCCGGAATCCGAATCTTGGGACGTGGCCAGGAACTCGAACCCTGACCATGGCCGCACTATCCACAAGGTGCAGAGGGGAATACACTGCCCAGGCCGCACTACTGACGCCAGTAATCTGGGATGGCCGCGGGGCACACTGCTCACCTCAGCAACGCCAGTGATCATCAGTCCCGCGCCGTCTGCCCAGTTCAGTGGTGACCGTGTTCAGACCCTCCCAGAGCAATGGGGAGGCCAGTACTGAGGAGCTCTGGGGAGAGAGCCGCAGAGAGAGGCCCCAGGGACAACCACGCTAAGGAGCCCCCGGGAGAACCGCACTGAGGAGTCCCAGGAGAGAGCCGTGTTCAGTGCTGGGGAGAGTCGCGCTGAAGAGCCCTGGGGACAAGCGTGCTGAGGAGCCCCGGGAAGGCCATGCTGAGGAGTCCCCGGGAGAGAGCCGCGCTGAGGAGTCCCCAAGTTGGGGAGCCCCCGGGAAAGAACCGCGCTGAGGAGTCCCCGGGTGACAGCAGCGCTGAGGAGCCCCCAGAA